>CM077840.1:12925319-13525319 GCA_039776855.1 Mylabris sibirica | reverse complement strand
GTGCTAAAGATTCAAAACGTTCATGTTTACCATATGAAGATGCAATAAAACGCAGTAAGTATTTTAATTTAATTTTACAATAATTTTAATTACCTTGTAAATGGGAGAATTTATATTAAAAATAATAATAATAATAATAATAAAAAGAACCTTAACCTAACTATTGTTTATTGTTATATAAATCGAATTACATCACATGACGTAAATACGCGTTTCTTTTATTTCATTGACATCTCTTCGATTTAATTAATTCTCAAGTTATCTATGGGTTTTTCTATTATTTGTTTTTTTATATTTATATTTATCTAGTTATTAATGACAAACAATTGTTGATTATGTCAAATTATTGATTATTTTTTGCCTACATATTTAAGGTTATGTTTTTTATTATTAATTAATTAATTGATTAATTTGTTAATAATTAAATTTTTGTTGTAGTGTCTGATGAGGAATTTAAACGTATTTGTGAAGCATTTAAACGTTTATCTGGTGGTAATTCATTATTAAGTAAACAAATATTTATACAATATGTATTAGGTGATTGTGTACCATTAACAATAGCTGAATGTTTATATCAAGCATGTGGTGGTACAATACGTGGTATAACATTAAAAGATTTAATATGTGGTTTAGTATTATTAACGAAAGGTAAACCAGATGAAAAAATACGTTTTTTATGGACATTATATAGTAATGATAATGGACAATATATACAACGTAATGAATTTAAACAATCATTAAATATAGAAGGTGTATTAGATAAAAAAGAAAATATAAATCGTATAATATTATCATTATTTCCAATTGGACAAGATCGTATAAATTTTGAACAATTTAATTTATGGATACAATATAATTATGATGCAACAATATTATCAAAATGGTTATTAACACCAATACAATCAACAACATTAACAACAACAACAACAAATGTATCATTAAGTTGTATAGAAATTGAAACACCAACATTTTATCAAACATTAGCTGGTGTAACACATTTAGATGAACAAGATATATGTGAATTAGAAAAATGTTTTTGGACATTACAAAGTCAATCATTAACTGGTCATTTAGATATAAATTTTATACGTACAATGATATGTCCACCAATACCTATAACATTATATGATGGTTTATTTAATGCATTAGATGTGAATCATGATGGACATATTGATTTTAAAGAATTATGTTGTGGTATATCAGCAGCATGTCGTGGACCATTAGCTGAACGTATGAAATTTTGTTTTAAATTATTTGATTTAGATCATGATTTATATTTAAATAATAATGAATTAAAACATATGATTGATACATTAATACTTATAACAAATAATCAACAACAACAAAAAGATATAATAATGGAATCATTAAAAAAACGTTTAGATTTAAATAATGGTAATTTAAGTCAAGAAGAATTCTTAGTATGGAGTATTGAAGAGAATTATTTAATTGAACCATTATTAGAATTATTATTTCAAGTATGTCATATATCATTTGTATTGAAACCAAATTGTCGTCATCATGAATATGATATTGTACATGGTTGGTTAGAACGTGAAGAACGTTATGGTTATCATATTGGACAATTTTGGTATTTAATATCAATAAAATGGTGGCAACAATGGTTAAATTATACAACATTACCATATAATCCAAATTATGATCAATGTAATTGTTATAATAATACTAATAATAATGGTAATAGTAGCAGTAATAATAATAGTTTGAAGAATTTCGATAAAAATAATCATATAGAAGATGGTATTGTATGTGATGAAAGTTTAATTAGTAATAGTACTGATTATACAACAAATTCATCAAATGAATTTAATTCAAATAGTATGGAATCAATGGGTGATTTATTAAGTAATAAAGGTGATAGGTTTGTATTTTATTTTAATTTAATAATAGATAGCGTTATTACTATAATTATAAATAGTTGTAGTATTGCATCAAGTAGTGGTGTTTCTAGTAGTTCTGGTACAACTAATTTAAAACAACAACGTCATTATAATCAACAACAACAACAACAACAACATGGACAACAATTATTGTTACCACCAGGACCAATAGATAATAAAAATTTAATAGAAGAATCATCATATTTAAATATAAATACAAAAATACAAACATTAACTGGTGAAGGTGGTCGTTTAAAACGTAATACACCATTAGTACAAAATCGTGATTTTATATTAATACCAGATACATTATGGAAAGCATTAGCACATTGGTATGGTGGTCCATTACCATTACCAAGACAAGTTATTTTACCACCTGGTAGTCATGATGTTGAATTAGAATTATATCCAATTAATTTAAATATATATAAACATCAATCTATAACAATACAACAACAACAATCAACAACATGGAGTAGTGTTGTTGGTGGTTATGGTGTAGCAGCATTAAATACAGCTGGTATAACAACAACACAACAACAACAACAACAACAAATTACAACAAATCAAATACCAAAACGTTATTTATCATATACGGCTGCATTTAGTCGTTTAGCAAATATACGACAAGTTACAGAATTCTTATGTCAACGTTTACAATTACGTTATGAAGATATACGTTTATGGCATATTAAAGATAATCAAACTATATTATTAGAAGATGAGAATTTAACATTACAAGATTTAAATATTATTGATAATGATAAAATATTATTAGAGATAAGGAATAAGGATTTAACATGGCCAGAAGAATTAAATGCTTTAGTTGTTGATAATAATAATAGTAATAATAATAATAATTTATTATCTATAACAAATAATAGTACAACAACAACAACAACAACATTAGAACGTCGTCCAACAATTTGTTTACCACCTGGTGCTACTGGTTTACATAATTTAGGCAATACATGTTTTATGAATGCTGCATTACAAGCTGTATCAAATACACGTCCATTAACATTATATTTTCAACAAGATGGACAATTAATTGAATTAAATTCAATAAATCCATTAGGTACAAAAGGTATGGTAGCTAAACGTTATGCTGAATTATGTCGTGAATTATGGGCTGGTTCAACACGTAGTGTAGCACCATTAAAATTACGTTATTGTGTTACAAAACATGCACCACATTTAGGTGGTGGTGGACAACATGATTCACAAGTATTTTATATTATATTATTATTATCAATTATTATTATTATTATTTGATTAATTTAGGAATTATTAGCATGGTTATTAGATGCTTTACATGAAGATTTGAATCGTGTTGCTAAAAAACAATATATTGAATTAAAAGATTCAGCAGGACGACCAGATGAAATTGTAGCTGATGAAGCATGGTCATTACATTTATCTAGAGATCATTCAATAATAACTGATTTATTTTATGGACAATTAAAAAGTAAAGTAACATGTCAAACATGTGGTCATGAATCTGTACGTTTTGATCCTTTCAATTTATTAAGTTTACCATTACCAATGGAAAGTTATACATTATGTGAAGTTTTAGGTAAATGATTTTACTTATACATATGTATATAGATCAAGTTAAGTTTGCCGCCCCCCCCCCTTGTGTAATGTAAGCTGTGACTTTATTATAGAATCGTAGCTTTATTCATACTTTACTACTGTTTCAAGTGAGTGAACCAAGCTACGACACTATTTGTAACGAAAGACATTGTTTACATCCATGGTTTTGGGTGTAATTTAATTTGATCTGTCTATAAATTATTTATTTATTTATTTGTTTATTTTATATAGTTGTGCGTTTATCTGGTGATATACCTGTTAAATATGGTTTACGTTTAAATTCTGATGCGAAATATTTAGAATTAAAACAACAATTAAGTAAATTATGTAATATTGATACAAAATATTTATTATTAGCAGAAATTGAATATTCACAAATACGTACAATTATAAATGATGATTTACGTATAAATCCATCAACAGCAACTGAATTATATGCATATGAATTACCTGATTTTTATAAAAATGACTTAAATTTACAATTAGAACAACATAAACAACAAGAACAACAACGACAACAGGAATCTGGTAATTTTATTTTATTATTATTTGATTTATTTTTATTGTATTTGTTGTTGTTGTTGTTTAGATTTGGATATTGCTGTACTTGATAGTCCATTGGCGCGCAGTCCTGAGGTAAGAGGTGGTTCGGCCCTTTGCATGCCCAACATACTGTGCTTTAAGGTATGACAACGCCCTAAATTAGCAAAAAAAGAAACAAATATTGATTGATTGTACTTTTTTCTCTCAAAAAAATCACAGTCTTCCATATATTTTTTAAATATATTTCAAATAATTCACATAAACAAGTGGGTGTTTAATTTCGTTGATTTGCTATAGTAGATTACTTAGTAGTTTTCAAACTAAATGTTTCTGTTTGTTGTTGTATTAGTTGTAGTAAAAGTAGTGTGTTTCTTTATGAATTTCATTAAATACCCCAAGAAATAGCTATTAGAATATTTAATATTGCTTCCTTATCTAGTGATTTTCGCTATTTTTTGTTTTATAATGAACTGAAAGACTTTTATAGACATGTTTGTAGTGAATATTGTGATTAGAATTTGATTTCTATCATATGTATACAAGTATTTTGAAACTTACTCAGTAATCAAATAGTATCAATAATAATAATAAAGCTGTGAATTAAATAATACAACAACAATCAATATAATAGGGCGTTATTTGTGCTGTAACTAGTATAATTGTGTATTGCAATTGATTTTATTTATTTATTTTAATACTAATTAATTTAATATAAGGTGCTTAATGAAAATTTACAAAATTTCAGACAAAAGAACGTAATTATAGTGGTTGTATTAATGATAATAATATTAGTAGTAATAATGATAATAATAATATAATAAAATCATCAATATTAAGAAACCAACCAATTAGAAAATATAATGATGATTTTGATGATGATGAAGATTATTCTGATGATAATAATATTGATGGTGGTGCTGTTATTATTAATAATAATAACAACAATAATAATGATAATGATAATTTTCCACAATATTTAATAGCTGTACATCGTAAATCTGTACGTCAAGAGATTTATTTCTTATCACAACAAAAACAAAAACCAAGTTTATTTGGTATGCCATTATTATTAGGTTGTTGTAAAACAAGTACATGTCAAAGTTTATATGAAGAGGTATTGAATCAAATTACACGATTATTAAGTCCATTACCACAAAGTGATCAAACTAATCATGCAACTGATTGGTAATTTTATTGATTTTTTTTTAAAAATTTTACTAATTTAATTATTAATTATTTATAAATATAATTATTAGTGATGATTCTTTGGGTTATGAATTTCCATTTACATTAAAAATGGTATTACAAGGTGGTCAAATCTGTGCTATATGCCATTGGACGCAATTCTGTCGTGGTTGTACATTACCATGTACAGATGAATTATTAATTGATAAATTTAAAGGTAAACAGAATATTATTAATATAGCAATTGATTGGGATCCTACAGCGTTACATTTACGTTATCAAAGTAATCGTGAAAAGGTATTGTTATGTTTTTTTCGTGTTAATTAATTAATTGTTAATTGGTTTTAAATTAATTTTCAGTTATGGATTGATGATGAATCTGTTGGTTATTGTCGTAAATTACATACAGAACCAATCGATTTAGATTATTGTTTACGTGCATTTACATCTGAAGAACGTTTAGAAGCTAAATATCATTGTTCAAATTGTCAAAATAAACAACCAGCAACAAAAAAATTACAAATATGGCGTTTACCACCTATATTAATTATACATTTAAAACGTTTCGATTATGTTAATAATAAATGGGTGAAAACACAAAAAGTTGTTGATTTTCCATTTAAAGATTTTGATCCAACTGAATATTTAGCATCTGTACCACAAGAAACAATATTAAGGCATCATCAATTGAAACAACAAAAACAAGTAGAAGACGAACAGAAAAAAGTTCAAAATCTCGAACAACAACAACATGAATTGAATGATATTATAGATGAATGTTGTGAACAACAACAACAATTACCACCATCAACACAATTAATAAATGATGAAAAAGAACAATTATTAGAGAATAATCCGAAACAATTACAAAAAAATAATAATCAAAGACAACAACGTAGAAATCGTTTAGAATCAACGAGTTTATTAAAAACACCAATAATTGATGAACATTTAAAAGATTACCATCAACATAAATTATTACCAGGACAAGATCCATTCGATTTAAAATACCAATTATATGCAGTTGTGGTAAATTATTATTTTTATTATTATTAAATATATTATAATTTAAAATTAATCAAAAATCCATTTTTAGAGCCATTCTGGAATGTTAAATGGTGGTCATTATATTTCATATGCATGTAATCCAAATGGTAATTGGTATTGTTATAATGATAGTTCATGTCGTGAAGTATTAACACAAGAATTACCAATACAAGAAAAAGCGCCATTGCTACAACATAAATCAAATGGTGGTTTATCAACAACAACAACAGGGACCAATAATTGTTTAACAACAACAGAAAAACAACCAAAATGTGTTTATAGTGATGTTAAAATACCAAAAATCGATACAAGTACCGCTTATATTTTATTTTATGAACGTTCAGGTCTTGATTACAAGCCATATTTACCAGATATTGTTGCAAATAATAATAGTAATAATGATATAAATAATATTAATGGTCAAATTGTGCCTGATTTAGATTTGGATGAGAATGAGAGTGAATTAAGAAAACAGTTGTGTGTTATACAATAATTATGTTATTTTTTTTTTGCTCCAATTCAATTTAATTAATTATTATAGTATTAATGATGATTTGTTGAAATATTTCTTTGAACAAAAAGATCTTTATTTTTTTCTCTAATTTATATTGTGTTATTGATCAAAGACGTATGTCGCTGTTTGATTGATTTGTCTTATGACTATTGTTTTATTTTTATTATTATTATTGACTCCTAAAAGTCGCACATTATTATTATTATTGTTATTACTGTTGATTAATTGATTGAGATAAAAATTGATGAGAACCAAAGAATTTCAAAATTTCGATTGGGATTCCTAGTCTGATATTATCAAAAACAAAATTCCATTACTACTAAGATATTTATAATTAGATTACAAAAAAAAAATATTTGTATATACTATTGTTGTTTTTCTTTCTTTTATGAGAATTTGTATAAATTTTCCTGGAATTTTTGAATATTTGCATTGAAACAAACACGACTTAGTTGAATTTTTATTATAATTTTTTTTGTGAATATCTGTGGTGCCATTACACAATGAATAAAGCTTGTATATTGTTAAAAAAAAAAAAAACAGTTTTATTTCAGAGTAGTTTGAGCAACACTTGGGTCGTATTGAACATGTCTGATAAAACTGATAACTCCAGAATATCACCAATGGTAAAATTTTCAAAAATATTGCCAACCTATAAAATAGTTATTACAGATTTCACTAGAAAACGTTATAATTAAGCGCAAGGCCTGCTTGATTTTTCAATTCAACGTTGCCTAGAAAGCCTATGCTTACTCGATTCAAATTGCTGCTTTTGACAAAACGGCTATTTTAACCGCTTTGGCGCTAATTATCACCATACTAAAAGAAATAACTAATATTTCCATCTCTTATTTTACACATACATAAATTACGTCAATAAAGTAGAAACACATGTTTTTATTTGATGGTAACTAGCGCCAATACGGCCAAAATTGGCATTTACCCAACTTTGTTTCTTATGGAATTTTATAAAAATGCAAGTGCATAGGTCTCCAGGCGTATTCTAAACAGTCATTAATCCTGATCTGTTTAGAATACAACAATACAGGAATATTTAATCTCATCAACAATCCAAATTTTCGTTTGAGGACGCTATAATCAGGATATGGACAGGCGGGATTTTCAAACATTTAAATTTCTTTTCCTATTTATTTATTAACAGTTTTTCTTTGTTAAAAAAGTTCTTTGATTTTTTTCATCCACCATCACAAATTAAACAGACTCTTGTACTGGTGGTTCATAACCTTCCGGCCTGTCAACTTTTGAACCAGCTTCACCTGGTTCACCACTACCACCTTTACCACCATCACCATGTAATTCTAATAACTTTGATAATTCAAAACGTGGCTTCTTCAATACTTTCACTTTACGTATGTAGACATCATGTAATGGATAGATGCCCTGGCATGCTTTCTCTATATCTTTAGCAATCGAATCTGGTAATAATTTATTAACAACTTCTTTTAAATCACTACCAGTTATATCTCTGGTAATATTCTCAACCATCTTTTTACGAATATTACGCACCTAACAACAAACAAATATCAATAACTTACACAAATTTAATATTAAAAAAATTAACAAATATAAATAATTATATCAGTAATATTTTAGGGAATTAATTCTCATCATAGAATCAAATCAAAGCGAGCTGAGTTAAATATCATCATTTTTACAACAAGTTATTTTAATAAATTGGAAAATTTGACGACTTTTACCTGGGTATGTTGGGCATAACAGGTTTTCCTTTGTGATAATTGATCTTTATTAGTGAAACCAATACAGAAAACTCTTAATAAATAACCATCAGTTGTCTTAACATCAACTGATGCTTCAATTAATGTTTGCCATTTCTTAACCATTGAGCGTAATTTATCGGTTGTTAAATCCATACCGTGGAAATTCGTCAGGACATTCCTACCTAGAATGTGAATCGAATTACTTAAAATTCCATTTAAACAATGATAAAATAAAAATATTGTTAGTTGTTGATCAGATTTATAAAATTTGCGTCGTTATAGGGAAACAGAGTTCTCATCATTGATAATCAAAGAGAGCTGAGTGGATCATCATTTCAACAATTCTCAATTCTAGGTTTTTTTTTTCGAATTCGATTACCTTGAACGTCTTCGGCGATTAAACGGAATTTACGGAAGGAACGTTCAGCATCATTATCATTTTGTAGATCAGCTAATGATACTTCAAAGACACGATGTTTTAAACCTTCCGATGCAATTCTTGTACCTTGTGTACGATTAACTAATGTTTTACCCACTTGACGGGTAGCGAACATTGATGGGGCCTTAACATCATACCAATCTTTACGCGTAAACGGGTCCACACTGTAAAATAACACACGTTACAAATACAAACATAACCTCAAATGAATTATTACAAAAACGAAAATAATCCAATTAATTGTATAGAACGAGTAAATTATGGAAATTTACTGATTGCATTCAGGAATTTTCCAGGAATTTCTTGGGATTTTCTTGAAGGAACCCGATAAACTATCGTTAAGTATGCGGATTTATATCCGAAATTTCCACAATCATCCGCGAATATTGTACAATTATTTGAATGAAAATCATTTAAATATTGATAAAACTATTGAAATAGATTGAAATTTTTCTACTTACATCTTCTTTTTAACCCCTTTTTTACCACCTTTGGAGAGACCCTTATTTTTACCGACCGCCATGATGGACTACCACGAAAAAGAGAAATTTTAATCTAGTTGACATGCAAAACCAGCTTCACCAACTTGACAACAACAAAATTACTAACTGTCAAAAATTTTGACAACCATTGTCATTACAACAATAAAACATTAATTTAAATTGATTAAAAATAATAATAATTAATTATCCACTTATAGGTGAATATTTATCGAAAATAATCATCAACAGAGTAAAAATTACACCTCTTTTTAATAGTCAACCATACAGTAAGTTTTGTAAAATAATTAGTATAAAATTATTTAAAAGAAATAATAAAAAAACAGGTAATACCAATTGATTAATTACTTAGCACCAAGATACTTACATATTTGATTATTTTAATTTAAAGGCAATTCGATGAATTAACGATATGGCAACACTGAGGATTACTTTTTGTCAATAATTCGAAATAATTTAAAAAAAATCACAATATTTATTTATAATTTTATTCAACTTAGAAAATATAAAAAAATAATTAAGAATTGATGGGTTAATTAGAATTATATTATAGTTTAGCGGGCAAAAAAATTTAATGATATGGAAACAATGGCGATTACAGCGCTTCTATTCATTAATGATTGCACTAAAATATTGGCGGGTAATTTAAAATTAACAAAATTTATAAACAATTTATTCAAATTGTAGTGATTATTATTATTAATTATTAATACTTTTATTATTCTTATTACTACTATTATTATTAATATGTATTCTTGTATGCATTTTTAAGTTAGAATAAGCTGTAAATTTCTTATCACATATATTACACTGATACGGTTTATTACCGCTATGTATATTTAAATGTGCCAATAAATTTTGTTTAAAACCAAACCATTTTTTACATAAATTACATTGAAAACGTTTTTTATTAGTGTGTGTAATTTTATGATTTGTTAGATTTGATTGTGCTGAAAAACGTCGATTACAAATCTCACATTTATACGGTTTTCTACCTGTATGTACATTCAAATGTACAGTTAAATTATGTTTGTAAGTGAATTGTTTGCCGCATGTATTGCACACGAATTGTGTACGATTTGGATTGCGTTGTGCTGTTGTTGTTGTTGTTGGATTTGTTGTTTGTAATAAAGATTTATTTGCAATTTTCCAATTCTCATCCATTTTATTAGCGTTATTGTAATTCTCTACAAATTTATTATCGTTATTTTGCGTACTTCACATCGCAATTGGCTGTGCCTTTGTTACCTAGTATCGTAACTTGATTCATACTGCACTACATTTGGTTAGCGTCGAAGTATTTTTAAAGCAGTTGAATCAAACTACGACACTACGTCGTAAACAAAAAGCATCGCCAACTGTGAGGTGAAATAGTTTATTAGCGTTATTGTAAATCTCTACAAATTTATTATACAGATATTTCAAGTCGCAGTTGGCTGGGCTTTTAGTAACATAGTATCGTAGCTTGATTCATACATAACACTACATTTGGCTTGCGCTGATGTATTTTTCAATGAAAATAGGAGCAGTCGGATCAAGTAACGACACTACGTTGTAACCAAAAGGCATGGCCAACTATGAATTGGAATAATTACCTAGAATTGGACGATTTTCGTTGAATTCAATCTTCTCTTCTACCATAAAATTATTGAATTGTTCATTTTGTTCATTATTGACAATATTTATATCATTAATTAATTCCAATTTTAAATTTTCATTATTGCTATTGAATAAATATTGAAATTTCGTATCAGTAGCCAGAATTAATTGTTGGAATTTGTAAGTATCCTCGATTCTTTTATAACAATTAAAACAAATAATTCTAGGTAATCGATCATTTTCATTTATCTAAAAACAAAAAAAAATGATAATTAAATTGATTAAAACAATAAAAAAATTGATTTAATTACATTTAAATCGACCAATTTCTTCAAAATCTCAACAATGGGTAGTTCATTTTGTTGCACCATAAAAATATCTTTACAGAATCTTGGTGATATTTTTTGAAAACATAATCGACACAAATCCATAATTTTCACAGTTTTTCTTTAATTTATTTTAAATAAAACACGTTTTTTTTTGTTATATCGTTAATAAAAACGCCAAGAGGACACAATAAAAACAATAAATTTGAACTAATGTTTATCGATAAATGACAGTATTGACAAGCATGGTCACCAACAGCATATGAAAATCACTAATTGACAACTAAACGCTTAAGGTACGTTCACACAATTGTCAATTATCATTATTAAGGAGCAGACTTATGCTGACGTCACTGTTTCGAATTATTCTATTTGTAAGCGCCTTGTGCATGTGTCTAATCACTGATTAAACAATTATAGCAGATTACTTATCAGTAATATGCTAACAATGAACGTATAGTGTAACCCTGATAGCCTAATGTGATATGCAATGTAGTGTCTGCTCCCGCCAATGTATAGTGTATCTTCTTTCGCTAATTTTTAAATAAAATACGGCATTAAATACATACTATAAAATACAGTATACATATAATACCATATGTACATTAAATACATATACCATATAATACATGTACCATACAAAAAAAGACTAGCTGTAACTGATGTGTGTCATCTATACAGAGAGTTTTTAAGCGCAGCAAGTGGGTTGGGATTGTTGATCCATTATTTGAATTAATTAGAATGAAACATATAAAATCGCACTAAATATTTTGAGTTTAATGAAATTTTTATTAGAAATCTGTAAATATAAGCGAATTTTTCGACGTATATTACCAATAAAACATACCGTCATATTAAAATATCAAATTCATGTACGTCTATGGTGCACGTCGACGATATGCGTGCGACAATCTAATGTAACCTTGCAAGCCTAAGCTAATTTATAATTTCTGCTTAATAATTTAACTATATTTGTTTATCGCATTTTAAAACAAAAGAAATCAAATTACAATTATGGTGCATAATTTCCTTGAATGTAAACAGGATAATAATTTCACATTTTAGTGTTGTTCTCACATTTCCGCAGACTATTTATAAATATAAATGGTCTCATACAGGTCTCATATTATTTTCTATAGTTAGCCTTCCCTGATTGGTCAGCATAGTCGATTATCGTCCGGTACTTCCCCCACTCTATCCTTGTTTCAAGGAAAAAAATTGAACGAAGATTCTTAATTTTGTGTTCACTCTCGTGAAAATTGAGTTTTTTTCCTATTCCTAATTAATTATTTAATAATTAATAATTAATTTTTCTTGTTGTTTGCAATGGAGAAGTATTCGAAGGAACAACGAAACAATGCCGGTAAGAAACTCTTCTATTATCCCGAGTGTCCCTCCCCGATTTCGTTCGAATTATAATTTATAGGAAAACATTGGAAATAAGGTTTTATTTTAAATTTAAGTTGAATTTCTAACAAATTCAACTATTTTCTTGTATTTAAATGTTGTTTTATTAGCGATAATTTGCACAAAATCTACGTTGTTTATTTTATTATCGGCAAATAGTGCTTTATCTGATTAAAAAAAAAGGAAAAAATACAGGAAATTTACATTATCTCTCTCTTAAAAATCGTTATTTATACACATTAAACAGATTTTTAATTGTTTTAAATTTAATTAAATGGTGAATGAATGAATGAAAATTGACTCAAGTGTCCCCGTTCAATTTTGTTCAATTACTAGAAAAATTATGGTTTTCAACAATTTTTCCATTGTTTTTGTTTTAGATACAAATAATGATACATATAACAGTACTGAAAATAATTTTTCCTATTTTGCGTTGGAAATAGACTTATTTTGACATAAAAAGTAGTGTGGAAATGAAATATTTCTTAACTACTTTGAGTGTAGAAATATCTAGGATAATTTATTTTTTAGAAGTTGGTAACACTTGCCTTATTATTGAAATGTCACTTTTTGACAGATATTAAAAACAGTCAATTTAAATAAAAATTTTATTTCATTTAATTCAAATTGTTTCTCCATTGCATTTTCAACAATTTCCCACAGTTCGGGTGGAGTACACGATAAGTCGTCACACATTTTCACTTAAAAATTGTAATGAAAATGGAGACTAAAACAATTGAAAATCAACTTGATGGATACTAGATACAAAAATTGAATATCGGTCACACCTACAATACCAACTCCTATAAAATTCCCTAAATTTCCAAAATCTATTTTTTTTTTGGAAAAAGGGTGCAAGGGGATGCAAAATAGGAAAAATAGTATAAAAAACTCGGTTCAGAAGTCAATTCCTGCATTCGACCATTAAAAAACTCGCCGCTTCGCGGCTCGTTTTTTAATATTGGTCTCATGCAGGAATTGTCGACTTCTGAAACTCGTTTTTTAATATACTATTGTTATACAAGAATCAGTTAAATTTATTGAAAATTTATTAGAACAATCACCTGAATTGATTATATTCGAATTAACGTGTGATCGTGATAAAATTAAACAAATAACAACTGAAGAACAAATCAATCATAATTTATTGGTATTATTAATCAAATTATTGAGGAAAATAATTGAATCAACATCAACATTAAATGATAAAAAATATACAGCAATACAATATGTATTAAATGAAACATTTTTAGAAACATTAATAACATTTATAGCAACATTACCAACACAACAACAACAAAATTGTGTTTATTTTTGGAATGATCCAAATGAATTTTGGTTGAATTTATTGCATATTTGTGATGATTTATTAAAAACAATACCAACATTTAGTTATGAAATATGTGTGAAAATTTTAAAATCGTTAGAAATCTATTTACCATTATTTGGTAAGATTTTCAATTGTCCAATTGATGATGGTATAAAAAGTAAACTTGATTTTCTATTGGAATCTATTGAAATATATAAAAAACAAATCGAATCTGTTGAGAATATTGTACAACAACCACCAGATGATTTTCGTTCAATCGCCATCTATCCAACACCGATTGAATTAAAAGAAAATTGTAATTTTCTACGTTCGAATTTAATTAAAGGTGCTTATCAAGACGTTAATCATTATCTTGATGTACATTTTCGTCTATTACGTGAAGATTTCATTGCACCATTACGTCGAGGTATTCAAAATTTCTTATTAAATAAAAAATTAGAGAATGTTCGTGTATATCGTAATGTACGTTTCTTAAATATTGAAACAATCGGTTCGAATTACTCGTATCGTATATGTTTCATAACGAGACGACGTTATAATTATGAAAATTCAAAATTATTTATGTACGGTTCATTATTGTGTTTTACAAATGATTCATTTAAAACCATCTATTATGGTCGTGTTGAAGTACGAAAAATCGAAGATTTAAAGAATGGTGAATTAATTGTAAGTTTTAATGAATCATTAAAGATTCGTTTCGATCAGGATTATTTAATGGTCGAATCGAATGTATATTTAGAACCATATTATCGTGTTTTAACAGTTTTACAACAATTATCAATTGAGAATTTTCCAATGGAGAAATATTTGGTTTATTGTCAAAATGATGGAATTGAACCACCGAAATATTTGAAAGGAGATTTATTGGATTTACAACAAGAAATTGATGAATTGAATATTGAAAGTGTATTTAATGAATCACAATTTGTTGCATTTAAAGCAGCATTAACACAAGAATTTGTATTGATACAAGGACCACCAGGTACTGGTAAAACTTATATTGGTTTAAAAATTGTTGAAACTCTTTTAAAACAATCAGAACAATGGTATAATAAATCACCAATGTTAATTATTTGTTATACAAATCATGCATTAGATCAATTCTTAGAAGGTTTATTAACAATAACTGATAATATAATTCGTGTTGGTGGTCAATCAAAGAATAAAAATTTAGAAATGTTCAATTTACGTGGACATAGATTATCTAATCTTGTTTATTAAGGGAAGTTGATGAAAAGTTGGAAATGATTAAAGATTTGAGATCTTTGTTAGATCATTTGGATAAGAATGAAGGTATTGTACATTTTGATTTATTTTTAAATGTCATCGATGGTTATGAAATGAGTTGGTTTTAAACAGGCAAAAGAACATGACATATTGGAATGGTTATTTGATGGATATTGTAATCTACAAGTTGATGTGAGTACAGTTTTCTTTTTTGTACTAATTTTATTATAATTCTTAAAGGGAAGGTTTCTATTCGAACCATTTTTTTGGACATCTTCCTTCCTTCCTTCCTTCCTTTTTTCTTTTTTCTTTCCTTGCTTCCTTCGTCCCTCCTCTCGTTCTTTCCTCCCTCTCTCCCTTCATTCCTTCTTCCCTTCCTTTTTTTTTATTTTATTCTTTCTTCTCTGCCTCTCTGTTTCACTTCCCTAAATTTTTCCTTTCACTCCTATCTTTATTCATTTGTTCCCTTTACTATACTACCTACATTGGCTTTCTATTTTTCCTTTCTTGCTTTTCTCCCTTCTTTCATTCTGACTTTCTTGTCTTTTTCCTTCTCTTCTTCCTTTATTTCTTCCCCCTCTCCTATCTTTCTTTCTTCCTTAATTTTTTGTATCTCTCTTCTTTCTCATGTCTTTTGTTCTTCCTCTCCTGATTCTCTTCTCTCTCTCTCTCTCTCGCCCCCCTCTCGCCTTTTTTTGCAATCCTTCCACTCTTTTCACTTCACCTTCCCTCAACCTCTTCCCCCTCCCCTAATCCTTACCATCACCTTTCTTTCTGCCTTTCTTTTCGTTTTCTACCTCCACTTCTTTCTCAACTTCTATTCTGTCTTTTCGTTTGTTTTTTCTTCTGGGGTTCTGGGGTTTCATTCTATACTATGTATACATACATATAGGTATAGACAGTCCAACATTATAGGTACATAAACATCCATTTCGAAACTGTTTTTATTACCATAATAATCTCATTATATCGTGCAATCCATTATTATTTGTTATCAGAGTTAGGCATGTCTTGGATTGAACCATCACTACAAACGTCACATTTAATGACAATTGTAATATGTATAGAAATATGATGGTTCAATCAAAGACATGCCTAACTCTGATAACAAATAATAATGGATTGCACGATATATTTATCAAATTACAGATATTTGAAATAAACAATTCCATGAAAACAATTATTGATATAAATGAAGATAATCTAACAGAAATTCTACCTGATGACTATAATGACTGCGCTGCCTTCGATCATAACTTTGGATTTATTATTAATTTAATCAGTTTGAAGGAGCTTCGAATCAAATTTGAAAAGCTACAAAATGATATAATCGAAATTATCAAGTCTGATAATATGTCACCATTGGAGAAGGATCTTCGTAAAAAATCAAAGAACGATGAACTAAACGTATTAAAATCTAAATATAATTATCTACAAGTACGATTTATTATTATTAATTATTATTTATTTATATACAATATTATTTTGTTAATTATTTATTTAAATTTTAGAAACGTTTAGAACAAGGTCGATTAAAACAATATAAACAACCATCTTTAATAGATTTAGAAAATCCATATAAAATGTCACGGAATGACCGTTGGTCATTATATTTCCTATGGTTAGAACAATATAAAAAACGTATAATTAATACAATTAAAAAATATAATAATGAATATCGATGTCTTTATAAAAATTATGAAAAATCACGTGATAATAACGATTTAGATATAATGAAAAAAGCTGACATTATTGGTATGACAACAACATGTGCAGCACGTCTACATTCAACATTACAAGCATTAAAAAGTCCAATTGTTATGGTTGAAGAAGCTGCAGAAATTTTAGAAGCACACATTATAACATCATTAACACAATATTGTCAACATTTAATATTAATAGGTGATCATCAACAATTAAAACCAAATACAGCTGATTATCGTATAGAAACTAAATATAAATTAGGTATAAGTTTATTTGAACGTATGTTATTAAATAATATAAAATTATGTACATTAAATGTACAACATCGAATGCGTCCAGAAATTGCATCATTAACAACAATAATTTATCCATTTTTAAAGAATCATAATAGTGTTAATTATCGTCCAACAATTAATGGTACTGATCATGTTTTATATTTTATTGATCATCAAATCAATGAAGAAAAAAACAATGCTAACAAAGATAATGATGATGATGATGATGATACAAGTAAAAGAAATATACATGAAGCTGAATTCTTATTAGCTTATGCTAATCATTTAATTTTAAATGGTTATCATACTGATAATATTACAATAATTGCAGCTTATCTTGGACAAATGTTTGAAATGTTAAAAATACGTAGACGATATGAATTATTAAAAGATTTACGTATTGTTGTATTGGATAATTATCAAGGTGAAGAATGTGATATTATCTTATTATCATTAGTACGTAGTAATAAACAGAATAAAATTGGTTTTTTAAATAATACAAATCGAGTATGTGTTGCATTATCACGAGCTAGAAATGGTCTTTTTATTATCGGTAATATGCGACAACTTATCTCACAAAGTGATGTAAGTAATATTGTTATAATTATATACAATAGGCTATGAATTTAGTTACGTAGGTTGTAGTATGGTTCATCTTTGAAAAATATAGTCATAGTAGTAAAGTATGTGAACCAAGCTACGACGCTATACATATATTCTCATTCTTTCCCTCTTCTTGTTTTATGTATCTTCTTTGTTCTCTTGTCTTTCCTTCTCACTCACTCAAATATAAGCACGTATGATCAATAATATAATTACCAAGAACTACTTGATTTTTCAACTCAATGCTGTCTAACAAATCTAAGCCCATTTGATCTGAATTGCTGCTTTTGAAAAAAAAACACGCCAATTTTTGTCACTAGTTAACACACTAAAGGAAATACCTAATATTTCCATCTCTATTTTACTCATAGTGTGGTTTAAATTGTCAGAAATTATGACATTAGAATAGAGATAGAAAATTGGTAACTTCTCAAAAAAAATCAAGCAATCCTTGATAATTACACTAATTATACATTTCTAGTTATGGTTAAAAGTCAATAGTAATCTAAAGAAACAAAATGCAATCGGCCCTACATTATTCCTACGTTGCCAAATCCATCCAGATAATGTAACTCATGTTAGAAAAGCTGAAGATTTTTTAAAAGTTGCAGAAGGTGGCTGTTATCAACAATGTAACTTTCAACTACTATGTCAACATTATTGTAAAAAACTCTGTCATATTATTGATCGTGATCATATTGAATATCAATGTAATGAAGTATGTGGTAAATTATTATGTGATCAAAATGTTACCCATAAATGTACAAATCAATGTTATAAAGAATGTCCACAATGTTATTATGAAGTATTAAAACAATTACTATGTGGACATGATGGTTATTTGAAATGTTCTGAAAGTATCTATGATTATCAATGTAAAATTATGATATCTGCAATATTACCATGTGGACATGAAACAGAAAAACCATGTGCTGCTAATCCAAAAACATATCCATGTCCATATCCTTGTGAAATCAAAGTAGAACCATGTGGACATTCATGTGTATTAAAATGTCACATTAATAAAGATCCGGATCATTTGCAATATTATTGCGAAAAGAAATGTACAAGATTTATGAGGAATTGTACACAGAAATTGGAGACGCATTTGTGTCAAAAATTATGCTATGAAGAATGTGATGAATGTGACATTATTGTACAAAAGAAACTAGAAAAATGTTCACATGCATATAAGGTACAATGTTCAATTGATGTTAATACAGTTTATAAAGATTGTAAGAAATTATGTACAAAAATTCTAGAATGTGGTCATAAATGTAAAAATCCATGTAATCGACCATGTGGTGGTTGTAATGAAATTGTTGATAAAAAAATTGAGATTTGTGAACATATTATACGTACAGAATGTTCAAAAGAACCGGATCGTAAATTTTGCAAACAAAAATGTCCATTATTGTTACATTGTGGTCATCCATGTACAAAGAAATGTAACGAACCATGTACAATACAATGTGAATATATTGTTGATGATTCAATTATTGGTGATTGTGGACACATAATTCAAAAATCTTATTGTTACATGAAGACTACAAATAATTACAATGACAAATCGAAATTATTACGATTTTGTACACAACCTTGTACAGTTACATTAAAATGTAATCATAAATGTACCGGTAATTGTGCTGAATGTTATCAGAATCGTTTACATAAACCATGCAAACAGAAATGTACACTTCGTTTGATTTGTGATCATCAATGTCAATTATTATGTCATACAGCATGTCGTCCATGTTTACAACAATGTACATCTAAATGTGTACATCGTAATTGTAAAAAATTATGCGGTGAAGTATGTACACCATGTAAACTTCCATGTACAAGAAAATGTGAACATCAAAAATGTAAAAAAATATGTAGTGATCAATGTAATGTGACACAATGTCGTATTTGTGACCCAAATTCTAATGATACATTTGTAATGTTGAATGATTGTAAGCATGAGATTGAAAATGCAGTAATGCAAGATTGGTTGCAACAGACTAGTGATCAAGTTGGTTTTAAAACATGTCCTAAATGTGACACTTTAATTAAAACCACTCAACAATATTGTAATTATATTAAGCAAGCTTATATTGATATAAGTAGCATTAAAAATAAGTTAATGGGTAGTGCTAACGAATATGATCGATTACGTCAAAATTTATTAGAACGCATCAATAAATTACCACATCTATCTGTACAATTGATTGCAACGAATTTTGGTAAATTCCTTAAAGAGTTTAAGCAACGCTTAAAGCCTACTTATAAGAATAAACGTCAACAATTTGATAATTTCCTAATAAATGGTATTGTACGTAAATATCAATTGATTGAGGAGATTTTTATTATTTGTGATTTGAAAAATTCAATACAATTTAACAAATTATTTAATCAACAATTGAATTTGATCACTAAAGGTTTACAAAGTGATTGTAGTGATTTTATATCAGATCAAGAAATCGATGATATCCAATTAGAATTATTACGTTTAATACGTATTTATCAATTGAATAAATTGGAACAATCATCGAAATTTATTGATGTCGCCCAACAAAATAATATTAATGATTTATATCAACAATTATTACAAGAATTATCAAAATGTTCAAAATATATAAACGATAAAGTTATACAAGAATTATTACAACAAATTAATCAATTAATTGATGGTGATTTAATTGTTGAAAATTATGAATTTCAACAAATCTTACCTGTTTTCAATTTTACAAAAACTAATTGGTTCAAATGTCCAAACAATCATATTTATACAATTGCTGAATATAATGCTGGTAATAAAATAACAAAATGTAATCAATGTTCTAAGACTAAAAAAAAAAAGTAATTTGTGAAATTGTTACTTTTTTTGTAATTACTTCATAAATAAAGTTTCAAACTAACTGGAGACCTTATTAGACGGACACGTTGTATAGAATTTCTTCGTAAGTTGGTCACGTAATTGGATGGATACGTTATATGCATTTTTCTTTGAATCAAATACGCATGCGTTTAACAATCAATGCTACCAACCACCCAAAAGTTACTAAATTATTCGAATTGAAACATGTGTAAAGTCACGTAATCACAAGTGTACATTTTTTTTTTTTTACAAATACTTTAATTTGCATTGAAGTGAAAATGTCACAATTTTCCACAAATGAACATATTAGTTTAGAGAAAACTATCAATTTACAACAACCATTAGTTGTGAATCATTTAGAAAATTTAGAAGAAATCTATGAGATCGATAGATGTTTACAATGGATTCGTACGAATAATTATCAGAAAGTTATCAAACAAAATTAATTAAATTATTATTAAATATTAATTTAAATTTCTTATAGGTTTGTTTACAATTTCCTGATCATCTGTTACCTGATTCAGTTGAAATTGCTTTAATTTTCGAACGTAATTTACAACGACCTGTCTATATTTTAGGTGATACAAATTATGGAAGGTAATACTAGATTTTATAAAATTGAATGGTTACTAATCGTTGCTTTTTTTTATATAGTTGTTGTATTGATTACATTGGAGCGGCTCATATAAATGCTGATGCAATTATCCATTACGGACCTGTATGTTTTTCAAAAACTACTGCTACAATACCATTTTTGAATATTTACGAAAAACATCAAATCGATTTAGAAGGTTTTAGTCGACTGTTTTTAGAAAAATTCAATGGAAAACTACCGGAAATACTGTTAGATACCGATTATATTCATCATAGAAGTAAGTGAGGTTATGTTGTAATAAAATTGTTAGTTATATTTTTTTTTTAGAGAATATTGCAATAAAATTTCCAGAAATTGTGATTAAAACAATCGATTGTGATTGTAAATTTGATGGAAATTCGGTGATTTTCATTGGAAATAACGAAAGAAAATTACTTAACCTCAAATTTTCCCATCAAGGTATTAATAATATTTGTAGAATACAAAGTTGGCTGTGGAAATTTAATTATTTCTTTCATTGAACAATAATCTTCCATAGCTAACTCATTATCTTGAAAGCAAAGTCGGTTGTGGAAATTTAATTGTGTTAATCCTATAACAATTGATGTTCCATAGCCGACTCGTTATCTTTGTTAGAAAATTTCTATTATCAATTTTAATAACTTTCCAGGTGTTGATTTCTATTTTTACAATCCGAAAAATTGTGAATCATTGGAGAATTATCAAATTAATGAAAAACAATTGAAACGTCATTATTATCTTATTGAAAAAATTAAAGATAGTAAAACATTTGGTATTATAATTGGTACATTAAGTGTTTCTAATTATTTAGAGATAATAAAACGTATTAAACAATTATTGGAGAAAAATAAGAAGAAATATTATTTAATATCAGTTGGTAAACCAACAGTTGCTAAACTTGCAAATTTTCCAGAAGTATAACAATTTTTTTTTAAAAAATAATCAATTTACGAACTACGTTATATTATTTTAATTCCAGATTGATATCTATGTGATGATTGCATGTTCATTAAATGAAATCTATGAGAATCGTGATTTTTATAAACCAATAGTTACACCATACGATATAGAAATTGCATTGAATTCATCACAAATACCAACGAATTTCAATTATGATTTCAATCATTTATTATCATTACCAATTAATGATCAATTAAATGATGATAATACAATTAGTTTAATTACTGGAAAATTACGTCATGTTGATGATGATAATGATGGGAATAAAGATGAAAATATGGAATTAATGGAGAAGAATGATGGTAGATTAGTATTAAATACAAATTATGGTAGCGGTTATTTGAATCAACAACGTACATGGAAAGGTTTACAACCGAATTTAGGTAATAATGAACCTATACTAGCACAAGATGGACGTTATGGTATAGCACAAAGTTATCAACATGAAAATACTAGTTAAAAATTATGGTAATTGATTTAATTATTCGACAATTAATAGAATTTTTTCGTAATTTTGTCGTTTTTTATCATTGTCATCATCATTAATTAATTTAGATTGTTGATGAATTTTTAAATGTTTCTTTAATTGATCTTTTCGTTTTGCTTTATAATCACAATATTGACATTCATGCCATTTAATTTCATTATAATTGGTATGTTGTGTTAATAGATGACGTTTTAAATCTGGTTTACGTTTACATGAAAATTTTGTACATTTTGTACATTTATACCATTTAATTTGATCATCAGGTGTATGACGATAAAATTTATGTAATTTTAATTGATGTGCACGTTTTGTTTTAAATGTTTCACATAAATCACATGTATACCATTTAATTTGTGATGGATCTGTATGATTATTGATTATATGACGTTCTAAATTTACTTTTTGTTTACCACGATAATCACAATGATCACAACTATACCATAATTTACGTTTCTGTTCATCATTATTAATCATACTAGAATCACCATCATTATTATCATTATGATCACGTAATATGTGCGTTTTTAAACCATATTTTGATTTGTATCGACGTGGACACACTTCACACGACCAATTTTTATTGTTATTATTATTATTATTGATTTTATTGAGATGTTTCTTTAAAATGTGCTGATCTAATTCTGTTTGTTTCTGATAGATTTCTTTACAATAGCGACATTTTTTATAATTATTGATATGTTTATTATTAAAATGTTGTTGTAAATCTTTATATTTTTCACAAATTATTCCACATCTTTTGCATATAAATAATTTAAAATGTTGTGGACAATTATGTTGGTCGAATAATTGATTTGATGTTGTACGAAATTTACAAATACCACATTTATATTCGATATATTCATCCCAAATATTATGATTTTGTTCAATTAAACAACGTTTCTGATGAATTTTCAATATTAATTTTGAATACGTTTCAAATTTACATTTATCACAATTATATTGAATTATTGTTGGATTTATTATCAATTTACCATCATTATTATTATTATTATTATTATGTAAATTATAATGTTCTTGTAATTCTATAAAAAAGTTCGTTTGATAATTACATTTTTTACATTGATACGGTTCTAAATCTTGCGTACAATTAACAAAATTTATTGACGTTCTATTCGAATCGATTAATTCATTTATATTCTTCACACGTAACATACTAAAATTAATAATTAGTTAATTAAATTAATTAATTTAGCAATAATTAGAAATTATTAAAAATTTCACTAGTTGGTACATTTTAGGTTAGATTATTCACACTACTACCAACAGTAGGATATGAATTGTCACCATGGCTATGTTGTCATATCTAACAATAATACCGTGTAGAATTAATACAGGTGTAATGCGTACAAAATCCTTAATTTGTTGATTTATTGTTAGATATGGCAACTTTGTTGAGTAGATGATGTAGCGCTATCTCATGGATTATTGATAAGTAAATTCTAGCGGCAAATTTGAATTGATTTTATAATTTTTCTACTGCTAAATATAGAAAATAACAATGGTTGGTTAATACAAGAGAAATACATTAAAAATCGTTGATTGTTAACTATAACAACGTTAGCTTTTTATTGGTTTAGTGGCTCTATCTTGTGAAATAATAAAACGATTAAATTTGTAGCGGTAAATTTGAATTTATTATTATAATTTACAAAATTAATTAAATTGGTGATGATGTTCCCACATTATCATTACTATTAATTGATAATAGACTATCATCTTGATTAGTTGTTGTAATTCGACGTGCAAAATCAATCGAATTCTTTAAATCATTAATAATTTCATTTAAATCACAATCATTACGTACTGTTGTATTAAATATAGAACGATAATTCTGTTCAAAGTCTGTTGTTGTTGTATATGTTTCTAATGTTGTTAATGTTTGTGATACTGACATAATTAATGCTTTAATACTAAAAAATTTCCAACGTAATTCCCTATCGAATCTTACAATACTAATATTAGAATTATTATTATCAATATTATCAGTATTTAAACGTGTTTGTTGTAAATTATTCATATGATTTATAGAATCAGCAAAATCTTTAAATATTTTCGGTAAGACCAATTCAATGAAACCTTTAATAGCGTTGAATTTTTTTAAAAACTCTTGAAATTCCCGATTGTTTCGATGATTCTGTTCACGTAAATCTTCTAAACGTTGAGATGTTGATAAGAATTCATTAAAATTATCCATTTTTTCTTAAATTTTATTTAAATTATGTATTTATTTTAAATTACACCAACAACAATAATCTAACGGACGTTTGTACCAACTGTACCAAATGTCGTAATTTTCATAACTGCCAACCTTAGGCCCGAAATTCACTAGATTATACTACTCGTATTGAAAACATCATTATTACTGAAACAAAGTTAAGATATTTTTGCTTTATTATGGCATAAAAATTGATAAGATTTGATATTCTGATAATATTCTACAATTAGTATTATTAACACCTTTGTCTATGATTACTATGAGGAAAATTGCAAATTTCATTCAATGTTGCCAAAAGTTTGCGCATGTTTCCGATAACAGTCGACAGATGACGCAAATTTCTACGTTTAGATAGAGTAAAAAAGATCTCCAAAGGCAGCAAGTACCTTATATAGCGAATTTTTTTTATGTATCTACATACTGAAATATTAATTGCAAAACATTCTTATGATACTGACAATTAATTAATGTATTTTAATAACATTGAATCAACTAATCTTAAATTCATTTCCCGATGTTATTTTAATATTTATGATTTTTATTGAAAAATACTTTTAATCCACAAACAATAAGAAACACTAATAAAATTTCAAATTTCACTCGTTTCTAAGTTTGTTGTTTGTCTAATACGTCTAATCAAGGCCTGCTTGATTTTTTCAAGCGAAATTATCTAGCAGGCTTTGCGTCTAATATTAACTGTTAAAATTAGTTACCCCCCGCGATATTCAATTTTTTTTCTAATATCAATTGTCAGAACACATAGCCACCTGAGATATTCGATTCTACTGTTAATACTCAATAAAGAGATTTTTGCATTTTTCTTGCGATCCAATGAACCGATTTTGATGATTTTTTTTCTGGGTCATAGAGAATGGACTGCTCTACTATTATTTTAATTTTCATCAAAATCTAAGCAAATGTAATATTGAAAATGATTTTTTCTAACATTTCTTCAGCTCTTATTCCAAAAGTGTTGGCCCTACCAGTCTGGCCAACGAACTCATCCAAGCTATCCCAAAGACCGATTTTTGTACCAAGTTTCATTAAGATTGGACTATTTTTACGGCAGTTATCGTGGATATACATATATATCCATATATATGGATATCCAATATATAAATTTTAACGAACGGTGGATATGGGTTCCTGAGGTCCCAAAACGAACTTCTGTGCAAAAATTTTTCGGAAATTCAAAAGTGAGGATCTCGTCATTAGGTAATTTTTTTTAAAAAAATTCGCTAAAAATGGAGTAAATTCAATCGTGTTTCTTTCGATCTGTTCAATCATAAATTATAGAGATTAAATAAAATTCTACAATCAAAATTAAATTAATCTACCACTTTTTAGTCTAGTAATTTTACGATCATTTTATTGGTATTGGTTTTTGTCTATGGCGTAGATGTCGCGCTAATCGGTAGCAGGTGTCATTTGTCCGTTCGAGTTTTTCGGGTTTTAATTTCTTTTAATTATCTTTATTTGTTTATTTTTCTTAATTATTTACTCTAATTAACACATTTTAAATAAGTAACTTTAATTATTTTAATTAATTAATAATTTAAATGTGAATTATTGTAAATTTCGGTAAAAATGGCGTCGTAATTTTTCTCAATTTGTCAACCACCTGCGATTCTTTTTTTTTTATCTTATTTGTAACTCTTCAAGGTAATCATATTTTAAATATATTTTATTATTATTCTAATCTTTGATTGTAGATGGATTCGGAACAAACACCGTTGCAACAACAACAACAACAGAATGAACAACAAGATTCGGGTATATCGGATTCGTTTGATTATAAAAAACATAATTTAACTTTAATACAATCAACACCATTAACACATAATCCAAGAAAACGTTTATATTCATCAATATTAACAACAAAAACAACAAATTCACAATTTAATGATCGTACATTGATTGATGAATTGAAAGAATGCCGTTTAGAGGAGCATACACCGGAGAAACAACGTCGTTTTTATGGACCAACAACATCAACAATTAAACCAACATCATCACCATTTATTGAACGACAACATTTATTGTATGGTTCGAATTATATAAGACCGAATTATAAATTTGCATCACCATTAAAATTGAGCGATTGTTTCAACAACAATAACAACAATATTAGTATTAATGATAATAATAATAATGGTAAAGATGCAAGGAAATTGTTGGAGAAACTATTAAATACTGATTTAATAATGGAGAATATTTTTAAATATTTATCAGATGGTGATTTATATCGTTTCCATTTAGTATCACAGAATTTCCGACAGGCTTTATTAAAGAATAATAAAGCAACAATACGTGTTGATCTATTTAAAGAACGTTATAAGAATAATAAAGAGAATTATGTGATAACACCACCACCATCACCAAATAAATATAATAATAATAATAATAATAGTCCACCACGTTTAACAACAGATACCAGTAAGAGTTTTCGTGAATTTTATGGGGTATTTTATTGAATTTTTTATATAAAAATTGATTGAATTAATTTAAAATTATTTTAATTTTAGGTGGCACGTTTATTATCAAAACCAACACAAAGTACAATGAAATGTCCATGTTGTCAGAATGTGGCAATTGTTGAAAATAATTTAAGTCAATGTCAATATCGTTTATGTGGTTATATTTATTGTTTATTATGTAATAGTTATACAAAAAATGGTCCACAAGATTTTTATGATAAATGTAAAAATTCAATATTATTAGATACAGCTTTAAATGATCGTAGTAATTATGATAATAATAATCGTAATAATAATAATGATTGTGAAGATTCTGGTATTTATATCGAGAATGAAACAACACCAAAAGTTAAACGTAATCTATTTGATACAAATATTAATCAAAATACACGAATTTTTGGTAGTAATCATAATAATCAACAAATTGTGGTAACAACAACATCAACAACAAAAATTGAGAATAAACGAAGATTTACAACAACATGGTGTCCGGTTATAGCGAATCCTAAACGTAATAATAATAATAATGATAGTAGTTGGTCAAGTCCTGAACGGGAGATACCGAAAGTTTGTTCAAAACAATCGAAACGTAATTTAAGAAGACTGACACGGTAATTGTTTTTGGATGAGAATTGAAATTAAATAAAGGGGCACACACACGCTAACATCAATCGACGACCAACATTCCATTTGTTTCTGTTTAAACTTTATGTTGTATTTTTTTTGTATGTTTGAGTGAGTGAGTGAGTGAGTGGTTTTTGTGAGATTTAACCACGGATAACTTCATAGAAGTTTTCAATGTTTTTTTTATCACTCGTTTAAGAGTGGTGTTTCTCAATTTTGTCTTGTTTATTAATAGTTGTTTAAGTTTTTTCTTATTGTTTACCAATTAACGGTGTTTGTCTCTATTTTTTTTATTGTATTACTATCATTATTATTGTAATCATCATTCCTGTAACTCAGTGATAATTTTTTAAGTGTATTGAATAAAAGAATTCAAATTGTTGAATTTCATGTATTTTAAATTAAGCGCCAATTTTGGAGGTGGTTATAGTCACAACAGTGGTAGTATTCTATGATAATAAACTTATGAAGATTGCTAGATCAAAATTTAGACAAAAGTACATTTTTAATTAGAAATTTTAGTTGTTTAATATTGTAATATTTTTTTATATGCTATCAAAGAAAGCTAAAAAATAAACAATATAAAAAATAAGTTATTATTATTGGTGACAAGAATAACAAACAACGGTAACAGTGCCTTTTGCATACGTATCAACTAAAAGATACAGTTCTTTCCATAAAATACCAACGATTGTTAACTTACTCTAAGCATTCATCATCGTTGTAAAATACGGCTGTATGTTAGTAATTTTTGGAAGCCTCAGTTGGATGAGTGTGTACATTTGACATTTCTGTTAAATTTAAATCATTTAAATTCTACAGTAGAATAGTGGATAGGTTTTATCAGAGATGTCGTAAGTTCTTCACTGATATATTTGACAACATTGTGCATATCGTAAACAAATATTTGAAAAATATACATGCTTGGAATGAGGTTATAAATATAAACTAAAATGAGGTTCTTTGAATTATAAGAAAAAAGTATTGCTTTAATATTGCATCAATTATTTTGTTGAATATTACCGTATTTAATTTATCTTTATTATCACTATCACTAAGAGAAACAAGAAAATTGACAACATTGCATCTAGTACAATTGGTAATCCATTAGATGGCGCTTTAGTGTTTACTTCATAGATGCTTTATAGATAGATTTTTATATAATGTGATATTTACTATTTACTTGGTTTCACTTGGTTTCTATTAATTCTTATTGTTTCTTTCAGGTAACAATGTATGTATGTCAAATAAGTTTCGTTTACAATTAAATAATTTAATTAAATTATTTTTTCATGATTTATTATGATTTCGAAACAATAACCTGATGTGAATGAAGGCAGAATGTCTGGTTATCGTCCAGCATATACAATTGATGAGGAGAAAAAAATAATTAATTATATTATTAGAAATAATGAATTTGCACGCTTAAAAGGTGATCGTTTATGGAAGGAAATGGCTGATGAAGGTGAATTAAATCGAACATGGCAAAGCTTAAAACAACATTTTCGAAAGAAAATAATTTATAAATTACATTATCCTGAATTGGATATTGATGATAATATGCAAAAAAAGATTTATGAATGTTATCATTGTATACCATTATCGAAGACTGTCACTGTCAGCACAAATAATAATGATAAAAACAATTGCAATAAAGATGGAAAAAATACAAAAGATAAAGATGAACGACGATCTGTTGGACTTTTTCGTCTAACTTCATCATCATCATCATCATCCGACGATGACTACTGAGACTGTAATTTTACAAATTTATACATTTTTTTTCTGTTTTATTGTTTATATTGTTAATGATTAAGGTTTCTATATTTCTACTTTTTTACATTAAGCCATATTCAATTTATGTTTTACATATAAATATGTATTTAAAAATAAAATGATACTTGTTTTTTGATTTATAATTTTCAGTTTTAAAAATCCCGCAATTTTCGAATAGTTTTCGTTGGCAACGAATATTTTTATTGATTTATTAGATATTTTAGTTCTTAATTACAATTAATAATAATTTAACTTGTAATTTTCCCCAATTTTTCATTTTAATTTCTTTCGTTGCCGTTGTATTTTTTGGTCTTCCAATTATTAACCAATTAGGTAATCTGTAAAGATTCGACTAAATTGCTAATAATTATAATAAAATAACAGACAAATCTAGAATATGTTTAACTTCGGTAGGAAGCCACAATTCATTCATCAGACGTCACTGAATAGTATGTATTACATTTTTCAACAAAACGTTGAAACATAGGAACTGGCAATCCTTATAAGCTTATTATCGTTGGTCGTACCAATGCTACGATATCGTACCAGTGCTGCCAACTTCAAAACAACTCCTCAAATTAGCATTTACTAAATTTTGTCAAAAATCTCAAATATTAGTCTAAAGTTTTACCACGTCATAATTTACTATACTTATAGTACTAAATTTTTTGCGTAAATTATTTTTAATTGCATTGAAAAACTTGAATGTTGTAATTATTTTCAAATTAGGCGCCACTTGGGGATGTGACTACAACTCCACTCGCACGTTTTGACTTTCCATATTTTTTTTTATGATAACAATAACTTCAATTGACTAATTCCATTAGTTCCAGAAATGATTGTGATCGTTTTCTGTGATTATTATAAAAATAATTTGTGTTTTTTTCTTCATTATTTTAATAATAATTGTAAAATTATGCATTAAATCAGTATAGTTTGATAAACAATTGAAAATCGTGCCGTTGCCATGGTAACGTTTTATTTGACAGTTTATTAATTCGTTGTAACTGAATTTTTTGTTGTGCATATTTTCAAGTTTTGTACTCGTTATTTTGCTATTTTTCGTCCTATCTTAATTAAAATTAATCAAATTAACATTTTATTATTACAATAAAAACAAATAATTAATAATAAATGGATAATTATTAACATTTTAATTAATAATGAAAAGAGTTCTACATTAAAACCTTCAAATGACCACGTAAGTATCCAAGATTTATCTTAACCTAAATACAATTAAAAAATCAATCAGTAATACAATAATTAGAATGAATTTCGTCAATTTTCTATAATCTTTTGTTTTTGTTTATTTGGTGTAATAATGATTTAGTAATATTAATTCTTGGTATGTTGGTGCTTGTGTATAAATATAATGTTGGTAGTATGTCGGTGACGTCATATAAATTTGAACATATTTGATTGGTTGACGCCATTTTATCGATGGCACCGTTTTGTATAGTTAGTGAAAAAACGATTTTAGTTTTTTTGAAAAAAAAATTAAAATAATTAATAATTTTCATTGTGTGTTCATTTTTATATGTGTTTTATGTGATTTAAAACAATCGGAAAATTGTTGAAAATAATAAAATTTACACATGTTTCATATATCACATCTATTTATAAAACAAGTAAGTTGAAAAGAAAATTTCATTTTTCAAAAAAAAAAACGCGAGAAAGAGATAGATATATATTTATAGTTATACGAAAATTTTCATCTATAAATATAATAAAAGAGATAGAGCTATATATGTTATTGTCGTTTTATAAGTTATTCTGCAGTAATACTGCAGTATTTTTCTTTTTTTGCAATAAAACCATTTAAATTTCAATTAATTCTATTGAAATCAATCGGAAAATTTGATGGTTTTCCTTATTGTTGGGAGATGCGACAATATTTAAGAAAAGAAATGGAAAATTATAAACAATTGAAATACCAAAACTTTGATCAATTGTTTTGTTTGTTTATTTATTTAATATAATTTATGTTAAAATTTCTATTTTATTATTGAAATTGAATAATTTTATGTTTTATTGTTTTATATTTACTTCCGCTTCCTGTTTTATTATCATCATCATTATTATTACTATTATTAAGCGAAATACTATAAATTTCTATATAATCTAGGTCATTTCCCTAGGGAATTTTATTGTTTTCCCACTAAAAACCTTAATTTTTTATTTTCTATCTCAAGTACTAAACATCATTTGTTTTGTTGTATCAAGTTCACTTTGTTTTTATTATTGTTTATAATTTTTTTGATTAATTTTGATCGTTTATTAATATTGTTATAGGTAGTGTTTCTGTGTGATTTCACTTGGTAATTTCATCAAAATAATATTATTTAAATATAATATAAATAATATTTATATAATCGAAAAAAAAAAGTATAAAAAAAATGTCAGTCGTATCACAAACGAACGGTAAAAAGAGCTCAAATAGTTCGGCCGTAAATACCCCAGCTAGTACACCTGTAACTAATGGTAATTTAAATAATGGTCCACAAATAACACCACCATTACCCAATAATAATGCACCGAAATATGGTTGGTATTTAATAATTTTTAAAAATTGATTTTTGAATTTAATAATTGTTTAATTTAATTAAGGTACATTAGTTCCAAATCGCATATTTGTTGGTGGTATATCAGCAAATACAACAGAAGGTGAATTATTACAATTATTTAGTAATTATGGTACAGTTAAAGCAGCAAAAATAATCCAAGATCGTGCTGGTGTATCAAAAGGTTATGGTTTTATAACATTTGAAAGTGAAGATGATGCTAAACGTCCATTAAAAGATGCTGATAATATTGTATTAAGAGAAAGGAAATTGAATATAGCTCCTGCTATTAAAAAACAGGTTGTTTGTTTTTCATCTTTTATTCTATATAATTAATGTAATTTTTATTTTTTTATTAATTGTAATTATAGCCGTTTAGTAGAACATTTGATACATCAACACCACCATCTGTAGCACCAGGAAATCCAGCACAATACTTTTTCCCACCGACTGCTGGTGTGCCATATTTTCAAACGGCTGGTGTTACTTATTATCCACAACCAACACCGACTACAGCAACACCTGGTGATCCTAATTCACAACCAACAACAGTTTATCAAGGTAAAATAATAATAATAATAATAATGATAATAATAAAAGAAAGAGGAAAGAAAAAGAAATATCAAAAGTTGATAAAATTCTTATCGCGAATACATTTTTATTTTTCATATTCCAATTAAAATTGTCGTGTATGAGTCATTTATGTGTATCAGTGAAATAATAAGTTAACTATACGACTTTTATAGTTATGTCATCAACTTAGTTTTTTTTTGTTTAGAATACAAAAGAAATAATCACGAAAAAGCATATTTAAGATTACAGTTGTTTAATTTTCTTGGTATTAATCAGTCGTTTGTTTTCCTTCTTTCTATTATTTCGTTTTCCTATAATTGATTGTGGTGTTGTGTCGAAAATGTCGGATTATACAGATTTTTATTATTTGTATTATTATGATTATTGGTGTAAGTATTTAATTTCTGATTTTTTTTATCAAGAATTATCGATAATTGGTAAAGATTGTATGGGTATTAGTCATTTTTCTTTATTTGTTTGGTTTATATCAAATAATTGAAGTGGTACTTTAAGGCCGATCCACACACGGAGATATATCTTAGTAAGACGGTCTCATGGTACGGTACAGTGATATATATCTAGCTTTGTCTATACATGATACCGACAGAGATAGATATATATCATTGCACCGTACCATGAGACCGTCTTATAAGATATATCTCCGTGTGTGGATCGGCCTTTTATGCTGACAATGTTTTCTTTTTATTTAATGTAGGGAAATAGTTTTTTTTTTTTGTATGAATTGTAGCAATATTTCCTTCATTCTTTTGATTTGAATTCCAAGAATATCTAATTTGTTGATAAGACAGTGTACTGTGTGTAATTTTATTTCCGATAATAAATGGAATAATCTTCGTATAGCAGGTGTGATGTATCGAATTATTTAATTTTTATGTCTTTCTCCTTGCTGAAATAGCTGAATCTTTCAATATAGTTATTTATCTTGCTTTTTTGCTTATTTATATAGATAGGATTTCTTGTTTGTTTGTTTGTTTGTTTGTTTGTTTGCTTGACAAAAATGTTTATATAGCCTACATAAGAAAAAAAATTTTGTTCAAATTGTTTATTTTATTATAAAAACCCTAATTAGGGTGGTTGATGTTTGTTGTTTATTGATATTAAATAATTCATGTCATTAGTTTGAAATAATTTTATTTATACATAGCATGGGGGATGTTCTAAAATCGCTCTATGGTTTTTTAAATATACATAGAATTTAGTAATAAAGGGGTGAATTTACAAATGTATTTATTTTAAAGGATTGTAACTTTGAATTTGTGATGAATTATTTGGATTTACTTATGATGTATAACATTTATGCAAATGTTTCACTTAGTCGAGTATGGAAGAATTTTAACTCCAAACATCTGCAGTGATAAGATAAGCAAGCAGCAGGTAGTAGGTAGTTGGGGAAAGAAATAGTAATAATAGTGAGAGTAATAAATCTTTTTCAACAGAAAAGAGTAGATACAAAGGGTACTTATTGTAAATTTTGTCCCTTTGACATTTTTTCAACATGTGATAACCATAAACAGTCTATGAAGAGAATTTTACTATTCAAAATTTTATTTCGACCAATTTAAAGTGAAAGTTTTTCGAGTATTTTATGGCAGGGTTATTCCTATAATTTACAATAAATAACATGCCTATAATAATTTCTAAAATAATCATAAAATCTTATATCTATTTGTAAATGTTGTAAAATTTAACAAAAAAATTTAGGGTAGTTCTTTGAGATATTAATCGTGTTATAACTTATAACCATCAATTGATTTTTATTATTTAATAATTTTATGTTTTATTTTATTACAGCAGCACCACCTGTATATCCTGCCCAAAGTGGACCACATCAAGCACCAGGTTATCCATCAATGATGTTTCCACAAACAATTTATATGCCCCAACAGTATCCTATGCCATTACCGGTAAGTTATCTTTTGTTTTATATCTGTATTATAGTGTTATTTAATTGTTAAATTGAATATAGTTTAATTTTCATTAAAAAAAAAAAAATGTTATTTGAAATAATGAAACAATTTTTTTTTTTTATAAAATTAAGGAAAGAAATACATGTATTTAGAGCACACTATTTATTGTGAGCAAACACACCATTATACCACCAATAATATTTGTTGTTTTATTTATTTATTTTAATGTATATTGTTGTTATTTGTTTAGTGGCTCTTGATGTGTGTGTGTGTGCTGCAAAATTAATGAAATTTCATTTCATTATTAGTAAATTTGAAAAAGATACGAACTAAAATTAAAATATCAAAATTTCTTTTTAATGTAATTTTTTACAAATTTGTTTTTACACCTATTGTATAAACAGTGTGTATGTTCAGTCCAGCAACTACATATCGGAAGGGCTGTATCCAGTCACCCAGCCTGCCTACGTGTTGCTGGACGGCCTGCAGTATTGAGGGCCCCCTACGTCTCTTCTTCCCGACCCTTTCTTAAGGTCTCTTAATTTAATAAGCACGCTGCTGTTGTGTCGTATTTTTATTTATTAAAAATTATTTTCAAACAAAGAAAAAACAAACAAAAATAATGTTTTTCGTTAATTCTGAAATTTTATTTTTGTTGATGTTTTTAGCTGAATTATATTGCACGTGAACACACGCCTTGCCTTCTTTTTTCTTTCTTTCGTTATTTAATTAGTGTTGATTTTTTATTTTATTTCATTAGTAATTACCATAATTTAATTGCAATTTTAAATTGTTGTTGCAAATTTTTTATTGTTATTAAAAATATTTAATAGAAGAGAAATTTGCAATGAGAACATTATCTTCTATTGTCGCCTCTTCAGTTTTAAATAGCGCCATATTGACAATTGAAAATGCTTTATTGGTATACGCCACTTATAATCCTGCATGTTTATTTTCTTTTGGTTTTGATAATTATTAAAAAAAAAATTATAATTTTAATGTTTTTATTATGAATTGTATTAATTTTGTTTTGTTTGTCTTTTTTTAATTAGTATGAATACAATTATTATGGAAATAATGGTGGATCACAATATATGGTTGGAGGAGGAGGTGGTGGAGGAGGAGGAGGCGGTGGTGGTGGTGGTGGTAGTAGTAGTAGCAGTGGTGGCGGACAAAATGGTCCAACATCCTCATCATCATCATCATCTTCATCAGCAACACTATCAACAACATCAGGTAGTAGTGGTGGTGTTACATCATCACAACTACAACAACAAGGACCACCACCACCACCACCTCCGCCACCATCATTGTCAACAGGAACAACAAATTGTGTGCCACCATCAACAAATAGTCCACCAAGATTACCACCATGTTATAATCCACAATTACATTATAATCCTGATACAACAACAGTATTTTATAATATGCCAATGTATGGTAATCCATTAGATGGTACACCAATATTATATAGTGATGGTAGTTTAGATTTAATGAATGGTACAACAACACCAACTACATGTGGTTTAAATGGTGGTAATAATGGTAATGGTAATATTGGTATTGATAGAATTGGTGGTAATGGTAATATTAATGGTGGATTATTTACAAATTATAATGAGGTTAGTCGTGGATATTTTGATTATACAACAGGATATATTGGTGATCGTGATGGTTTATTACAAGCGCCAATCACATTTATACCTGATACAACATTTATTCAAGATGTTGATTTACAACAATTATCATATCATGAACAACAATTTACTAATAATATAACAAATATCATTTCTAATATTATTGCTACCACTACAACGACAATATCATCATTATCAACCCCATCATTATCATCATCATCATCATCATCATCAATAACAACAACAACAACAAATACTGCTACTAATAGTATAACTAGTACAACAAGTGATAATAGTAATAATGATGATAATGGTCGGCAAACTAAAACACCAGTTGTTTCATTGTTATCAATGGAACAACATCAAGAAAAAGATTTTGTATCGATGCAGGGCGGTAGACGAGCTAAATTACAACCATCAACAACAACACAACAATCACATCATCTACAATCACAACAACAACAACAACAAATAGTATCCCAACCACCACTACCACCGCCACCACCATTAATGAATTTCTCACAATATTGTCCACAACAATGCATTTATCCACCAATTAGATTACCACCACCACCACCACCACATAATTTCAATCATATTAATAATAATTATAACAATAATAATAGTAGTAATAATAATAGTGGTTTATTATTAAATCGATCTCATAATTCAAAGACTGCTGCTACTGGTACGGGTCGCGATGTAAATGGTTGGCGTAAATCTAGATATAACAACAGTAATATTTATAATAATAACAATACGAATAATAATCGTTATAGTAATAGTAATTATAATAATAATTATGGAAATAATAATGAATATCCATCGAGTAGATCGAGTCTACGTACTGATTCAAATTCATCAGCAAATGCTACAAATCTTGATGATTCAACAATATCAACAACAACAACATCAATAATACGTGATGATAAGTCAACAACGAATTTACCATCAACTGTTACAAATAATTGTAGCATTCCTAATAATAATGTTAATAATAGTGGTAGTAATTTGTATAATGGTGGTACTACAAAAATGTATCAAAATACATCATTTTCAATTAGTAGTAGTACTAGTGGTAGTGGTAGTGGTGGTGGCGGCAGTAGTGGTAGTAATAGTGGAGTATGGAGACGTCTTAATAATAACAATAGTAATAATAGTAATATTAATCAGAGACAAACAGTTATTACACAACAACAACATAATAATAATAATAATAATAATCAAAATAAAAATTTCTTTCAACCAAATCATCAGGTGCGCCATAGTTACTACAACAACAACAGCAACAACAATAGTAATAATAGTAATGGACAGAGTTATATGTCACAAACAATTCGTCGTAATAAACGTCCAACTAGACGTTCAAGTCAAACATCAACAACAATAATAACAGCTGCAGCAAATATAATTAGTTCAACATCAACAGCAGCTACAACAACTGCAGCAACAACAACAACAACAGCAGCAGCAGTGGTAACAACAACAACAAAGAATGAAAATATTGGTAGTGGTAATTCATTGAATGGTATTATTGGTGCTGCTGGTGATGGTCCATCATTAACAACAACAACAAATAATGATATTAATGATACTATGTCTAAACAATTAGATGGTTTGAAAATATGAAAAATAGACATTCTTAAGAAAGAGGAGGGATATCGTTAAAATTAATAAATCTATATTGATAATATTAATTTTTTTTTTGTAAATATACAAAAATAATAAATAAAATAAATGCAATATTATTTGTTATATAAAAAAGAGGTAATCTGACAATATTTATTGTTATTTGGTGAAATATTGAAGAATATTGATATAAACAAAAACAACAAAAGTGAGATAACATTTACACGTTTATTATTAATACTATTATGGGACAATTTTTTTTATATAAATATATACTACTATATAATACTATACATGAATAATAATTTTTGTTTAGTAGTTTATTATAATTATAAATGATAGAATTGTAGATAAATATTAGATATATACATAGTAGGTTAGATAAAGATATATTCTATATTATATATATACATACATAAATATATATATATTTAGAAACAAAAGTTAAAAAAAAAACAACCGAACGTAATTATTGAAATATTTTTAACAATTATTATTGTTATTTAAATGTATAAGATGTATAAAGAAAAGATTAATTAATAATTAGGTATTCAATATAGTTGATAAGATTTACTGATGCGAAAAATCACACTATTTAGTAAATAATTAATAATGATAATAATTATTATAAATAATAATAGGCGCTATAAATATGAACATTTAAAATATTCAACAACATTAACTTTAAACAACAGTAGCAACATTCAAAGTTGAGATCTCGTTATTACAATTATTATTATAATTATTATTAGTAATGTGTTTTTTTCTTCTGTTAATTGTAAATATTGTATGTAAAAATAGAAATCATGTTTTCGTGATGGACAAATATGAGATATAGTTGTGGTAGTAATGTTATACTTTATTTTTGTCACATTTGTTTCTTTTGTATAATTGTGTACAGTATTTTGTCATATTTGTTACATCAGAAGGCTGAAAGAGAGTGATTTATTCGAGGGGATTATTGGTGGATGATGATAGAAGAAGGGGTGTTGAAATTAACCGTATTTCTGCCTTATTTTTAAAACATCCCGTTCCAAACAAAAGTAGTAATCGATATATGTAGACGAAAAAAAGAAAAATTGTATCGCCATAAATATTTTTTTTGTTATGTCTAAATGAAAATCAAAAACAAAGTGAGATTTTTTGCTCAAAAAGGCTGCCATCAATTTCTATCTTAGACATAATTTTTGTTTGTTTTATTTAAAAACAATTTGGCTCTCTCTGAAAACATAGAAGAAAATCTCATTCATTCATTCAATCATTATTTATTTATTTTGGTGATTTATTTAAATTAAATCAATCCGAATATTTGTGTAATTTCTTCAATTTTTAGGCTGTGACAATTATTGAACAAATTGTTGAATTTTTGTAGTATCTTGATAAAAAAAAAAATAGAATTTGTTAAAAATTGATTAAGAACGAAAAAGTTTCAAAAGAGCCTAAATTTGTTGTTGATAATTAAAAAAATTATATGTACTATAGTTATATAAAAAAAAAGTTTGTTCTTCGTTTGTTTCCACGATTAATTTTTTTCGTTCCCAAAGAGGTATTTTAAGATTAATTATAAATATTTAGATTATAAGTGAATATAGCTATTAAGATATAGTAATTTATTAATTAGTAATTAGTTGTAGTAATGAGTAGATAGAATATCATTATAATAAAAATAAGTGAATTGAAAAGGAAATTTGGCCAAAATTCTTTTGGATTCATTCATAATTTTTTGTTTTTGTTTTGAGATTATTTAGAATGGAAGAATATGTACCTGTAATTAATAATCGTAATTAATTAATAATGATAGAAAGAAGAGAGGTAGAAAAAAATGAATTTTTTTGTAAATATTTAGGTGATATACATTGTTGATGTTTGAAAAATTTTATATGAACGATAACAGGCATTCTTGTCTTTTTGTTATAATTTTTGGCCACTTTTGTTTAATTCTATTGTAAATGAAAGGAAGGAGACCCCTCTATTTCTTTATTATTATTATTATTATTTGTTTAATTTTGCAAAACAATTTTTCGATAGAGCAATATTTGTAACGTTTGTCAATTTTCATTTTTTGTAAATAATAAACAAAATTATACACAAAACTTTGAATAAAAAAAAAAAAAAAATGAAACATTAATAATGCTCTAAGAAAAGGTTGTGCATTAAAATTGTAGTTATTATTAACGAATATATTTAATGATAATAATAATAACACACATTATTGTAGATATATTTAGGGATAAATAATTAATAATAAAAATAATGGATTGTAATATCCACAATTGATTGAATTATTATGATATAAGCCAAATTTTTGTGATAGCGGCGAAATCTATGTATTTAAAATTATACAATTATCATTATTATTATTATTATTATTATTATAATATTATTATTGAAGAGGAAAAGAATCGACAATTGTATAATTTTAAAACGTACATTTTCAAAACTTAAAATAATTATTGATTAATTATTAAATTGTGTGTTCAACTAAAAAAATAAATACAAACTGTACAATGATATTTCACTTGACAGTTGGCTATGTTTTTAGTTCGTAGCTCTGTTCAGCCAATTCCAAAATCTAAAGTAATGTCAGATAAAATATGAATCAAGCTACGACACTATGTTGTAACAAAAATCACAATCAACTGTAAAGTGAAATACTGTTGTACACCCCCGTACAACAACAACTTATTTAGAATTACGATAAATCTCTTATCAGTTAATTTGTGTTTTGTTCAATTATTCAATAAAATCGTATATGAAGAGAGATTTATCTTGGAATTTGTAAGAAATCTGAAACGAGTAATGAACGAAATTTTCTGAAATTTAACAAACTGCAATATTTTAGAATTTAACACAGATGATTGAGAATTAAAAAAAAAACAATTCATAAAAGTGAGAAATATTTATTAAAAATTAACTGATAATATTATTATTAAGTGAATAATTTAAGCTATGTACAAATAAAAATATTGTCGAATAAATTAAATATTAAGAATTTTCAAAATTTTCAAATTTAGCGCCATCCCACAAATCGTTGTCTTATTCAAATTTAGCGCTATTTCTGTATATTTTCACTCAGGTCTACAAATGCTAGTCATTGAAAATCACTAAATTTGCTTATACACAAATAATCGTTTATTTTAGTTTTAATACAACGATATCAAAAGTGAACATAACATAATGATTTAATGATCTAGAAACTACAAAAATTATCAACATTACAGTCATTATGAATAACCAATTCAACCATTTATTTAAATATAGAAAATTATAATTATTTCAAATTTACCGGTTTTTCATCTATATACCACTACAGTTATGCCAATAATGCATTATGGAAGTTACTAAATTTGTGTTTTGTACAAAAAATGGCCGCTCCTTCAGATTATTTCACTTTAGGCAGTACAGTATGGTGTAGGACATGTTATAATCGTGAAATTGAAGGTGAAGTGATGGCCTTTGATCCACAAGTTAAAATATTAATCTTAAGTATCCTTTAATACAATTATTAACAACAATCAGATGATCTATTGTTAAACAATTGAATAATTGAGGTTATGTTAATTGTCATTATAACTTACTAGATTTTTATATTGTTTTCAAACTTTTTTGATTTTCCTTAATTATTAATTAAAGAATCACCATCATCTAATGGTGATCCGAAATTGAATGATGTACAATTCGTTAATTTGTCGTTAGTTAGCGAATTGCAAGTAAAAAAAGAAGTTCCTGCTGTTACTGATACACCACAATCTGTGAATTTACAAAGAGTATAATTTGTTAAATTTTATAATTATAAATAATCAAATAATTGTATTTTTAGTTGAATACACGTGTAAGGAATCAAGTTGATAAGAAAAGACGTGTATTGCAAGCAATAGGTGCAAATGTATCGAGCGAAGGACAAAGTTTATTCATACAAATTGCAAAAACAATCAAAGAAGTTAGATGGTGTAATTCTGATATTGTTATATTTAATCAAGAGGTGATAATAAGTCCACCTTATCAATTGGAGAATATTAAAGGTGATACGAAGAGTAAAGAATACAATTATATAAAGAAAGTTGTTGAGAAACATATGAAGAGTATTGCTTTGAATCAAACTCAACAACAACAAGTCCAAAATTCTACATCTCCACAATAATCTACAAGTTAAAAGAAACAACAACACAAATATTTATTTTACAAAACAAGATCACGTTTAATTCGATTTGTTGGATCGTTTATTTTCCCTTTGTTTTTTTTTTTTTTGTAATTCTCAATTGATTTTGGTACATCTATCTGTATTGTTATAAATATTTTTCGTAAGGAAATCAACAAAAAAAATAAATAAAATCAAAATAATTTGAGTTGTAATAATTATGGGGGAATTTGTTGTTTAATGTTAAAATTTAGTGTAATTTTTTTGATCAAAGTTGGTACAACTGGTTTTTTTCAAGTAAATGCGTTTGTTTTACTCTACAATTTTTTTTTTCAATATTTACACAAACAAATAATAAAATTCGTGTCTATTGTTTATCATAATTCAATTTAATTAAAATTTTTAATTAATAATTTTAAATCGAATTAATTTTATTGTGTTTTGTTTCAAAACGGTGCGACAAGTGTGAAATTAGATCTAGTGGTTTATGTATCGCCATTTTGATTTTCTGTCAAAATCCACCTGAAAATCTGTCAAAAAAAAAATCGTGATAATTTTCAATAATCCTGAAGTAAACAAATCGTAATTTTTTTAATTCAATTACTAACAAATTATGAAATTGTTTAAATCAATAATTTAATTTTCTAATTTGGTAATTAATTATAGTATAATATTTAGATTTACTTATAAATTATTATAATTTATTGTATTTTTGTAGGTCAACAATTCATCAATATGTGTAATTGTTGCTGTTGTTAAAACTTGGATTATAATCTTTTTAATAATGGACAAAATAGAGAAAAGACGATTTAGCATAATGTGAGATTGTTTTTGGTTAATTTTCCACATTTAGAGTTTGGGGATGATGCACCGAGCTAAAAAATTGAAACTTATCGAATTAAATCAGCACATAATTTGTAAATTATGTAAAGGCTACTTTATTGATGCAACTACAATCATTGAATGTTTACATTCTTGTATGTTTATATTACTTTTCGATAAGAGTAGAGTTTTAGGGTTAATTTTAATAAATTGGATTTATAACTGAAAGCTCTACTTTGAATCGATTTTCTATCTGATTTTCGATTTTTAATCGAAATTTGCTTGTAGTTTGTCGAAGTTGTATTGTTAAATATTTGGAAACAAACAAATATTGTCCAGTTTGTGATGTACAAGTACATAAAACAAAACCATTACTTAATATACGACCAGATAGAATTCTACAAGATATCGTCTACAAATTGGTACCGAGATTATATCAAAGTAAGGTTTTTTAACCAGAAAAGAGTGAGTAGTTAAAGTATTGATACAATTGGAGATGTCCTTAATTTAAGCTGTAATACGTTGGAATTATAATTCTAGCTTTAAACATCAATTTATGAATACTTTACCTACAAATTACAGGATTTACCATGGTATTTATTCTCGCAGTTAGTTGTGCTTTTGGTTAAGTAGATCGTAGCTTAGTTCACACTTGATATTTGTTTAATATATTTTTCAAATGGCCGAATCAAGTTACGATATTACGTATAACCAATGGCACTGACAACTGCAAGAATAAATAACTTGGAATACAAATTAATTGAAATTTAAGTTAATTTTTTTTTTATTATTATTTGATTGTATTTAGATGAATTACAAAGACGTCGTGAATTTACAACATTACATCCAGAAACAAGTGAGAATTTCCAACAATTTCTTGATAAAAATCAATCATTATTAACAATTGATGAATCAATTTCAATAACATTATATTATTATGGTTGTAAAGAACGTACACAACGTTATTTATGTTGTCCAGCTGCTGTAACAATTGGACATTTACAAAAATTAATACGTGCAAAATATAATTTAAATGATGATAATCATTATGTTGATATTTTTTATGATAATATTGAACAACAAGATAAAGATAAACAACAACAACAACAAAATGAATATTGCCTTAATTCAACATTAACATTATTAGATATTGCATATATTTATAAATGGAATAGAAAAACACCAATGGAATTCTGTTATCGTATTTATGAATATTCAATTAATTGTAAAAAACAAAAATTAGATGATGATAAACAAATCATATCAAATAATAATAATAATAGTAATAATAAATTTAGTGATAATAGTGATTGTGGTAATAATGGGAATAATAATAATATAAATAATAAAAATTGGAAGGAGGTACAATTGAGGATTAGTGAAAGTGGTGAAATGTCAATTACTGGAATACAAGATGAGAATCTTGAATTATTAAACAATAATAATAATAATAATAAAAAAATTGTTACATTTGTTGAAACGAAAACTAGTAATAGTAATAATAATAATAATAATAATAATAATAATAGGAAAGAATTACCTGACTTAAGAAGTATAACAAAAAATGATTTAAGTAATAGTCCGTTATCAGCAACTACAGCGACTACAACAACAGTTTATAGTACAATAAATTCAACAAAATGTAGTATATCTGAAGATAATCATCATTGTCAACATCAAACAATATTAAAACAACCACAACAAAGAAATGTAAAGAAATCTACAACAACAATAACACCTACAACAACAACAACAACAACAATAGTAAATGAATCAAAAAGTTGTAAACGTAAATTAGATATAATAACAAATGAATTACCAACAAAACGACCAAAACAAACAATATTAAATCATCAAATTGGTGTTTATAATTTATCAAATAATCATCCATTAAAGAGACATGCATTAGTTGTTGATAATAATAATAAAACAACTAGTGATTGTGAAAATTTAATAACAGCAACTAGAACTATTACAACAACAACAACAACAACAACACCAACAACACCAATGAAAATACAATCAAAACCATGTTATATGCCTAAAACAAATGTAAATACACCGAAATCAAGCTCAAATAATAATAATAATAATAATAATAATGGTAGAATTGATACAAAAACAACAATGAATAATAATTGTACAATGTTGACTACAAATGTTACAACAACAACAACGACACCAAATCATAATAATAATAATAATAGTAATGTAATTGGGACCAATAATAATAATAATAATAAATTGAATATAAAAAATAAAGCAAGTACACCAATTGGTTATAAAACATTACGTGATCCACCAAAAAGTTGGAATTCTCAGATATCTAAAGCTAATCTTTTAAATAAACCGATTTTAGATAATACGAAACACAATAATAATAATAATAATACAACTAATAATAATAATAATAGTAATGCTAATAATAATAATAATGGAAATGATTTGAAAAATATACGCCCAGCGAAATTCTTCAAAATGCGTAATAATTTACCAAGATATTTAGGTAATCCAGCTAGTGGTGTTAAACCAATGTATCAATTACATAATACTAGTCCTGAGAAAGAAACAACAACAACAACAATAAATAATAAGAATAATAATACAAGTGGAACAATGGTAACAACGACAACAACAACAACAAATACGTTAAGTTGTAGTGGTGGTGGTTGTGGTGAGATAAAGAAACATTCAATTGTTAAAATTGATCCAAAAACATTACGACCGATAACAGAGAAAGCATCAGAAACTACAAGTTTAGTGTTGACAACAACTACAACAACAGCATCGGGGACTACTACTACTACTACTACTACTACTACTACTACTACTACTACAAGTGCAAATGCAACAATAATAAGTGATTTAAAAATTAATACAAGTTCTGTATCAATATTTAATCCGTTAAAATTACAAAATTCACCTAAAAGTAGCAATAATAATAATAATAGTGATAGGAAATCACCAAAAAGTCCACATTCACCAAAATTAATTACAACAAGTGGCACAACAACAATAACAACAACAACATCATCATCAATAACAACAGTAAATAAACGTGATAATAAATTAAATTTAAATTTTACACCATCAAATCCATTTATACCAAATTTAACGTCACCAACAATAAATCCAAATCAATTTTTATATCCAACAACAGGACCACCTCATGGTTTCCCACCATATGATCCAAGATTTATGGCAGCTTATCATAGTTTATTATATAGACAACGGATGGCTTTTCCAACTGCCTTAAGTTTAGATATTGGTAATAATAATGGTGGTAATAATAATAATAATGAACAACAACAACAAAAGAAGAAGAATTTTGATAGTGCACCATCTAGTCCAAAATTAACATTAAATCAACAACAACAACAACCGATTGTGTCACAAGACAATCAGGTTAGTCTTATTTTTTTTTTTAATAATTTATAGTTACAATTTTTTATTTTTTTTGTAGATATCTCCAACTACATCAAGTCCTACTACAACAACAACAACAACAGTTGAACAAAATTCAGCAATAACAACATCTGTAACAAGTGTAGTAACAACAGCAATAACAACAACAAAAACAACACGATTACCATCATTATCATCAAGTAAAACACAAACAAATCAATCATTGAAACGTGGTAAAGAATCAACAAATAAAAGTGAAAAAAGTTTACAAAGTACTGTGGAAAAATTAAAGAATAATCGTGTAAAAGAGGCGGCTGGAAATAGCACAACAACAACAACAACAACAAATAGTAGTAATAATAAAGAAACCGAGAAAATTGAGATAAACGAGAAAATTACAGATAAAGATGATGGTGATAAAAATCAAGAAATAGAGAAATTATCAGATAAACATTTAGATAGTGATAAAAAAGACACAAATGGTGATAAATGTGAACAACGTGAAGAGAAACAACAACAACAACAACAACAAGAATGTCGTGAAGATAAAGATGATTTGAAATAATTACATTTTGTTGTTGTTGAATTTAACAACAAATTAATCAAAATTCGTGCAATTTTCCATCAATAATTATAGTAATAATTGAATGATAATAATGATAATAGAGAGAGAGAGAGAGTGTTTCAGATATTTTTCTAAATTTGCATGGTTTTGATTATTTTATTCTTCTAAAATAATGAGAGATTATGAAGGAAAAAGTGCCTGATTAAATAATTTAAAATCATGATAGAAACAAAAATGGCTGCATGGTGCCTTTATTTATTTCCATATTTCTTATCACTAATATCACCAAAAAAAAAATGTATAATTTTTGTATTATTATTATTATTTTATTCTTTATTTGTATAGTTATATGTATAGATAGATAGATAAATAGATAGGGATTATGAGTTTTCTACAGGGTATATAACGCTATTTCACCAAGTAGTTGGCTATGATTTTAATTATACGTAGTGTCGTAGCTTTGTTCATATACTTCACTACATTTGATATTTGTTCATGTATTTTTCAAGTGAATGAATGAAGTTACGACACTACGTTGTAACGAAAAGCATAGCCAACTATAAGGTGAAATAACGTATAGTATACCGTATAACAATCACTATTACGGCTATAACAACAGTTAAGATTTTAATTAATTTAAATCAATACTCTCTAGATTTTAAAATGAAGCAACACAGCTTGTAGATTTATTATAGACAGGTGGTGTTTTTCTTTTGTTTTTTTGGTGATTATTTAAATTTGTTTTCATTCTTCAATTTTATTTTTTATGTGTGTGTTTTGTAAAACGGGTTGGTATCGGTTCATATTTTGTCCAAAAAAAAAAAATCAATTATCCTTCATCATTGGTGGTATAGAAAAAAAATCAAGTCAGACGGCTGTGAATTTATTATAATTAATTACATCAATTGTTTTATAATTACAGAAAAAATTATGAAGAATAAGAGGCTGTACAAAATATGGACTGAAGTCGTTGCTGCTGGTTTATAAAATATCTTAGAGGTTGTACTATATTTCATCTCACAGTTGGTTATGTCTTTTATTGTGACGTAGTATCGTAGCTTGGTTCGTACATTAACAAATGTTAATTGCAGTGAAATTTATGAATCAAGTTACGATACTACGTAACATGAAGCATAGCCAACTTTGAGGTGATATAGCGTTCTACCTATATCATGAATCATAATAATTTTTAACAAATAATCAATGATAAAGTTATATATAAATATGTATAGAGATTAAGACAATTTTTTAATATTTGAGTTATTGAAATGAAAGAATTTTATTATTGTACATTGTAAATATAATTAGAGCACACAGATGATTTTAAATAATTATCAATTATATAATTAATTGGATGATAAAGAGAAATATTTATAGTTTTAAGAAGAACAACAAAAAAAAAATAATTATGAACAAAGATTACATAGTTTTAATTAATTAATCAATGATAATAATCATCCCCCAATTGTGATTATAACGTATCATAATCACCAGGTAAGTTTAAATCTAAAATTTCATCATCTGTAAGAAAACGTACATCACTTTGACTATCACCATTTGATCGATGATTATTAAATCGATTCATACAATTGAATAATTCGTATTTTTTTATTACAAATATAACAATAAGCATTGTACATAATGTACCAATTATTACACCAATTGCAAATATAATTGTTTTATGGTGATTTAATTGTTGATCATTGTTATTATTTTTATTATTTGTGATAATGATGCGTTCATGTGTGATTCGTGGTGGTGATGATGATAATGTAATTATTTTATCACTATCATTATCATTATTGTTAATTGTTGGTATTAGATCGATTACATCATTATTTAAGTCTGTTTTTTCATTTCCAGGTCGTACATAAGTGATATGGTCTTTTGTTGTTGTTCTTCTTGTTGTTGTTGTTGGTGCTGTTGTTACACTTGGTCCTGTCATTATGGTTGTTGGTGTTGTTCGAAATTTGATGATTGATGGTGTTGTTCGATATCTGAGGGATGTTGGTGTTGTTCGAAATTTCATGGTTGATGGTGTTGTTGGAAATCTGATGGTTGATGGTGTTGTTCTAAACCATGTCGTTAATCTTCTTGGTGGTAATGTTGTTGTTTTTGATGGTGTTGTTGTTGTTGTAGCTGTTGTTGTTGTTTTTGATGGTGTTGTTGTTGTAAAAGTGATTTCATCATCATCCAATGTAACAGTATTGGTTTGTAAACAAATATCAAAATAATCAGGACAACAACGATTTCGATCATAACAACCATCATCACAATCACACAATAGTATTGAATTGTTTCGATGTTGTTCCATTGTTATTGTTGTTGTTTCAAATGAATTACAACGATTCTCACATGATTCTACAATGAATGGATCAATGGATGTTTCCGGCAATTGTCTACAAATATTGGTAATAATTCATTTTTAATTATCAGATTGAAAAAAATTATAAAACATCATGATATTTTGCCTCAGAATTGGCCATGTCTTTCGTTATACATAGTGTCGTAGCTTTATTCATACACTTTATTACATTTGATATTTGTAAATGTAACTTTCAAATGGCAGAACAAAGCTATGACACTATGTCATAACGAAAAGCATGGCCAACTACTGTACGTAAATTATCTGATATATACAGGGTGATGCACGTACATGATTTCTTTCAAATGAATAGAATAATGGTTTAAAAAATTATACACTCTACTCTCATATTTTAAATGTAACGATATGTTTCTTATTATTATTATAATTATTATTACTTAAAGATTCTATGATGAAATTTTGTAAAAATTTCAAGTTTTGTAGTATTTGATAAAAAGATCTATATCTATGAAATTATAGTCGGTAAAAGCTTAAAATTTGGAATTTAAGTAGTTAAAATAATGTACTTTTTGGTGAATATTATAGTTTTTTACAAATTTTTAATTGTTTAGTTGAAATTAATTTTTAATTTCAGCAACACTGTAGGTTTTTCTGTATGGTTAAATAGATACAGAAATTGTATATCGAACTGTATTGTAACGATTTATCATTAATTTTGTAACAATTTTCAGAGTTATTACTGAAAAACTCATTGTTACAAAGTATAATTACATTTATTATGTCACAGTTGGCTGTGCCTTTGGTTATACGTAGTGTCGTAACTTGGTTCGGCTACTTGAAAAATACATTAAAAAATATTAGCTGTGAATCAAGTTATATAAAAAAAAACACAGCCAACTGAAATACCGTAGTATACCCGATATAATAAAACACAAACTCATAGGCGACTTAACAACTATTTAAATTTGTTCTGTAACTAAACTAATTAATTAAAATTGATGAAAAATTAATACAATTATTAAATGAATGAAAATTAAGGAATTTTTTTATGTGTAGAATTACTTACGATTATGAAAAGATAACGTAAATAATTATACAAAAATTCATTTGTTATAAATGATATAAATTAGTAAAGCCTACTAGATTAACGTAATTAAATCTTTACTATAGAAAATTCACTTACGACTACATGGAGTCGTAGCTTTGTCCATACACTTTATCAAAAAAATGTAAAATTCAACTAAAAGTTGATTATCTTAATTACTTAAATTCTAAATTTCAAGCCTTTCATGCTAGTAATTTCAAAATTTAATCACAAAATTTAGAAATAAGAGAGTAGAGTGTATTTTTATAGTGTTTTTCTATGTGTGTATGTGTTGGAATATTTACGTTGTATATTCTTGATCTTTATTATTGCAATTTGTGATAATTCGAAGATCATCAATGGCAATATCACTAACAAACCCTGGTCCTCTGACACCTTCAATCACTATCTACAATTTATTTGATTTTAAAATTAAATACAATTTGTATACTTATATAGTGATTATAGTGATATACCTGATAATCATCATCAATTATACCTAATTTAATAAAACCACGATACCATTGATCACCTTGATTACCAGTCTTTGTCCATAATTTCTTTAAATTCAACCATGTCTCATTGAATTTCTTTAAATAAATATTTAATGTACCCATTTTCATACCATACATATGATAATAGAATTCAAAACATAATGATTGATTTGTTTTATCAAAAATTGGTGATATTAAACGTGCTGTATCCATGGTATTACGTGATGTTGATTCAATATAAAGATAATAACCATCCGATTTTGGTCCTTTTGTATGATCGTATGATGGTCCAGTACCAACCATATGACTTGGTGTTTGATAATTTAAACGTGTCCAATCAAAATCGTGATTTAGATCATGTGTCCAACCGCACAGATCATCACGCTCGAAATCACAACTCAATTCCACCGTTGTATTACCCTCTAACAATTAATAATAATAAAGATAATAATGATGGTAATAATGTTGAATAAATAAAAACATAGAGATTTCAGTGAATATTTCGAGTACCATATGGCGATACTATCGAACCCTCACAATAGTACAAGCCGAGAGTAGAACCATTAGTCTAAAATAGAAAAATAATTCGTTTTTCTCAAAAAAAAAAAAAAAAACGTGTCTTAATAGATGTCAGCATATCCCCAGCGAATTTTTCGATTACTGAAATCTCTATGTTATTTATTCCGTTGTATTAGTTGTTGGTAATAGAGATACTTTGACATGTTGGTAGATTATTGTCCCATCTGGTACCATCACAGTAGATGGTAGATGGGCCACGTAGGATATAATCAGGTTTACAGAAGAAATTCAAAACGGCACCGTTGTGTGATGGGTAGATTAAACCATTATTGGGTGTTTTAGCCGGTCGACACGTGTTTCCTACAAAATTAATGTGATTAAAACTAACTCTTTTTTTTCGGATGTAAAAAAAAAAATACTTACGCACACATTTCGGTATTCCAACTTCCCATCTACCTTGTATACAAGTGTTGTAACGATCACCGGCTAACATATAACCGGAATCACAGAAGATTTTAACAAAACGACCAGCACGTCTATATTTAACACGGCCATGTTTTACACGAATCTCCGGACAGGGGGCTGAAAATTGTGAAATTTTAATTTAATTTTAATTGATAAAAATTTTGCAATTACAATAATTTCTTAATGTTTGTACAATATTAACAATAATTAACAATAAATAAATAACGTTAAAGTACATTGTTGAATGGTGTTTGATAACAGATTGTTTCAAAAAAAAATAAAATACTAACAATAATCCGAACTTGACCGTTGTTTTATCAACATGGTACAATTTCCTCAGGATGTTGATAGGCATGATACGCTCTCCTCCTGTTCATTCTCGATTAAAGGAAATTCTAATCTTTCTAATTTATTCTAGTATTTTTCTGAAATCAAGATTTTTCTTGAGGATTCGAATTCAAATTTTACCGCTATCTTATTTACCGTTTAATACCATTGATTATCGATAAGATGGCGCTCTCTTTGATCTCTCCCCTCCACTTACCTATTCTTATAGGTGAGCGTATTTCTATTTTTAGCACACTTCACGTTAAAATTTGTTAAGTTTTTGCTCTGTTTATTATTATTTTTAAATATTTTTCGTGTGTATGTGTGTGTGTGTGTGTGTGTCTTTTTAAATAATTTACGTTAATTAATCTAATCAATTTTTGGTTATCAAGATGCCTGTATTTCATACGAAAACAATTGAATCTATTTTGGAGCCAGTTGCACAACAGGTATATAATATTAAATTTATATTTAATTTTAATGGCATTATTCTTAATTATTATTGATAATATATCAAGAAAAATTCGGGGGTTAATTAGTTAATTGAATTTAAATTAAATTAATTTGAGTGAATGGATGTGGCTCTGGTTACATCCGGTCTATATCGAGTCATCTACAAATTGTGTGTAAATAGTAGGCGTTGTCTTTTTTGTTTTTTTTTAGCGAATTTTTTAAAAAAATTAGCTAATGACGAGATCCTCACTTTTGAATTTCCGAAAAATTTTTGCACAGAAGTTCGTTTTGGGACCTCAGGAACCCATATCCACCGTTCGTTAAAATTTATATATATATATATATATATATATATATATATATATATATATATATATATATATATATGTATACCCACGATAACTGCCGTAAAAATACACCAATCTTAATGAAACTTGGTACAAAAATCGGTCTTTGGGATAGCTTGGATGAGTTCGTTGACCAGACTGGTAGGGCCAACACTTTTGGAATAAGAGCTGAAGAAATGTTAAAAAAAATCATTTTCAATATTAAATTTGCTTAGATTTTGATGAAAATTAAAATAACAGTAGAGTCGTCGATCCTCTATGACCCAGAAAAAAAATCATCAAAATCGGTTCATTGGATCGCAAGAAAAATGCAAAAATCTCTTTTTTGAGTATAAGCAGTAAAATCACGTATCTAAGATGGCTATGTGTTCTGACAATTGATATTAGAAAAAAAATTGAATATCGCGGGGGGCAACTAATTTTGACAGTTAATATTAGACGCAAGGCCTGCTAGAGAATTTCGCTTGAAAAAATCAAGCAGGCCTTGATTAAACGTATTACGGGAAATGAATTTATTAGTTGATTCAATGTTATTAAAATATATTAATTGTCAGTATCATAAGAATGTTTTGCAATTAATATTTCAGTATGTAGATACATAAAAAATTCGCTATATAAGGTACTTGCTGCCTTTGGAGACCTTTTTTTTATTTTATAATAAAAAAACAAAAATAAAAACAAGCCAACTTTGTTGTTAATTATTAATAATTATTAATTTAATTAATTTTAGCAATTTTTTAATTATTAAAATATTTATAAATTTCCACTAAATATCGCATATTCTATTGTATATAGCTATTTTGTATTTTTTATTAGTTTTATGGACCATACCTTATAAGGTTATGTTTATCGTTTGTTGATTTTTAATAATAAACAAGAATTAATTAAATTATAATAAATTAATTAATTGGTAGAGGTGTGTGATAAAATATCACGAAATCAAGTGGGTAGTTTTGAAGGTTTCCATTGACTTTATAGTTGTTTTTACGGGGGTTAGAGAGAAAGATCTTTTTTTTTAAATATTTTATCAAAAAAAAAACTGGCGCCGTATTGTTATCAAAAAAAAATTGTTTATAAAACCGGAAATTTAAAGGAATTTGATTAGGAATAAGCGTATACAAGATAGAGACGGAAATATTGCAAAATTATCAAGAAACAAATGATTCAATGGAAAAATACAGGGTGTCTAGATGTTTCAATATTTTATTATATAGGGATCTCAAACTGATTAGTATAGTTTAGATAAAAAAAATTTTTGATATTCCTATGCCTTACAATACTATAATTTAACTTCTGTGGGGAACCACTGGTTTAAATTTACATCTAACGAATAAAGGCGATCGAACAACCATAAACAATAAATCCACACGAACAAACATGCACAAACAGAAACAAATGCTACAACTGTTGATTCACTTGTATTCTGCTAAATGTAATCGAGAATGCTCGTTCACGTTATACAAACACGAACGAAGGCAAACTATTTAGTTTCCTTTGATGTTCATTGGTGTTCGTTCGTTAGATATGGATGCAGTTTTAAGGATGCGAAAAAGTCGATTTCTCGCTTATTTTTCAAGTTGTAGAAACTCACAATACAACATTAGAAAGACAATTTCCAGTTACATTACATAATCGTTACGGTTTTTAAAAAAATTTGATAAAGTTTTGAATTACATAGGAAAATTTAAGAGTGTGTTTTTTTTATCTTTTCCCACATAACTCAGCGTGTATTAATTAGTTTGAAATGAAAATTCAATCATCGATAGCAAATTTAAAGCGCTTTTTAAATCTCTAAGCAGTTTTCCGATTAATTTTTTAGTTTTCTGGAAAATTAAGAAAAACTAAATTCATTTTTTTGAAAATTCGCTTGTTATGTATGTACATCTATTTTCATAAATCTCCATTAATTAGAAGTTTGTATATTTTAAATGGCCCATCGTCCTGAATTACCCTGTTTAAATATAGAAATTATATTGTTTCCATATCTATAAATAATTGGAAGCCTTCCAAATTGTATACAATAATTTAAAAATACACCAAGGTATATATTATATTTGTAAATTAGTATTAAAAATCATAAACAAACATTTATTTTTATTATTATTTTCAATTTTGTTCTTATAATAACGTTATTAAGGCAACAAAAAAGTGCTTTAACAGCCCATTAAAGCACTATTTTAGTACTCTTTAATAACCAGTATGATTTATTTTCTTAAAGTTGGTAGTTGAACGTTTGTAACTTGAATTAAAATGACAGCTTGCAAACTGCCTTAAAAAAATCTTTAATAATTTCAATTGTTATTGATTTTATCTGGTGTTTTATAAATTTAACATTTGTACTATGGAATTTTGCTTTGCAGTTGGCCATGCCTTTGGTTACGTAGCGTCGTAGCTTCGTTCATACTTTATTACATTTGACACTTTTTAATGTATTTTTCAAATGGTTGAATCAAGTTACGACGTCACGTTTTAATGAAAAGCATAGCCAACTGTCAGGTAAATTACCGTGGTACGTCTGATGTAGAAAAACAAGTGGCAGGAAAAACAAAAGAACAAGTGAAATATTAATTGAATCTAGTTGTCATATTAACGATACCAATCGCTACAAGAATCCCTAAATTTTAAAAGCTTCATTTTCTCAAAAAAAGGTGCTAAATAGAAAAAATTGTGTAAGAAAGTAGTTGCAAAAGTCACAATTTATTACACCAATTCTTTAAAAAAACTCCTCATTTTGGGGCTCGTTTCATAAATTATGAGTTTTGAAATTGTTTTTTCCTATTTTGCGTTGGAAATAGACTTATTTTGACATAAAAAGTAGTGTGGAAATGAAATATTTCTTAACTACTTTGAGTGTAGAAATATCTAGGATAATTTATTTTTTAGAAATTGGTGACACTTGCCTTATTATTGAAATGTCACTTTTTGACAGATATTAAAAACAGTCAATTTAAATAAAAATTTTATTTCATTTTGTTTCAAATTGTTTCTCCATTGCATTTTCAACAATTTCCCACAGTTCGGGTGGAGTACACGATAAGTCGTCACACATTTTCACTTAAAAATTGTAATGAAAATGGAGACTAAAACAATTGAAAATCAACTTGATGGATACTAGATACAAAAATTGAATATCGGTCACACCTACAATACCAACTCCTATAAAATTCCCTAAATTTCCAAAATCTATTTTTTTTTTGAAAAAGGGTGCAAGGGGGTGCAAAATAGGAAAAATAGTATAAAAAACTCGGTTCAGAAGTCGACTTCTGAAACTCGTTTTTTAATATACTATTTTTTAATATAGGTACAGTGCCATCAAAAATATGTGATTGAAAATTTTTCTTCCATTACATGTGTTGCTAACAGGGGGGTCCAACTGGTATGGAAGGGGTACTCCGCTCAAGGTCATCATTACGGAAAACTATAACCAGGGTGCGCTGGTATCGGTTCGTTGTCAGAGGCGTAACAATAAATCTCAAATCTTCCCCGCAAATTTTAGTAACAGGTTCTCTATTGCCTCTAACGTATTTTTGTGACAGACTAATACACAATTTTCCTCTAACCTCTTTTCCTTTTCGTTTTCTGCATCATTACTTCTCTGTATGATACCATGGCTAGTGAGAATATAGGTACGCCACTGTTCTCTGTTATTTATTGATTTAGTTCCTATAGAAGTTTCGAGGGGGCGCATGAGATTCCGTTCATTTAGAGTCCCTATAATAAGAGTCTGGCCAATGTAGTGTCAAGTTTTCATTGGTGCGGCCATTTTAGTTCACAATTTGACATGTGAGAGCGGGAAATACAAGATTTTGTATATTTTAAAGTTATTTTCGGTTAGAATTACTAATATTTTACTGTTTTCTGGAATAAAGTGAGTTACTGTATAGTTTAAAATTTCTTAAAGTGGTAAGTAACGGTAATTACATGGTAGTTGATGCTCATCATATTTTGAACTGTCATAATTTAAAAACTGAAATAATTACTAGATTTATTACTTTTCGATTGAAAATTGCATGTAAAAGAAAGGCGATACCCCGAATTTGCAAGGATAGTAAAAGCATGGCCATGCATAGTGTTTTGAAATAATAAAACATAGTTAATTTTTGACTTTTTACTTTTATTCCTCAATAACACATTTTACTGATAAGTTACTACTACGTATTTTTTTCCATTGTTCATGCTCTAGGTTCCTACGTGCAAACTATTTCTGACATTTTCAAATTTCGCGCCACGCGTTGCGACAGAAAATGGCTGCTTTGGCCAGACTCTTATTATAGGGACTCTCTCTACGTTCATTTGTTTATATTGAGACCAGAAGTAGACATATGTATTGTTATTCTAATTGTAATTAAATTGTTCAATAATTTGGAAATTGTTGAAGATAATTGTCTATTTTGCACTGAAAATGGAAAACAAACTTCAAATTGGCCCTCCCTGCAAGGTATTTTTTCAATAAATTTGAACAAATTTTCCAGTACAAGTTTAAATGTACATATAATTTTCTGATAAAAGTCATGTGTAATATTTGGGGAAACGTATTGCTTGGCAAATTTACAACTTTATATTTATGTGAATGTTATTTATGTAATAATTTCTTTAAAAATTGACTGCAATGTATATTTGTTTTAATATATCATTTCAAATTTAATCTGTTTTTATTTAATTTCTCATTTATTCTTTGATTTGTAAAACATCTTAAGTAAATTTGAATTTTACCGCTAAAATTCACAATGCCGTCCTACTTGTTCCTGCTATTTCCTACAAAGATGGCTACCACAACGCCAGCGCCACCTGATTATAGCGTTCCGCAACGCGGAGTAGTGGGGTCTTAGGAGTGGGAGGTCTATATTGTCTATGGTTGCTAATATTCAATGATTGTAAACTTACAAAGATTGCTCATTGCCTATACTCTCCATATAAGCCAAATATTTGACGTCATTGACGGATAGTTAGCATACCTACATATACATGATAGAGACAGGCATAGCTACCTGTCTCTATCGATGTCTATCCGTATCTGTATGTACGCGAATGACGTCACTGGAGACGACAAGAGTGGGGATGCCGAAAAAATGTGGTTCATGAGCAATCCTTGTAAGAATTCATAATCGTTGGCTAATATATACTTCCATTTTATACTGATGAAGTTAGCTCTATTTAATACCAACCTTAATTAATAGTTCGTTTTCTAGGGAATTTTCACAAGTATGATTTGGTAAAACTTTTGATAAAAGACGCATAGATCTAATATTTATAAAGTTAGCGCTTCCTCTTGTTCTTGCTAGAAATTTTGGTTGCCTATTCTGAGAGAAAACGCTATCCATAGAGATACTAGATCTGTGAGTTGGTTGTCTATAGTATTATATTATTTTAAAATAAGCGGCAAATTTTTTATAACATCATATTTAACTATAAAGCGGCACGATCAGACTTTTTTTATGGTTTTGTACAATTTTTATGTGAAAATTAGGTCTCCAAATTGGTGATACTCCATGAAGAGGCTGAAGATGGTGTACCAATGCCAGATTTAGAACAACCAGTCCGTTCAGTCTCTACAGCTGTATCAAATTTGGTAAAAGTTGGTCGTGAAACAATTAATAGTTCAGATGATCCAATCTTACGTCAAGATATGCCATCAGCATTAATTCGTGTTGAACATTCATCAAAATTATTAGAAGAAGCTAGTCGTATGTTAAAAGATGATCCATTCTCATCACCAGCACGTAAACGTTTAATAGAAGGTAGTGGTGGTATATTACAAGCAACATCTGCATTACTTTTATGTTTTGATGAAAGTGAAGTAAGAAAAATTATACGTGAATGTCATCGTGTATTGGATTATTTAGCTGTTGCTGAAGTAATTGAAACATTAGATGAATTAGTACAATTCTTAAGAGATTTAAGTCCATGTTTAAGTAAAGTTAGTCGTGAAGTTAGTGCTAGAGAAAAGGAATTAACACATCAAGTACATTCAGAGATACTTGTACGTTGTTTAGAACAAGTGAAAACATTAGCACCAATATTAATATGTTCAATGAAAATTTATATACATATTGTACAACAGAATGGTAAAGGTGCTGAAGAAGCAGCAGAAAATCGTAATTATTTAGCACAACGTATGACTGATGAAATTAATGAAATTATACGTGTTTTACAATTAACTAGTTATGATGAAGAACAATCTGATTTAGATAATTTAACTGTTTTGAAAAAGTTACAGAATGCTATCCAAAATAAGATTAATACAGCTAATGATTGGTTATTGGTAAGTATTTGAAGATATTTTTTTTGTTTTTATACAGGGTAGGTATGTTGAAGATTTCTCCCCCTTCATAGTTGTCAGACAAAAGTTAAATGAGATCTTGGTGGAGGTACGGGTGTTTCGTCTATAAGCACCTACTGTTTTTACTTAAATTTTTTTGTCTCTGATGTTTCTCTTTTTTCTTCTTCCTCTTTTTTCCAGTTTTCTTTCTTCAATTTTTCATTTTATTCTTTTCTTTATTCATTTTTTTTAGTTTCTCTCTTTATTTTCCTTCCCTTCCTCCCACCCTTCACTCCTTCACTTTTTCCTTTCTTCTCTTCCTTCCTTTTTTTACTTTTCCTCTTTATCCTTTTTCTTTCTCTTTTTTTTTCATCTTTCATTCTTTCTTTTATGCCTTTCTGTTTTACTTAATTGAATTTTTTCTTTCACTCCTATTTTGATTCTTTTTTCCTCTTGGGTTACTGTTTATATATTGTTTCTTTCTTTATTTTCCTTCTTTTTTTTGGTTTCTGTATTTCCATCTTATTTTCGTGACTTTTTTTCTCGTCTTTAATCCGTATTTTATTAGCTAAATCGCTATACCTATTTGCTTTCCTTCTATTTTTCCTCTCCTGTTTTTCCTTGTTTCTTTCATTCTTACTTTTTCCTTTTCTGTCTTTATTTCTTTCTTTGTCATTTTCCTCTTTTTCATTACATGTTTTCTCTCCTGCCATTTCGTTCTTTCGTTCCTGTATATCCGTCGTCTTTTTTAATTTTTTTTTTCCATTTTCATGCACATTTATTGCCTGTTTCTTTAATTTACTCTCTTCATTTTTCTCTCTATTTTTCTCTCCTGCTTTTCTTTTTTCCCCGTTCTTATTTTTCCATCTTTCTTTCTTTCCTGACTTTTTCCTGTCTCTTCTGTCTTTTGTTTCTTTGTTTATTTATTCTTTCTTGTTTTTCTGTCTTTCTTCTTTTTTCATTTTTTCTTGTCGTTATTTCAATTTTCTTGTTTCCTGTTTCCTCATTTTTTTCTGTATTCCTATTTTTCTGTCCTGTTTCACCTTCTTTCTTCCTTAGTCTCCTTTGTTTCTTCTTTCTTTCTGTCTCTCCTTTCATTCTTTATTTATCTGTTTTTGTTTTTCTTTTTCCTTCCCTGTTTTTCTTTTTTTTTCCTCTTTTGCCTTTACTTTTCCCTTTCTTCCTTTCATATGATTTTTTTCCCTTTATGTTTTTTCTTCGTCTCGCCTGTTTTTTTTTGCTTTTGCTTTTTATCTTGTTTTTTCTTTCTTCTGCTTAGTTATTTTCTTCCTTTCTTGTCTTTCGTTTCTCTCTGACTCTCCCCCTTCTGTAATCCCCCCCTCTCTGTCACTCTTGCTACTCTTTCGTTCCTTGTTGTCCTTTCCCTGGGCTTCTTTTATCCTCTCTTGACTTTGTTTTCTCTTTCCTCCTCCCGCGCCTTACTTGTTTCCTTTTTCGTCTTTTTTTTTCTTCTTCCGAGGTTCCTTCTTTAATTCTTCTTCTCTGTCTTTTTTCTTTTATTCTCCCCTGTCTTTCTTCAATCTTTTGTCTTTTTTCTATCTTCGTTCTCCTGATTTTTGTCTTTCGTCACCCCTTTACTCTTCTGTCTTTCTTTCTCTCCCCTCTCACCTTTCTTTCTTTTTTCTCGTCTCTTTTTTTACTCATTTTTTTTTACTTTTCCCCCCTTTTCCTGTTTTTATGATCCTTTTTCCTCTGTCTCTTCTCTTTACTCCCCTTTTTTCCATTTTCCTACCTTGTCCTTCCTTCTTTCTTTCTTTTATTCTTGCATTTCTGTCTTTTTTTATTTCTTTCCTGGCTTTTTCTTTTCTCTCTTGCCTTTACTTTTTATTTTTGTCTTCTTCTTTATTTCCTGACATTTTTGCTTTCTCCCCTACCTTTCGATTCTTTTTTCTCTCTTACTTTCTTGCCTTTTCTCCTTTCTTTTTCTCATATTTCTCCTTCTTTATTTCCTTCTCTCCTAATTTGTTATTATTTTACTCCTATCTTCATTCTTTCTCTTCTACTTTTCTTTATTTTAACACTAACACATGGGTCTCTCAAACTACTGTGACAATTACAAAAAGAGTGAGAATCTTCAATGTATCCACTTGCTTAATTTACATTGCACTTAAGTCAAATTTTTTTTTTTTTTTTTGTATTTTAGGATCCGAATGCTGTTCGTGGTGGTGTTGGTGAGAAATCTTTAAGACAAATTATTGATTCAGCACAAAAAGTTGCTGAACGTTGTCTACCACAAGATGCACAACATATTAATAAATCATGTTCTGAATTAACAACAATGACTGATGCATTATGTGAATTACGTCAAGATAATAAAGGACGTACACCACAAGCTGAATCATTAGCACGTGGTATTAAAGATAAATTACAACATTTACAACAATCTGTATTAAATGCTGTAATTGCTGTTGATAAAGCTGGTTTACAACAAACTGCACATACAGTACAAGGACGTTTAGAACAAGCACGTAAATGGTTAACAAATCCTGGACGTGATGATAAAGGTTTAGGTAGACGTGCAATTGCATTAATTGTTGAAGAAGGTAGAAAAGTAGCTGATTGTGGCTTACCTGCTATACAAAAACAAGAAATTTTACAATTATGTGATGAAGTTGATCATTTATCAAGACAATTATCAGAATTATGTCAACAGAATCGTGGTAATACAGTAGAAGCACAAGATATAGCTAGACGTTTATCAACAAAATTACATGAATTAAAAGAACGTATTAATCAAGCTGTTGTTAATCGTGTTGTTGAAGATTTTATTGATATTGTAACACCATTAAAACAATTTACTGAAGCTGTTTTATTACCAGAAGGTGCACCAAATCGTGAACAACATTTTAATGAGAAAGCTGCAAATTTACAACAATTTTCAAAACGTGCTGTTAATACAGCAAAAATGGTAGCACATGGTAGTCGTAGTGGTAATAAAAAATTAGCTGAATCATTACAAAATGTTGCAAATCAAGTTGATAGTTTAACACCACAATTAATCAATGGTGGTAGTATAAGAATGAATTATCCAACATCAAAGGCAGCTGATGAACATTTTGATAATTTACGTCAACAATATTCAGATACATTAATTAAAGTACGTAATTTATGTGATGAATCAATTGATATTGGTGATTTTATACGTGCTAGTGAAGAACAAATGAAAAAACATACATTTTTATGTGAAGAAGCAATAAAAAATCGTCAACCACAAAAAATGGTTGATAATACATCAGCAATTGCACGTTTAGCAAATCGTGTATTATTAGTAGCTAAACAAGAATGTGATAATTCAGAAGATGTTAATTTTATTGATAATGTTAATCATTCATCAGAATTATTACAAAATACAGTACCAATAATGGTACAAGATGCAAAATTTGTTGCAATCAATCCAGCTGATACTAGTGCTGTATCAAAATGGAGAGATTCAAATAAAGCGGTAATTATTTTTTTTTTTTTATAATCTTTACTAATTAATTAATTAATTAATTAAAAATCAAAAAACACTTACAGTTATTAAATGCAGTAGGACAAGTACGGAAAGCTGTACAAATACATCCAGAATTGCCACCATTGCCGGATATAAACTCCCTAAATCTAGGTAATTACCATTATTTCTACCAAAGCTTGTTTGATTTTTCAGCTCAACGCTGTCTATCAGCCGTGAGTTACCAATATTGGCCGCATTTTGGCGCTAGTTACTACAACATGAAAAGAAATAACTAATATTTCCATCTCTATTTTACTCATACTGCGTGGTTCAACTGTCTTGATCTTGAATTATGACAACAGTAGGATAGAGATGGAAATACTAGCTATATGATGGTAATTAGCGCCAATGTGACCATAATTGGTAACTTCTCAAAAGTTTACTTTAAGGCTCGCTTGATTTTTCAACTCAACTCTGCCTGAATAGAAAATAGATCTGAATTGCTGATTTTGTTAAAATGCCAATTTTAGCCTCAATGGCGCTAGTTACTATAACATGAAAGAAAGTATCTATTATTTCGATCTCTGTTTTACTCTCATAAGTTATGACAGTAAAACAGAGATATAGTTATACAAGCTATTTCTTTTCATGTGATTGTAACTAGCGCCAGTGCGGCTAAAATCGGAGTTTTCTCCACAGCAATCCAGATCAAATAGGCAAAGGCCTGTTAGACAACGTTTAGCTGAAAAATCAAGCAGGCTTTGCTTTACTACTTATGGGATTTTATTTAAAAAAATGCACAGCCATCCTGACAGACGACGTTGAGTTGGACAATCAAGTAGGCCTTGATTTCTACTTTATAATTAATGAATTCATTCATTTTTGGGATGATAATTGCTTGTTTCTTACAGAACCAACACCGTCAAGTTATTTTATTGAGAAAGGTACCAGGTTTAATTTATATTTTGTGTTTTTTTTTTGGTTTGTTTGTAAATAATTAATTTTTAAAACACTTAAAACACATTATTTTTCTCACTCAAAAATGCTGTCTGTAGTATAACAGCTTTTTTCTAAAGCTATAATTTGTAGTTGGCGAACCATTAAGGAATACACCAACACCAGGACGTGGTGGTACTGGTACTACTACTAGTGGTGGTGGTGGTGGTGATGATATAATTGAAGGGGGCTTAAGTCCAGTACCACCAACAATGGGACATCAATACGGTCGTATTAGTCCTTTACCTAAATGGGCTAGAGGTACTATCAATAATAATAGTAATTATTATTATTATTATTATTATTATTATTATTATTATTATTATTATTATTATTATTATTATAAAAAATGAAACTTGCATTCATATTTAATATAAATCATCTGAAATCCAATTTTGGAAAATCGAAAAAGTTGTGCGTGTGTGTGTGTGTGAGAGAGAGAGAGACGATTAAATGAGAGAGTGAAAGATGGGAATAAGAGAGGAAGAACGGAATAAGGGGGTAAATAAAGAAAGAAAAGAGGAAAGAAACAAAGAAAGTTGTCAAACAAAACAATAAATGGGGAATGAAAGAGGAAAAATACAAAAAAAATGAAATGAAAGAAAGTAACAAACATGAGAGAATGGAAGTAAATGAGAGAGGGAAAGAAAAAAAAATATAGAAAGTTGGAAATGAATCGAGAAAGAGAGAGTGAGAGCAAAAGAGAAAGAGAGAACCAAAAAACATTTAAAGAATAAATGAGTGAAAGAGCAAACAAGAGAAACACAGAAAAACATGTCTGAAATAAGAAGAAATGAGAGAGAAAAGGAAAAAAATGAGGGAAATGTAGTGAAAAGGTAAAGAATGTAAGAAGAGGGGGGGACAGAAATATTCTTTACTGCCCTCTCACTCCCTTCCCCTCTCTTTGTGTTTTTTTTTTGCACTAATTACTGAAACAAGTTTGAGAAACTGGTATATGTATATTCCCCATATGTATGTATCAATATGATTTCGCCTTTACTGTATATTTGTACAGTATACTTTCATAAAAATGTATCAATGCTATTTCTTTTTATAGTTGGCTATGGTTTTGTTTACTTATATCCTTAGCTTGATTCGGCTGCTTGTTTTTTTCTCATTGAACAAATATGAAATGTAATAATAAAGCACCATATGAATCAAGCTACGACTTCAAAAGCATAGCTAAATTGTGTATTTTAGTACATCCTGTATATAATAATTAATATGAGTGCAAAAGTTGAATTCACACTATAAAAATGCTATGATTTTTATTATTATTATTATTTACACCTCTCGATTAATTTTAGGGGATAATTCTGATTTATTGTGCCAAGAATTGATACCAAATACGTATCAAGAAGCAGGTAAACATAAAACTTGTTGTATTTATTGTAAATTGAAAGTGGCATGTTGCAATATAAAAAAACAAAAATGGGGCATGGTTTATATGGTGTGTAATCAATTTGCAGACTATTTATGTATGCATAAGGCACGAAAAACTGAGCCCGATAAAAAATAATAATAAGACTTGTTTTATTTAAGACCAGCGACCATCAAACAATTTTGGCCAGTGTTTTTTTTTTTTTACTAAAACTAACTTCGCATTTTGTGAGGCAATTTGATTACACCCTGTAACATGTGTACTACAATATTACACCTCGCAATTGGCTGTGCTTATTGTTGCGACGTAGTGTCGCAGCTTTGTTCGGCCACTTGTAAAATGCATTAACAAATGTCAAATGTATTGAAGTGTGAACCAAGCTAGGACACGACTCGTAAGTATAACCAAAGGCACGGCCAACTGCGAGATGAAATATACCATGGCATACTTGATATAACATTTATACATTTTGAAGGTTAAAAAAATCCCTAATTAGAACAATTGCATGTAAAAACAATGTACAGTTTGATAGCTTCCTGCTAGATAATCGCTTCTTCTCACCTATTTTAATTTTTTTTTTTTTTAACATTTCATCCCTTAATATTGAATTACTTATTAATTAAAAAAATTGTGTAATTTCTTACATGCATCCAAGGATATTACAGTTTTATCCCAGAATATATTCTGGAAGACGGTAATTAATCATGTTGCATCTTTAAACATTTGTGTTTTTGTTAATGAATATTGTCTACAAAAAAATAATTAAATTTTATTTCAAATTTGATTTTAGATCAAGCACCACCAAGACCACCATTACCACAACAAGATGGTAGTTTATTATCACAACGTTTACTGCCACCACCACCACCACCACCACCAGCATCATTACCATTAGAAACTGATGATGAAGATGATGTATTTAAACATGCACCATATTCAACACAACCAATTATGGTAGCTGCCCATAATTTACATCGTGAAGTACGTCAATGGTCATCAAAAGATAATGAATTAATTGCTGCTGCACGTCGTATGGCAATTTTAATGGCACATTTATCTGAATTAGTACATAATGATGATAAAGGTAGTAAAAGAGAATTAATAGCAACAGCAAAAGCTATAGCTGATGCTAGTGCTGATGTTACACGTATTGCAAAACAATTAGCACGTGAATGTACTGATAAAAGGATACGTACAAATTTATTACAAGTATGTGAACGGATACCAACAATTGCAACACAATTGAAAATTTTAAGTACAGTTAAAGCAACAATGTTGGGAGCACAAGGTAAATTATACTCTTTTTTTTGCTTTAATTCACTCTTTAAGGGATTTCCGGACATATTTAGTTCGTAGCATACCAGATAGATAAATAAGACCACGCCTCCTGCTTCTATTGTATAAAGTTTGAAAATAAGCAGGAAGCGTGGTCTTATTTATAAATGTAAACGTCATCTGGCATCGTTGAATTCTCAAACATAGTACAGAGACAAAAATGACCACTCCATCTATCTGGTACACTACGAACTAATTACAATAATAATAATTTGTCCGAATGTCACTTAATTTGTAAATTTGTAAATAATTCAATTGTTGTAAATGCTGCTTATGTTTAGAGAGAGGAAAACTGAAAAAAGGTAGCGCTTTCTTTGTTTTTCTCATAATTTTTTTAACTTTTATTTTGTTAATTTTAATAATTTAATGTTAAATTTTGTATCTTGTATATAGGTTCGGAAGAGGATCGTGAAGCAACTGAAATGTTGGAAGGTAACGCACAGAATTTGATGCAAAGTGTTAAAGAAACGGTACGTGCTGCTGAGAGTGCTAGTGTTAAGATTCAAGCACAGACACACGGCCGTTTACGTTGGGTACGTCGACAACCTTGGTATGCATACGCTTAAATTGTGCCACAATTACAACAAAGAACAATAATAACAACAACGATATTGTGTTCAATGTTTTAATTCGAATTTAATTTTTTAATCTAAACTAACTCCTATTTACACAATCATTGTATAATTATAAATATAGAAGACTATAATTAATTAGAAATATGTAGTTATATATACAGGATGTATAATGTTATTTCAATTTGAAGTTGGCTATGATTTGGATTATGTAGCGTCGTAACTTTGTTCGATTGCTTATTTCTCTTTAACAAATGTCAAATTTAATAAAGTGTATGAATCAAGATACGACTCGATATAATAAAAGCACAGCCAACTGAAATACAGTTATACACCCTGTATACTATGGATATGAACGAGTACTTGCCTTAGAATTTGAGACTTAATACATACACAGAAGAGAAAGAGAGAGATATATAGTTATTTTTCTATGCTTTATTATTGTTGACTAGAATTATATTAAATAAATTGAAAAAACAAAAAAAGTAGAGTCCAATAGGTGCCAAAATTGTTCTATAATTTCGTTTGCTAAATCCGTACATTTACAAAATGTTCTATAAATAATACACATTCTTTTAAGGGTAGTAGATAGGGGATGGAATCCTAATATAAAAAGTCCTGGAACACTTTCTCACCTGACGCACAGAGAATTAGTAATTAATTAAATTAAGTAGAGCCAATCCGGAACGCGTTATATAACGATATTGTTTGAATATAAGGAAGCATTTGATTGGCTGGTTATTAAATTTAATTGTTTGTTAATTGTTAGAATCTCATCCCTTATCTACAACCCCTATGAAGGAATGTGTGATCTTAGAAATTTCTCGCCAATTTAAGCAATATTAATGAAGCTTTAAAAATATTAATGAATTATAATTAATTAATATATTAGTAATTGTGTTTAGATATATGTATATGTTAATAAAATAAACATGTTGCTTTTATTGTTTTTTAACGTTTCTATATTAAAAATTTTCAAATTTATTTATAACTTGATATCGTTTTATAATGTTGGAATGAATGTATTCTTTCTTTTTATTTCAATAAATAATAATAATAACAATGAATTCTTTTATTATTTTTTTTATTATTTGAATATAATTATCAATAATTTTTATAAGTTTTTAAAAATTACCGCCAAATAAATTACAAGTAGCGACATCTATTCAACTATTTCAATATACGAGTGAACCGCCATGTTTGATGAAAATTTTTCGATTTTGTATCAGGAATGTATGAGTTGATTAGAGTATTTTATAACTGTAGAGCGATAACAACAGAGAAGGTAATTTTGCTACTGCGCATGTGCAGTGTAGCGACAACTCTAGAGAAAGTTCGTTTATTAATGTGTTTACATTTATGCAACTTTTAATACACATTATTGCTTACAAAGTTGCCGACATATAGCTAATAAATAATTAATTTTCATATGTTTCATGTACAAAATCGTCATTTATCAACATTATCAAATAATTAGAACGTTTATATTGCGTATCTTTGTATTTGAATACACAAATTACCAAGAATTCAATTTATTCGACAAACAACTACAATTAAGTTCAATACAGGCTTATTTCCTTAATTATCAATAATTATAACTATAAATATTATTTTTACTTTTAATAAAAATTCAATAACTTAGGAATTTGAAAAATTATGCGTTTTATTGGTAGCGTTATCTGTTGGGAACGTTTTGTTTTAATAAATTAATAACAATAATGATCCATGAATTAGCGGCCATGTTTGATGAAAATTTCTCGATTTTGTATTAGGAATATATGAGTTGATTGGGGTATCCTATTAGTGTAGAGCGATAACAACAGAGAAAGTAATTTTAATATTGCGCAAGTGCAGTTTAGCGATAACATTAGAGAAAGTTTGCTTATTATTGTGTTTACTCTTACGCAACTTTCAATACACTACATATATTGTTTACAAAGTTGCCTATATATAATCATAAAATAATTAATTTTGATTTATATCGTGTAAAAAAGCTTCTTTTATCTTATCAAAATTATTGTATAATCAGAAGAATTCCATAACGTATCATACATAATTTGCCAAGGATATAATTTATTCGACAAACTAAAATTAAGTTCAATACAGGCTTATTTCCTTAATTATCAATAATTATATTTATGAATAACAATTATTCTTATTACTTTTTTTTAAAGATAACTCAATAATTGCAGAATTTTGAATATTATTCATTTTTAGTAGATACAATTGGTGACGTTATCTGTTGGTAATGTTTTGTAATAACAAAAATGATAGAAAAATTCATGAATTAGCCGCCATGATTGATGAAAATTTCTCGATTTTGTATTAGGAATGTATGAATCAGTATTTATATAACTCTCAGTTGTCATTGCGCAGTAGCTATAGAGCCACAACAATAAAGAAGGTTCACTTCGCTAATACGCATGCGCAAATCAAAGATGCCATAAAAGAAAGCACATTGTAATTTTTATATTTTTGTATGCAACATAAAATACACGCTTGTACATAAAATTGTCTGGAATTATATTTATTATATACTATTCAATTTTGATATATTTCATGTTCAAAATCGGTCTTTACCAACATTAGTAGACAATTTTTTATTGCTGTTTATTATTGTGAATGCAGTTGAAAACTCTATTTACGAAATGCACAAATGTAAATAAATCAATTACAATCTTATTTCGATAATTATATTCATTTGATAATCAGGTATTTACTCAGTTTTCAAATTAAACAATGGTAATTTTGGTGAAAATTGAGTTTGTTTACATATTGAATTATAGAATTAATTTTTATATTTTAACACAAAGATACGCGACATAAACGTTGTGATTTTTTTATAATGTTGATAAAGAAAGATTTTTTACATGAAAAACAACAAAATGAATTATTCAATTTGTGTATTTAGGCAACTTTGTACACAATATAATGTATTAGGGATTGCATAAAATTAAACCATAGACTAGATAGACCCCCCACTTCCTGACGTCAAATATTCCACCGTTTATGTACAATTCCATCCAGGCGGCGCTGCAGCTTGTGGTGTAAAACTAGGATTACTTAATGAATAAAATGCGGGAAATTTAAATCTTATTTTGATTGTATTTATATTGAAATCAATTAAAGGTACTATTAATACACAAGACAAGATAAATTAAATATAAATATATTTAAACTAAAAAATTTGAATTGAATTAACAAGTGAAAGCAAATAAAAGTAGGTATTCTAAATAAATCAACTATGTATACATACATACGTATGTACGTAAATGATGAACGTGCTGATGTTCATTTTCATTTTCATTCGACTTGATCCATATGAAATGAATCGCTCCATATAAAACGTGAGAACCCCAGTACCCAGTACAATATACAATTACCTAATATATTGTTGTGAAAATTTACCCACTTTGCTATGATCATGGAAAAATAATACAATGGGACTTCATTCCCGGGATCTCGACACAGCTCACATACATCTAAAATTGAAAAAAATTCATTTGAAACGGTAATATTAAATATTTTTTTATTATATAAAATCAATTTTATAATACTTACGGGTTCTTGGATTTGAAAAACCAAATAAAATTAACAATAAAGAAATAAGTTAGATGAAGATGCTGAAAACTGTCAAATTCAAGCAATTTTCGATGACTAAACATAGGACTAAATTTCTCTTAATGCCAACATTTAATTTTTTCCCCTAAACGCGATCTTAAAAAACCGTAAATTTCAACTACAGCCGTCTAAAATAAAATTTTGTAAAATACAAGTACGTCGAAAATGTAGTTTTTCCTCTGTCTAATATTGAGATTTTTTAATTTGAGTAAGATTCCTGCAAAAAAACCCTTTTTGTATGTTATTTCTTATGTTAGGGGAAAACTCATAAGTAAGCAACGGACATAGAAAACTGTGTGTTTGTGCCCTAATATACGGTGCGCGTGTCCGGCGTTTGTCGTACGTCGGTAGCCATCCATTGGCGTGGGGGATCGTTCTAAATTTAAAATCCACAAACACTTATATTTGATTACATCGCAATTTGTGTCACATTTATTGTTTAAAAACACAGCTTGAATCTCTTCAATATGCAGAGATACATTATACGTATTTATACGCAATTAAAGCTAGAATAGATTCTTGATAATTTTCTTACAAAATTAATATTTAAAAGAATAGAAAAATGCAAAGTCAATTTAACAATATCAAGTACAATTACATATTGATTAAATTAAACTTGAATATTAATTATTTAAATAAGAATTTTCTCTTTCATTCATTTCGTGAAACTTTATCTACAAAGTTAAAATAAACATTGAGACAATCATCAATAAACAAATCGAAAAAAAGGAACATTACACTATAGATAAAAACAATAATATCGAAATTCGTTATTTCTCCCTGATTGAGGTCTATTGTATATTGTTGTTAATTTTCTACAAGCGAATATTAATAATCGTATAATAATTTTTAAATTGCCAATTACCTATCTTAAAAATCCATAAATAATATTTCGAAAATTTCGTTCACTTTTTTGTTAATTGATTTGATATATGTAGGTATTTTTTTCTATTTTGTTTAAAATATTCCAACAGCCAGCCAACCTCACTGTGGCGCTCATGAAAAGGCAGTATAAAATCAATTAAATCAACAGATATCGACCGCTGTGGGCCACCTGTTTATTGCGCGTGACGTCGATCTCTTACTTCAATAACTATGTTGACTGACTGTAATGTTACAAGCACGGCGAATAAACGTATAACTGTGCAGAGAGATTCAGAGCGATCGAGTTGTAACTATACAAGCGCTCACATGTGTGATAGTTCAGCGCTATGATCTCATCGCTACCGTACGGTATAAAATGTCCGTTGCTAACTCATAAGTTGCCAACACCGTTGATTTTTGAATTTTACTTAGCGACATCTTTCTCCGTTAACATAAACTATTATTTTACACCTAGTTCTAGTTTCTACCTCTACGCGTCGTCACAATCGAGAAAGTAAAACTTCTCAAGCGCCCCCTGGATGGAATTATACATAAATACCACGTGAGCTATAGAACCCCCCACCAATATAAGTGGAAGGGGCCTGATTAAACACATTAATAAATGCGCTCTCTCTAAGGTTATCGCTAAACTGCATATGCGCAGTATCGAAGTAAGCCTTCTATATTGTTATCGCTCTATAACTTCTGCGCAATGGCAACAATTAGTTATAAATATAAAATACCTGAATTAACTCATACATTCCTAATACAAAATCCAAAAATTTTCATTAAACATGGCGGATAATTCGTGTTCTGAAATAGTCGAATAGATGTCGCTAGCTGTCATTTATTTAGCGGTAATTTTTAAAAATTAATAATACATTTTCTCAATAAATGTATAATTGTTGTTAGAAAAATTTAAAAAAAAAATTTAAATTATTTATTGAATTTATGTTTAAATACAGGCCACTTTTAATTTCTAAACACAACTAAATTAAGTAATTTTGTTTGATTTTCTTGTTATTGTAGTTTTAAACCTATTTACAATTTCCTTCTAATTGTAAAGAATATTGTTATTAGTAATAATAAAACAAACATTTTAAATTTAATCAATTGATTAATTTACCTTTAGTAATTAATTATCAATCAAATTAATCGAGTGTAGATACGATCAAGTTAATTTAGATTAATAATACATTATACTATCAATATAATCGTGATGTTTACAAAAAAAAATCTCTTTGTACTCAGACAAAAATTATTAATTAATTGAATTCATTACGAATATTGTAATTTAAAAGTATCTTTTAACAACGAATCAATCAACATCAGATAAAATTGTGTAATTTTGTAATGAACCACCTAAAATTAGAGGACTAATCAATTTTGTAACCCATACAACTCGATGATAAGCCATGATAACTACTGATCTAAATGATAACTATACAGAAATACAAGAAACATAAAAATTTCATCAACATTTATTCCCATGTTTAAATTATTTCAATTTTTTTGTTGGAACCTTTATCTTTGGTATATTATGTGATTCTTTCCATTCTGCTTCTAAACGTACCCAAACACCACCTATAAGTCGACCACAATTAATTAATTAAAACAATTAGTCATTTAAATTATAATATACCTATTGGTGTAACATTCTTTGAACGATTCTGTTTCTGTCCTAATAACGATATCTCTTGAGAACTGTTAACAATACTAGCAGTAGTTGTACGACGTTGTAGAAAATTCACCATTTCCTTCATTAAATTCTCCTCATAGGCTCTTTGTCCATCTTGATTACTTCTTGCAGATTGATTATTTTGCCATAAACGACCATTTAGTTTATTCATCTTTTTTTTTCGTATCAGTTTCTTCTATAATTAAATTACTATTAATAGAAAATAAATGAAGTTGGGAGTTGGAACTAATAAGCCTCGATTCGCTGTTTAAAATCATAGATTTATCGCTTGCTTTCTGAGACAGTTAAACACCGTAATCAGCGTTGAATAGACATGTTTAATGTGCATTATATGCAGCTCTTCATTTTGGAATTTTTTTACTAAATTCTAAAGTAAACTTAAAAGATAAAAAATCGTATGATAGCTTATTTGAAAGCTTATCTATGGCGGTGCACTCATGGAGGGGAAACGAATTCGAGTTTAGAAAACTGCAATTTTCGGGCTTCTTTTGTCCTCCGCCTATGGATATGCTTCCAAACAAGCTATCGTATGATTTTTTATCGTTCAGTTTGTAAGCATGCTCCCGCATTATCCTCTGCAATTTAGAATTCAGTGAAGATTTTTAAAAATGATGGACTCAGTCTGAAGCACCGGTAAACCCCATTGAATAACTCACAAAACAAGCAAGAAATCGATGATTAAAAATTGTCACTTTTTCAGACATCGAATCTAGGCCTCATTCCAACTTCCCATTAATCTTGATTCTAACTTTACGAATTGGTTTTGGATTCTTTTCAACTTCTTCACTACTACTACTACTGAAACTATTATTACTACTACTATTTGTTGTATTAGTAGTATTAGTAGATGTTGATGATTCTGTTATAGTTTCTGTACTATTTGTATTACTTGAAATATCTTCATCTTCATCTCCACTATCATTATAATTAATAGATTGTTTTGTATCATTATTACGATTAGAGAACGTTGTTAAAAGGCCTAATTTTGGTCTTGGTGGTATTATTTGGAAACCATCCCACCAAAAAGTTTCTTTACTAATCAATTTACCATCACCATTTTTTGTTTTACTTGTTGTTGTACCATCACCCATTGTTGTTTCTTTACTAATTAAACGTGTTAAACGTTCTGGAAATATTAATTGTGATGGTTCTTCAATGATTAATTTTCGATATTGTTCCAACATTGTTAAAATTGATGTATCACGATGATCACGTATTAAAGTTGTATGTTCACGATATTGACAACCATTATTTATATGTTGTAATAATTGAAAACGATAAGCACGTTCACCACAACATGGATAACGACCAATTGGTAATGGTATCTTTTGTGAATCTAATGCAAAATATTGTGGTATATCTGGATGATAACGACACCATAATAATTCACGTACACAAAAATAACGTTTACATTGTGTACAATAGAGGAAATGTGCATCACTCCATAAATGCCAATAGACTTTACGCCATACTTTTAAATTTTTATATAATTTCAATATATAATCATTGATATTCCAACTTGGATCACTGTAAATATCAAATTAAATTAATGATAATTAAATCAAGAGGCATTCAACCACTGTAAAATTAAAAAAAGTTTGACTTCTGGTTCTGTATATCGCTGCTCTACCAACTGAGATAACAACAAGTTTTAGCTGGCTAGGCTAAGCTAGCTAAAACAAGACCAAAAGTCAAACTATTCTAAGTTGTATAGCGGTAATAAGGCTGGATACGTCTCTTAATTATTTAATTAATATTTGTATAAGATTTAATTATTATCAATAAAAATTGTAATATTACCGTATATGTAAATTGATAATACTACCATCACATTGTAATTGCATACATGATGGTATACATGGTATATTACTAGAAACAATTGGATTAATCAATTGTTGACATTTTAAACAACGATATATCTTTGATAATGACCAATAATGTCCACGTATTGTTTCTGGTTCTAATTCATTTAATGATTGTATCAATTTAATAAATAATTTTGATTGAATACGATCTTTACGATCTTTTAAATTTTCAATTTCTTCATTTGTATATAATGATGATAAACGTTGTATAATTTTATCATTTAAGCATGATAAATTTACTGTTGTTTGTTTTAAAATATCATTCATATTTTGATGACAATATAATAAACAATCATTTAATAATTGTTCAATTTGTAAAAATGATGCTGATACTAAAATTGGTATAACACATTGTATTGTTAATTCTGGACAATCATCTTCCGATAATTGATCACGTTTTATCCATTTCAATAACCATTCAAATATACCAATATCACAATGTACTGAAATATCCATATCTTCTAAACGTTGACCTTAAAAAATAGATAACACAATGTATAGTTATAGACTATAAATAGTGTGTATAGTATAGTTGTAAAATACATTAAATACCGTCTGTATTAAAAGTTTAATACAACATTGAAAAACAAGGCTATTTTGATATAATTTCTACCTCTTTGACAGTTATACAAAAGTGAAATCGAAAAGAAAAATAGAAATTTGTATTTTATTCTTAATTTTAAGCTTAAATATAAACATTTTATTCGTTTCTTTTTGTATCTGGATCAATAATTTAACCTAATGTGATATGAAATGTAGTTGCTCTCACACATTCTTAAATAAAATATTTACGATATTTAATACTGTATGATATACACATGTAAAGTACAAAAAAATTAAAATACCATAAATTTAAATCACTACCCATACCCATAAAATAATTCAACATTTCTTATAAGATTCACTAGTTCCATTTCTCAAGTATACAACGATATCTCAATTTGTAGTTGAATGTGCCTTTCTCATGTAGTATCGTAACTTGATTCGTACTTTGCTAATATATTTTTCAAGTGACCGAACTAAGCTACGACTCAATATAATAAAAGCACAGCCAATTGCAAAGTGAAATACTGTTACACGTTCAGAAACTTAAAATATAAAAAAGTGGTAAAAAAAAATGGGATTACCTTCAGCAATTTGAGCAAAATAACCCATTTTTTCAACCAATAAATTCTTGTTACATATAAAATCTTTTTTCTTATTCTTCACTTCATCACAAACATGAATTTCAATTTCAGAACTACAAAAGTTTGTTTGAAATTATTAACATTTTATATTTTTTATACTTACTCGCTTTTCATATTTGTATCATTATTATCACTGTTATCATTATTATTACCATCAATTGTTTTAATATTTGATGATATTATACCGCTATTTCGACGCTTTATTGTTGCTGTTGTTGTTGTTGTTATTGTACTCGTTGATGTTATAGAAGTGTTTGATACATTTGATGATTTATCTAAAATCACCCCCAAAATAATAATTAATTAGCCTTTTAAAAAAAATCAATTCTTATGAAATTTCTATCAGTATTTATAGAGTTGAGCCTGGTGACCATTTCAATAAAATTAGAACCCCGTAGCTCATTTATTGTAATTTGGTCAAGAAATGACTGTTTTGGACACGGTCGTGATTTTCAAAAACGAGCTAAGAATGACTCGTGGACTCTCCCAACATTGATTCTTTTTGTTTTTCTACATTTTATTCTGTAACAAGTGTAAATATTCCGTATTTTTCAATGTTGGGAGAATCCACGAGTCATTCTTAGTCATTTGTTCAAAATGATCATTTTTTGACTTAACTTCCCAATGAGCTACGGGGTTCTAATTTTACTAAAACGATCTCCATAGGATCTCCTTTCAAGACCTTGAAATATTTTCCAATTGTCGCCAATTAATAGGAGTTTTATAAGAATTGACTACATTTAAAAAAAAATAACACCCTGTATAATTAATCAATAAAAACCAATAAATTACCATTTGTCATAATTGTGGAGTTGCTTTTCTTAATTGTTATCGGTGTTGATGTATTCGATGGTACCATATGTGGTATTACTGAATCCAATACACCTTCTGATAAGACTTCATCTAATTTTTGTTTAATTGCATCATAATTGTCTTGTAAATCATTTTTTTTAATATTATCACCACTACTATTGCTATTACTAGAGTTTACTTCATTTTTAATTATTTGATTTTGTTTTAATTTCAACCAGTCTACAGCATCATTCATACCACCAGCTGTTAAATACCCTTCTAAACTGTCATGAACCTTCAAATATTTTTTTTGTGTGTTATTTTATAGAATTTTTTAATTGTAAAATAACTCACTTGATAAGCGGTTTTAAGGTAATTTAAAAATTCAAGTGTTGAAATATTTGCACAATCTAAATTTTTAGCCATAATCAAAAATTAATTAGAATAATTAACGTTGAAAATTTCAGATTAAATGACAAGAAACAATATCGATCAAACAACTTTTTGACACATCATTTAAGCCGAATATTATTGAGTTTTTATAGCCTTCAAGATAACTAAATCAAAAATTTTAAGATACACAAAACCTGTCTAATGCGACCGCTACCCTTGTAAACTTATACAGGGTATACAACGTTATTTCAACACTGAGTTGGCCATGGCCTTGTTATTTAAAGTCCTAGTTTGGTTCATATATTTGAATTCAATGAAAAAACAAACATTTGAGCCAATTATATTTCGAGTATTATCAATTTTTTAGAGCTTTTAACATTACTCCAAAATTTTGGGGTACAGGGAACATCTCAAATGTGACAACCATACCTGTGATCTCTTACAATGGGTACAAGATTGTTTAATTTCGCAGTTGGCTGAGTCTTTGTTGTATCGAGTCGTAGCTTGATGCATATTTTACTATATTTAGCATTCTTCAATGAAAAAACAAGCAGCCGAACCAAGCTACGGCCCACGATCAAACAATTTTCGACAAATCATTTAGACCAATTCAATTATATTTCGAGGATTGAAGATTTTTAGTCTTCAAGATTACGAAATTTTAGAGTATAGATAAAACCCCTTAATATGACCACCCACCAATCCGTTACCTCTTACAATGTGTACAAGATTATTATTTCGCTGTTGGCTGTCTTGGTCATATAGAGTCGTAGCCTGGTTCATACTTAACTACATTTGATCAATGGGAAAATCATTTCGAGTATTATCTTTTCTTTTAACAGACTTCAAGATCATCAAATCTGAAATATTGGGCTTTACAAAACCTGTCTAATATGACCGCTACTACCATTGTAAGCTCATACAGGCTATACAACGTTATTTCAACTAGCAGTTGGCCATGGCTTTGCTACATAGTCGTAGATTGGTCCATACTTGACTCGAAATTCTTCAATAAAAAAACAAGCAGCTGAACCAAGCTACAACCTGCGATCAAACAATTTTGATAAATCATTTAAACCAACTGCAAGGAGTGTAAAATTATATTTCATATCTAGCAGTTGGTTATGCTTTTGGTAACGTAATATCGTAACTTAGTTCGACCGTTTGAAAAAATAAATTAACAAACGTCAAATGTAATAGTTATATAGAGGATGAATCAAGTTACGATACTGCGTACGAATAGCACAGCTGTTTGATGAAATATCGTTGTACAATACTTGATAGCCTTAAATCCGCAATTTTGTTGTACAGGAAACTTCTCTAATGCGACCACCATCCCTGTTAGTTCATACAGTGTGTACAAGACTTTCTCATCTCGTAGTTGGCCATGTCTCTGTTATATCAAGTCGTAGCTTGGTTCATATTTTACTAAATTTGATTAATGGGAACCAAGTTACGACCTACGTGCATAAGTTAAGTGTTTATAGCTGTATCTTTAAGTAATGTTAAATACTTACGTGCGATTTAAGTTCCATTAGGAAAGTTTTAAAGGCAAATCGTTTAATGAGGAGAAGGACTTTAACAGGATTCTATAAATCTAAGGTTTAAATCAATATAAACCTAATGCAATACATAATAAACACCACATTTTATTGAATTATTGTCAACTTATTTAAAACAATTCAAATCAATAAAATATGGTTGAATTTTTGTTGTTTCTTTGTTATCAACATCTACCTTCATTAAATGTTTAGAAAACTAATCTATGTGGATATTGAGATGATCTCAATCCAAACATTGCTGATAGATAAGCCAATAAAACTTTACTATCTGGATGTTTACGTATAGCACCCATAATTTGTTTATCAACAATTTTTTGATCAATTTTCCGTTGTTCACTACATTTATATGTTTCTTTTTTTGTTTGGAATATATCACCTTCCTCTTTCCTTGGACGTTTCTCATGCTGTCTTCGGAAATAATCATCATTTAATGTTTCCGGTAATTTAACATCACTTAAATCGATCTTGGTTTGTGTACCAATTACATAACGTTGATGGATACGACGTAATGGACAACTATTAATACCAAATGGACCTTAAATTATTATTTTTAAATATTAATATTCAATTACTAATTATTTGAGATATACCAGTAACTAATAAAAGTCCAGATTTTAATTGTTTCAAAAACACAACACGTTTGCCTTTATGAGCGCCTGCTAATAGAATTAAAACAGTTCCGGGTGTTAATGTTGATCTTAATTTGCGTTTATGTTGTCTGAACAATTTCTTAGCTGGATGTTTCTTAATTCTACAAATTAATAAGATTTAAAATAAAAATAAAATTCATATAAATGTGTTTCAATACTTGTCTTGTGTTGGATAATAATTACGGCGTTTTTTCAATAAAACAACACGTTCTTTACCATTCTTATCACCACCAATTGGTTTAACAACAAATTTTGGTTTTTTAATTTTCGGTGTTGCTTTCGTTTTCTTACCAACAAATTTATACAAAGCTTTCTTATGGTACATACGTGAACGTGAAAAACGATAAATACCATTACCTAAATCGTAATTTCTTGGTTTACCGATTTTCACATTTTTCTCATCGTTCTTCTTATCACCATCATTAGATTTTCCTGGAGTTTTCTCCGTTTTCTTCACCGGTGGAGCCATCTAAATAATAACAAAAAAACCGAGAAAATTAAACACCACAAACAAAAAACGTGGACATTTTTTTTAAGGTTATATCTATCTCAGTTACAAATATTCAACACAACACTTTCAGCGGTGTCCTAAGTAATAAATCATCATTACTAGTTAGAAATTGATAAATTAAATTAATTAAATTTGTAGTACTACGAATATTAATAAAAATTATTTGTAACAATTGACAATCGATATAGGTTAGGTTATTGGAATTCTTACTTTAACAAATAGAACATGTAATTAACAAAAAATATCAACGAAATCGCAATGATAGTAGCATAAATAATTAATTAAATTAAAACAATTACAATAATTTTAACAATTAATTGTAGATGATTTTAGATTTTTGTACGAAAATAGTAAACAATCTGCTTACCTCGGCTGAAGTTTACGGTAAAAGAACTGCAGGTGGCGCTTCTGTTTACATGACAACCCATTGACAACCGTCACTATCTAAATATAGCCCTAGTCTAATTACTAAAAAAAACAATTATAATTAACGCTATCGATTTGAAATTAAATTAAATTTCCACAAATTACCTTGCTAAAATTTTAAAATTATTATAAATGATACAAAGATAATTTATATAATTTGATTATAAAAACGAACAAAGTAGGTCATGTAATTGACATATATATAGTCCACTATGTGTAGCTCTGATTGTAATTTAATTATTTTTAACGCTAAATATTAATTATTGATAATTAAAATAATGGAACGGATTAAATTATAAATAAAATAACGAATAGTGACTATTTTAAAAATATTTTATTTGCAAATGCAATCGTGTTTAAATTAAATGCAAACAGATGGCGCTAATATTTGAACATTGAATGCTCTATTTGTAGCTCACAAACAGTTAAATGCTAATTTAATTTGGAAATTTTCGAAAGATATCCTTTATATATTTTCACCATTTTGTAATTTATCCAAAAATGCAGTAACTGAACGTAAACATTGTTGATAACAAGTTTCAAATCCTGCATCATCTGAATCCTAAAATTGTAATAAGTTAAAATTTGAAATAATTAATTTTTTTAATTTGAAACAAACACTGTATGGATCACGTATGATACGATCACCTTCCGGATCAAAATCGCCCAACAGAAGAATTTTGGCTTTACAATTTTCCGGTGCATCACGTTTCAATTTCTCAATGTTGCTCTCATCCATAGCAAAGATGTAATCGTATTTGTTAAAATCTTCATCTTCAATCTAATTAATTGTAATTATAATTAATTTATTAATTAATTAAAGAGTAAATAATTATAATTACTTGTCTTGCACAACTCTTGTATTCAATATCGTGTTTTTTCAATATTGCTAATGCACGTTCATCTGGAAAATTACCAACATGCCAACCGCCTAAAGCAGCACTATCAACGAAAAAATTATTTCGTATTTCACGTTGTTTAATTAAATCCAAAAAAATTGCTTCAGCAATCGGTGAACGACAGATATTGCCTGAAAAATTTCCAGGAAGGTAAAAAAAAAACGTAAATTCTTTAAAATTAATTATAAATTGTTTAAATTACCTAAGCATACAAACAATACACCTTTTCTTGGAGCCATTTTGAGATTATACTTTAATTAATTCGAATTAATGATAATTATTGGTAAATTGGTAATCAATACAATCTAGTAACCTATTGTTCTTACTTGTCTCGTGTAATTTAAGTTGGCACCAGTTTTAGTGACAGTTCAATTTTTATATGTTGGTACTTCCTGTTTGTGTTTAAGGAAAGGCGGGAATGTATTACTAATAAATAAGTAATAATCAATAGACGGTTTCAGGGGCGGCTCGTGTTTGAAACTGCAGACTTGTAGAGCCCTCTATTTGGAACAGAAATAGTCTTGATTTATTCCTGTCCTTTTTCCCCGTCTTTTTTTCGTTCTCTTCTGTTTTTCTCTCTTTCTTTCTCTGTTTTAGCTTGTTTAGCTTTATCTTTCTTTCTGTCATTCCTTATTTTTCTGTCTATATTTCTTTGTTGGTTTTCTTTTTTCTCTCTCTCCTGTTTTGTTTTTTCTTTTCTGTCATTCTTCCTTTCTCTCTTGTTTTCCGTTATTTCTTTATTCTCTTTCCTTCTTACCTCCTTTGCCTTTTCTCTACTGTATCGTTGTTTCTTTCTCTTCTATCTTTCTATACCACGTTACTATATACGTTTCACTTTTTCTTCTCTCCTAGCACTCTTTCTTTATTTTCCTCCCTGTCTTCCTCCATTTTTTATCCTGCTACCTTTCTCATTCTGATGTATTTCTTTCTCTTCCATATATCTTGCTTTACTTATCGCTCTCTCACTCTTGTTCTTTCTTTCCTTCTTTTATACCGTTCTATCCATATCTACTTCGAAAATAATAAAGTACGGCATTATTTTATTTATTTCTCTGTCTTTATTTCCTTTTCTAATATTTTCCTATCATTCTTCATTTCTTTGTTTACGTCTATCTTTCTTTCTTTCCTTCCTGTTTTTCTTCTTTCCATATTTTACTCTCTCTTGCCTTTCTTTCTACCTCGAATCTTCTGTTGTATGTCTAACTATTCTGACTATACCTTTCTCTCATATTTTTGTTCTTTCTTTTTCTCGCCTAACTTTCGTAATTTTTCTTTTTTTGCCTTACTATTTTTCTCTGTACTATCGTTCTTTTTTTCTTTCTTTTCTCTCTTTCTATAACCTCTTCTTGACTTTCTCATCTCCTATCACACTTTCTTTATCCCCCCCTATCTTTCTCTCTTCCGGTCCTTCAATCTGTCTCTTTTTTGTAGCTTTCTTTGCCTTCTATGCATGTGTCTGGCTGGAAGCAGAACTCTTTCATTAAGTCAACACACGAGCCGCCACTGAATTTTAATTTCTAGGGCACAAATTTTTGTACTAACCAAGGTTTAGTTATAGAAACGTCTGTGTACATCTCCGTGTTAAGACAGCAATAGTAAGCAGGAATTGAGAGGCCCGGGGGAGTTGAAGAGACCTTAAATCTGTCTTTGTACAAAATATTTTGTAAATGTGCAGTCATCCTTATCCCGATCAGTTTGACTATCGATACTAAATTTATCAAAAAAAAAATTTTGAAGTTCCGCTACGGCTACCTTGATCTTGATTTGGAATATTTTCAACCAATTATAATAAACGGCTACAAAACTTCGATTACGGTTCTGTTTATAATGATATTAATGATAGAGTGAAACAGATAAAACAAGCAGACCACGTCAATATCGTCAACGATCGGATATTATCGTTACAAATCGTCGACAATAAAAAACGGAAAATTCCACAGAAACCTTGCAAGATTCAAACAAATTTACAAAGTCCAATACATTTATAACTACTACAATCATCACGTGATTATCTATTTTTAATTAATAATAGTATTAAAAATTATTAAGGTTTCATTACAATTACTATCTATACATGTGATTCATGGCCGTCGATAGTAGCGACAAATTCACGTGTAACGGTCAGATAAAGAAACACCAGTTTGGCGAGCAGCGGCCATAAGAACGAGGTAAATTTATTTGATTTTTTTACTAAAAAAATCATCAATTATCGTATTTTTTATCATCAAATAATTGATAAAAATACCCTTTAATTCTTAAACTAAACAATAATTATACGAAATTATCGAATTTTATAGAAAAAAAAACGACAAATTCGTATCACTTATGTAACGATGTCATATCAAATTGTAGTTAATTGAATTTTGATAATTATTGTAATTAGTCGATTCAATTTAAGAAATTATGATAGAAATTAGTAATTTAGTTATGTAACAAGACAATCGATTTTTATCAAATTGACAGACATGTCAAATTTTTTGTAGGTTATAATTTGAAAATTTCAGGTTATATAGTTTAATGACGTCAATTAATTTTTACGTAATTACTAATTATTTAATTAATTGTTATAGATTTTTAATTGAAACGAAAATTAAATTGAAGCGTGATGTTCTTCACACGGGCTATGTGTCAGTCCAATAAGGACGATATTCAACAGATCTCTTCTTCAAAAACAGTACCACAACCACAGGGTTTGGTCAAATCTTTAGTAGCTGGACGTACAATAGCCGCTGCTTCTGTTGCTGACGGCGATAGTTGTGAATTTGCTTCACCGAAGTATTTCGCCTTGTGCGGTCTAGGAGGTAACTCTACCTTTATAATCTTTATACATTTAAAATTGTTATAAAATTATTATTTTCTAGGTATTTTATCATGCGGTCTCACCCATACGGCTGTTGTACCTTTAGATCTAGTCAAGTGTCGTATACAAGTCGATCCAGCTAAATACAAGAGCGTTTTCAACGGCTTTAGTGTCACTTTACAAGAGGACGGTGTACGTGGTCTAGCTAAAGGTTGGGCACCAACATTTTTCGGTTATTCCGCTCAAGGTTTATGTAAATTCGGTCTATATGAAGTCTTTAAGGTATTCTAGATTTTGATAAAATTCAATTTTTGTATAATTTTATATAATTTAAAGGTATTCTATGCGGATTTGATTGGTGAAGAGAATGCTTATTTATACCGTACATGGTTGTATTTGAGTGCTAGTGCATCAGCTGAATTCTTTGCTGATATCGCCTTATCACCAATGGAAGCTGCTAAAGTTAAAATTCAAACAACACCCGGTTTTGCTGATAACTTACGTCAAGCATGGCCACGTATCTATAGTGAAGAGGGCGTAAATGGTTTCTATAAAAGTTTAGTACCATTATGGATGCGTCAAATCCCTTATACAATGATGAAATTTGCTTGTTTTGAACGTACAATTGAATTATTATATAAATATGTTGTACCAAAACCACGTAATCAATGTACAAAAGGTGAACAATTAGTTGTAACATTTGCTGCTGGTTATATTGCTGGTGTATTTTGTGCTATTGTTAGTCATCCAGCCGATACAGTTGTATCAAAATTAAATCAAGAGAAAGGTTCAACAGCTATAGAAGCTGCAAAGAAATTAGGTATGGCTGGATTATGGAAAGGTTTAACACCTAGGATTATTATGATTGGTACTTTAACAGCCTTGCAATGGTTCATTTATGATGCCTTTAAGGTACTTAATTTAATTCAATTTTTGTTGTAAAATAATCTAAATTGTTATGTTTAGGTTGCTATGCGTATGCCACGTCCACCACCACCAGAAATGCCCGAATCATTAAAAAAGAAGCTTCAAGCTAAAGGTGCATTGTAGACATATTAAATAAAATCAGAAATCAATGAGGAAAAACAATTCTAGAACGGAATCGAATGCGAGAAATATCGTAGAGTTTCCCGTAATTTCGTTACAGAAATTTGGAAAATTCATCCGTATTATCTTAAATTAATTAATGTTAAAATAAATAATTACAAAAATTCCAAAAGCGTACCTTTATTACTCATCCTTATATCGATGCAACCAACAATACACCAAATTCATGTACTAACGAACATACACGAATTCACTATCGTTAACAATCGAGGATAATATACGAGGGCCACTCAACAGTTTGTTAGATAAATTGATCATATACAGGGCGTGATCAAAAATTATTTATACAGGGAGCGCGTAAAAATCAAGTCCTTTTATCTGGAATTAGAAATGTTACATTTTTTTTCAAATAATCGCTATCAATAGATAATTTTAGTGAATAAAATCATCGACTATCAAAGTCCAATATCATTATCATTCTTATCACTAAAGTGTAACAATGTTGTTATTTGATCTAACATATTATTTAACACTTTTTTGTCTACCATTCGTTATTTATTCTTTATTTTTAAATGTAAACAATCAACAATCTCGTATTTATACGAATCGAGGTAATTTAATTTAATTTTATGTATTATTTAGGTTATGACTTATGTTATAATTAATTAATTTTAGATTGGTTCTATTTAATTAAATATTTCTATGCTAAATCAGCTATTAAACCTTATCAAAACAATTATCGAACAAGTTTAAAACGAAAGAAATCATTAAATTCATTAGAAAACGTTAAAGAAATCGAATATGACAGATATACAGACAGCCATTTTGTTTATGGTATCGATCAAAATGGCAATAATTTATCATTAAGAATTACAATACGTACAAATCAAATTGCTGAAATCAATCTGTCTTTACGTATACAAAATGGCGATATTTTCACACTACCAGGTCGAATTAATTAACCTCTACAATTAAATCATTAATTATAATTAAATTATAGATAATAATGGTTTAAAGTTGTGTAGTTTATCTAGTTGGCAATGGAAAACTAAAGGTTTAAATTTGGAAATATTAGAACCATTCCGTCGATTACGTTTAACTTTTAATCATCTATTAAAACAACAACAAAATGGCCGTTTACAACATGTCCGATTCAATTTTATGTAAGAAATTATGTTAATTAACATTAGGTTTTTTATTTGTTTATATTGGTATTAATAAAGATGGACAGCCGGTGGTGCCCCGAAATTTTATCCACAAGATGCCGCCATAGAGCTATTAGTTGATGCTTTAGCGTCCGAAAGATGGCGTGATGGTAACTGGATTGCTAATTTGTAAGTCAATTGTTGTACTCTAATTAATTAACTAATCAATTAATTAATTAATTAGAGGTGATGAACGAGGTTATGAACAATTTGGAACTTTACGTGGTTTTATCAAGTTGGCTACAAAAAATGATGAGATTTTATTAAATTTACCATCATGTCGGCAAAGATTTTGGGGTACAGCAGAACGTTTTTCAATGGAACGTTCTGTACATTTATTTATTGTTGGTAATGATGGGACATTGGTGGATTTATGGATGAAATCACTTCGAAATGGGTGTCGTCAGTAAGTATAGCCACCTATAATTTCTACAATTTCTATTGTTGTTCTGTCTCTTTCTAATACTACTGCGCAACTGTAGATATCTCTGTTTTACTTATATAAAACCATAGACATAGGAAGTTATAGATTTCGGATCTTTGTCTTTTTTTTTAGGTTAAAATATGGTTATGTTTTAATGAAAAATGGCGAAATTTCACCAATAGAATTGACAGATTTACGATTACAATTTTTTGCCCCTTACCGTCAACTACCTAACGCATTTACCATTCATATTAGAGGTAATTATCAGAATTTTAATTAAAATAAAAAATAATTAAATTATTTTTAAAGCGAATAATCAAACATTTAAAAGTGTCCACCATTTGAAAACAATAGAACAATTATGTTGTATTAGTAATGAATTAGATGGTTATGAATTGATTAATATACCGACATTTTGTAAATTGAATACACATAATGGCCGATCATTATTAGAATTATGGTATAGTCAATGTGGTAATGGTATAGAATTACCACAACCATTAATTAAAGAAATTGTGACGTCATCACCAATACCACAAAATGGTGACATTATTATCAATCTAACCAATCCCAATGCAAAGATGGTGGATTTGACAGGTGGTAAAGGTAGTTCTTTAGCCGTTTTAACCTCACTTAACTCGGATGATGTAAGTTTTCTCAATTATTTTTTAATTTTTTTATAATTTTCTTCTTTTGGAGATTAGTTTAAAGTCCCTGAAGGTTTTGTTGTTACAAGCAAAGCATTCCGTAAACAATTAGATTACAGTTTTAATATGAAAACCGCCATTACTATTTTGGATGATATTTGTTGTAAACGTACAAATGGCAATTTAGAGAATGCCTGTTTAGAAACTGTCCGGTTAATACAAAATGAAAAAATCCATCCGGAAATTATCGAGAAGATTCAAGAAGAATTCCAACGGTTATCGTTAGGTGGCGCTAAAAGATGGGCGGTACGATCATCAGGTAAATCCCCAAATCCTAACCTCAAATCGTGTAGGTTTCTTTATTTTTTATTGAATAGGAATTGGTGAAGATTCTGAAGATTTATCACAAGCTGGTCAAAATGCAACATTTTTAGGCTGTCACGATTTCAATGACATCATCAAATCAATATCATCAAGTTGGGCATCATTGTATCAATATCAAAGTGTACAATATCGCCATCAGCATGGTTTACCAATACGTACAGAGATGGCGGTAATTGTACAGAATATGGTACCGGCTGATTGTGCCGGTGTTGTATTTACATGCCATCCGACAACTTTAAATCCAACTGAGATTGTTATCACTGCCAATTATGGATTAGGCGAAGTATTTTTGTTTTTCTGAGCCAATTATTTGAGGGAATTTACATTTTTTTTTTGTAAATTCTAGAGTATTGTCTCAGGACAGAGTGATCCAGATACGATAATTCTACAGCGTTCTTTCGATAATAATAATACGTTGACTATAACCTCAAAAATGATAGGACGGAAGAATAAGGTTATAAAAATGGCGACCGACTCAGGAATTATTGATGAATTGGCGGCAAATTCAAATGAATTATGTTTAAATGATGAACAAATCATTAAATTAGCACACATTTGTTTGAAATTAGATCAATTATATGATAATTATCGTGATATAGAATGGGCATTTTATCAAAATCATTTATTTTTATTACAATCAAGACCGATAACAACATTAAATCAATGGAATGATTATGAATTAAATCATGAATTTGATATAGCAACATTTAGTGATAATACAATTTATACAGTTGCCAATTCTGGTGAAGTATTTCCTGGTGCACAAAGTACATTAACATTAACAACCATCCTACCAATTGTTGATCATTCTATGCAACAAGGTGTTGGTTGGGATTTAGATAAATTTCGTTTTAAGTGTTTGGCAACATTTCAACATTTTGTCTTTTTGGACGTTATCGGGGTATAAAACTTTCCCATTCTCCTACTTAAGCCCGCCTTAGCAAGACCTTGACTCAAGTTGACTTAAGCATGGATTTATGAACATTTGGACGAAAAGCTGTACAGTTTGGTGCATGGAAAAGGTGACAAATCCTGAGCGAGAAATATCCGTTTTTTAGTTGTGTAAATCAAACTTTCTCACACTCTTATTCCCGCCTACTATTTTTGGATAAATACCTTATTTTCCAATTCTAGCCTGACTTACACAGCCTCACAAATATCGTCACCTTTTCCATGCACCTAAATGTATATGGACGGACGCCCTAGATGTGTAAACCTACCTTTAAGTCAATTTAAGCCAAGGTCTGGTTAAGCCTAACTTAAGTGTTGGAAGAAAAAACGAGCTTTAGCTTAAAATTTGAATATTTCTTGTAGGCAATCCATAAGAATCCACAAGATTCGATAAAGCTCTCATCGAAAATCATCGATTTAACCGTTTTCGGCCATCCGATAATCGATAATAAGATTAATCGTTTATCGATAGATCGATGGGGCGTTACAAATTCTTGGCGTTTATTTAAAGAGATTTATCGTATGTGTCGATTAGCTTGGTATAATGATCGAAGGTTGAAAGCAATCAAAATTGGTGCTGAAAATTTTAATGTTGGTATCACTGATCGCGATACAATACAAGAGATTTACACTAAAATCGATATGGCTTTAAAACGTTTATCAGATGAAGTATTAATATATCACGTGAATACAAGCGGCACATCAGTTTTTTATCAAATTCTAGCCATGAATGTACTAGCAGAACGTAATACCGGTAATTAATTAACATGAACACTTTTTTTAGGTTAAATATTGCGCAATACTATGCGCCAAACACTGAAAATTGTAGTGATTACTGACAAGATGCGCAGTACTGTTGCGCAAATACTAAATTATAGATATTTTCTTACAGATTTCACTATAGATCATTATAATGATATTGCTGAATTGTTATCATCATGTAAAGATGTTATTTCCGCTCAAATACCGGAAATTATAGAACGTATAGCAAAAATTCTACATGAAAATGGTAAATTTGAAGAATTCTCTCAATTGAAACCAGATAATGTATTAGAATGGTTACCAGAAAATTGTCCAGATGTTTATCAAATTTTCCAAGAATTCCTTAAAGAACACGGTCATCGTGTTTTTGGTGAAGTATACAAAAAAAAATCCCAACAACCCCAATTACAATCTATTAATAATCTAATTTTAAAGTTTGATTTAATGAAGAAGACTTGGTCTATGGATCCAACACAAATCATTAAAATTATTCAAGCTAATTCAATTAACAATCAAAATAATAAAATTAGAAAAAATACAAAATCTTTGGATGATATTATCAAAAATTTAACAACACCATCTAGTGATATAACACGGAAAATATTAAGATTTTTAATGGTGCGCAGTAGATGCGCTGTAGGTATACGTGAACAATCAAAATCATTTGCTGTATTTGCTATTAATAAAATACGTACAGCATATAATTATTTAAGTCAACAAATGATTAAAGAAGGCTTATTACCTAGATCAGATTTAATTTATCATTTATCACATTATGAGATTGGTTTGATTGTTGATAAGAATCGAAAAAGTCCAGCACTGATTAATAAGTATTTATTAATCACCCTGTATAATGCTATTTTACCTCATAATTGACTATGATATGATTTTCGTTACGTAGTATCGTAACTTGATTCATATTTGACAAGTGTCTGACTGAACTAAACTACGACTCTACGTTTCAAAAGCATAGCCAACTTTGAGGTGAAATAGCGTTGCAAACCCTGTACATACATGTAATTTTTTTTATTTTTTTTTTTTTTGATAGAGCCATGCGACATGAACGTCTACACTACCAACAATGGAACAAACAGAAATTCCCTGAAATTATTTATGGTGTTCCACATTTAGATAACACTGATTTAATTGAAATTGATAAGAAATTTCAATTTAAAGGTACACCTGTTTGTTCAGGTATTGTTGAAGGTCGAGCTTGTGTCATCACAGATCTTGATAATATTGACCAATTACAAAGCGGTAAATATTATAATTAGATACGGTTGGCCATGCCTTTGACATTAGAGTGAGTAATAATGTTATTATTCAACGCTTTTAGATTGACATTTGTTAATGTTATTTTCAAATAGCGGAACAAAGTTACGAACTACGTAACCAAAGCATGGCCAACTACGAAATGAAATACCGTTGTACATTCTATATAACAATTATAATTATAATAATATCAATTTAAATAGATGATATTTTGATAACTTACTGTACTGATATCGGATGGTCGCCATATTTTCCAATATTATCCGGAATTATCACAGAACTTGGCGGATTAGTTTCACACGGTATTTAATTTAGTTACATCTATAATAATAATAGTAAAAAATTAATGAATTTTAGGAGCTGTAGTAGCACGTGAATATGGTTTACCTTGTATTGTTGGTGTACGAAATGTTACCAAATTATTTAAAACTGGTGATATTGTACGATTATCAGGTAAAACAGGTACAATACAACTGATATCAAAGGAATAATTATACAATTTATTTTAATTAATAAAAATAATCAGCAATTTAAATTATAGAAATATTATTGTCATTTTATGTTTCTATAACAAATTGCCAGTACTGTATATTCAGTAATAATGGAAGACAAGAATATATTCGAGCACCTTTAAGTAAGATTTACGTAATAAAAAATAATTATAAAATAATAATAATAATAATAATAATAATAATAATAAAAGATTATCACAAATATTATAAAATATTTTAAGTAAATTTTGGTCAATTTTATATATTAATTAATTAATTAATTGATTAATTTTAAAAAAACTATACCATTAATGGTTTGCGGGCGTCACTTTTATTACCTGCACTATCAAAATGTTCATCGTCCAAATCGTTATTTAGCAATAATTGTCGGCGATTCTTGCTTCGTCCCAAAAACCTACAAAAAAAATCAATACTGATAAGAAAACAATGGATTTTTTTTTATACTGATAACGTCCTTAAATCAACAACATATCTACATATAAATAGTGTTAGAACAGATCAAATCAACAGTTCCTATTCGGTTATTGTTCGAGTATTATTAAATTTGTGTAGGAGTTAGTTTTATTTTAATTATTTACAAAAAAAAAAAATGGAACAGGTTAGATAAGTGTCAAAAAGAGTTGGTTTTTTTTAGTTGTTTAGTTTACTTTAAAGGCGGTGCTCTGTTAATTATCACAAAAATTTGCCCGACAAATAAAAATAATGACTTACATAAATTTAACCTAACACCACCACCCTATTTATTTATTTATTTCTCACCACCATCAACTATTAATTGTTTTTGCTTAAATTAAATTTGAATTTTAATCATTGTATATTCGTCTATACCTTGATAATGATGGTGTTGTATTATTAATATCATCAATATCATCAAGACCACGATGTATTGATATTGTATCAGGATTATTCATTTGATTTTGTTTATATTGTAGATATTCAATTGTTTGTAAATCATTTATTGTTGGTTTCTTCCATAATTTCAATAATAAACTTGAACAAACAACTGAAACACTACTTAATGCCATTGCTGCACTTGCCATCCATGGTGCTAACATAAAACCGATCATACTAAAAACACCAGCTGCTAATGGTATACCTGTATAACAAACAAAAATAAATTATACAGGATGTTTCATAATTATTTTTTTATATACCCAAGATATTATAAATGCTAGCAAAGACAAAATTTAAACGTATCCGTTTTACTGTTCTTTTTGATAAATCTAAACATGCTACAACATCTAAGAGATCATTACGCATAAGTACAACATGTGCAGCTTCTACAGCAACATCAGTACCAGATGCTATAGCCATACCAACATCAGCTTGTGCTAAAGCTGGTGAATCATTAACACCATCACCAACAACAGCAACACGTAAACCACGACTCTGTAATCTAATTTATTTTTATTATAATAAATTATTAAATTAAATAATTAATTGATTATTACCTTTGTACACGTGCAACTTTATGTGATGGTAAAACTTCAGCATAAACTTTTGTTATACCAACTTGTCTAGCAATACTAGCAGCTGTTTGTTGATTATCACCTGTTAATAAAATAACATCAATACCCATTTTTTTTAATAAATAAACAGCAAGATGTGCTTCCGGTTTGACTGTATCAGCAACACTCAACATTGCTACAATATTTTCTAAAAACAAAAACAAAACATAAATAAGTGTTTTAGCATACGAGAAAAATTAGGGGAATTTCTAATCACCCTGTATGTATTTGAATTTCGCGCTCAAATTTATAATTATAATATAATAAAAAAGATGGCTAATATTCCAACCAATCGTAGAGTACAATTCAAATTTGTAATTAAATGAAATGAGGAGTGAGGGGTGATTAATTATTAATTAATTAATTAAAAACTTACGATTTATTGCACATAAAACAGCAGATCGTCCTAATTCCTCTTCATGTACCATTTTTCGATCTAAATCATTTGATATTGTTAAACCATTACGATTCATCCATTCACGATTACCAATAATTATATCATAATTATAATTACTATCACCTATTTCATTATTATCCATACCAATTAATTGGCCTAAACGAAGATTTTGTGAATGTGTTACCTCAATTTCCACATCTTTTACTAAAAATTAATGAAATATTAACAACAAAAAAAAATACAAATCCATTTTGAATATAGCCCAGCCCACTAAATTAACGTAATTTCAACCAATCAAATTCATGTTACTATAGCAAACGACTAACAATTTATTTTGAATTTTATTCGTATCTTAGTTACGTGTCATTTAAATCGAGTGATACCCCGGTGAGATAAGTGTTCTTAATTTAATTTAATTTAATTATTTATTAATTAATAAAAACATGTGGATGTCATTGAAAGGACGCTATCGTATCAGATATGAACGAGAAACGTAAGTCGTTGCTATTTAAGAAACACTAACATCAAATTTACTAAATTATGGATCAAGCTACGCCTTATGTTCCCAATCATTATGGTACTTACAATGAAAACTACCGGGATTAATTGAGACGAAATGATTAAATTCAATTAATTTCAGGTCATTATTTGTTGTATTAATTAATTGTTGTATATTATTTTATTAATTATACATTTCATACATACATATCTCAACCGGGAAGTATCAATTTTAAATGTAGCCCACTAGATTAACGTAATTTTCAACCAATCAAATTTGCGTTTCTATAGTAACTGACAATAATTTTATAGCCATAATGAATATAGCCCACTTGAATATTTCAATATAAACCAATCATATTCGTGTTACTATAGCAACGAATTTTAAATCGAATGATAACCCGGCGGATGTAGCATCGATAAGATAAATTTTCTTAATCTATATGAAAATATGGATAAGAAACGTAAGTCGTTACTATTTCAGAAAGAGTAACATTAAATTAACTAAATTATGGATCAAGCTACGTCTTACGTTCTCAATCTATTAAAATTTGTGATACTTACAATGAAAAATTCCAGAATTACCATTATTTACGACGTAATTATTAAATTCAATCAATTCTGGATTATTATTTGTTGTATTAATTAATTGTTGTATATTATTAATTGTACATTTCATACCACAACCGGGTACATTTTGAAAATTAAAACTATTAAAACCAATTAAATCATGTTGTAATAAATCTTTTATATATTTTATAATAGCTGATGCAATTGGATGTTCAGAATTTGTTTCAGCACAACCAATTAAAATTAATATTTTCATTAAATTAATATTATCAATATTTAACCATATTTTAATAACTTCAGGTATACCTTTTGTTATTGTACCAGTTTTATCAAACATTATACAATTAATTTTATGTGCATTTTCTAATGGTTCAGCACCTTTAATTAAAATACCATTTAATGCACCAATACCAGTACCAACCATAACAGCTGTTGGTGTTGCTAAACCTAATGCACATGGACATGCTATTGATAATACACTTAATGTACATCTAAATGTAAATTGTAATAATATTTCAATATTATTAAAACCATCTTTTTCATATTTATAAATTGGTAATAAATTTATATCATATAAACCAATAAATAACCATATTAAAAATGTTAATAATGATATTAATAATATAATTGGTACAAAATAACTAGCAATTTTATCAGCTAATTTTTGTATTGGTGCTTTTGTTATTTGTGCTTCTTCAACTAATTTAACAATTTGTGATAATGTTGTTTTATCACCAGTATGTGTTGTTTCAATAATTAATAAACCATTTTGATTTATTGAACCACCAATAACTTGATTACCAATTTTTTTTATAACAGGCATTGATTCACCTGTTATTAAACTTTCATCACACATTGATTGTCCTTTTATAACACGTCCATCAACTGGTATTTTACTACCTGGTATTACTTTTAATAAATCACCACGTTGTACTAAATCAATATTAATAATTTCTTCATTTATTATATCATTATTATCATTTAATTTTATTAATATAGCATCATTTGGTTTTAATGATAATAATTTTGTTAATGCTTCACTTGTTTTACCTTTTGCTATATGTTCTAACCAACGTCCTAAACTAATAAATACTAATAACATTGGTGGTGTATCAAAAAATGTTTGTGGTGATGTTTTTTGTTTTAATATCATTGCAACAATAACAACACAACAACTATATATATATGATATTGATGTTGCCATAGCTATTAATACATCCATATTTGTTGTATGATGTTTTAATGCTTTATATGCTTGTATAAAAAAATAACGACCACCAAATAATAATACAGGTGTTGATAATAACCACATTATTAAATTTTCTAATGATAAACCAGGTATAATACAACACATATTTTCATGATGATTATTATGATTATTATATGACATTACTATCATAAAATATAACATTGATAACATACATGGACCACCAAATGTTAATGAAAATAAAAATGAACGTTTCCAACGTTTTATTTCTTCTTTTTGTTGTAAATAATTATTATTTATATGATTATTACGATTTAATAATTTTGCATTAAAACCTAAATTATTTATAATATTAATTATATCACGTGGTCCAATTTTATCATTATTATAAAAGATTTTTCCATGACATGTTGTTAAACCAATTTTTACATCATTAATACCATTATTTTTTTTTAAATTTGTTTCAATTTTATAAACACAACTTGAACATGTCATACCTGTTATCTCTAAATCTAATATAGATTGATCATTATTATTACCATCATCATTATTATCATTATAATCATTTATTACTGTTGTTGGAAAACCTAAATCTGTTATCGATAATGCAATTTCTAATGGTTTTATTATTTTTTTATTATAATAAATATCAGCATAACCACCTAATAATGATATAAATATTTTATAACAACCATTTAATTTATTTATATGTTTTTCAATTGCAGCAATACATGAACTACATGTCATACCTTTAATTTGTAATTGACATTTTGACATATTATCATTATCAATATTATCATCAGTTATTGTTATTTTTGTTTCTATTGTCTTATTGTTATTATCACCTGAAAATAAAAAAACAAATCATAATTTATTGTAATAACGAATTTAACAAGCTACAACATACGTTCACCTTCAGAGTTAGAGTTGAGACTGTCAAGGCATGTCTTGGATTAAATCATCAATTTCTGTATTACAGCAGTCATTAAATGTGACGTTTGTTGTGATGCTTCAATCCAAGACATGTCTTGACAGTTTCTACGCTAATTCCAATAACAAATTTAATAGATCGCACGATATTTAATTACAGGGTGTACATATAGATCTAGTATATCCATGAATAGCACTTATTCCCGAAATAGTGGGTCGTGTGGGATATTAAACATGTTACCTAAAAGGTTAGCAAGCTATAGATGCTATAGGCGATACTAGCGAAAGCGCAATCCATATAAATACTAGATTTATGAGTATTTCACCTTGCAGTTTACTGTGCCTCTACTTACGTAGGTCCGTAGCTTGGTTCAGTCGTCTGTTTTTTTTTCATTGAATAATATGTCATATGAACCAAGTTACGACTCTGTATAACAAAGGCATGGCCAACTGAGAATTTATATAACAGATAATTTATACAGGATGATTCAGTATCGCCCTGTATATTAATCTAAATATGTATGTACATTCATAGATAGATAAGCAAATATTTGATAAATAAATAATTTATGAATAAATTACCTTGTTTTTGTTGTTTTTCAACTAATTGTTGTTGTTGTTTTCCATCGATTGTTTTTAAATAAGCTTCAAAACCCATCTCTTCAATTTGTTCGATTATATCATTTGGTTTTATTAAATTTTCATCATATTTTATATATGCATCTTTTAATTGTAAATCAACATTTATTTGTTTTATACCATTTCTTATTGATAACATACCTTCAATTGTTTGTACACATGATTTACATGTCATACCTTCAATATTAATATGACATTCACGTATATTATTATTATTATCATTATTATTATTATTTTGTATATTAGCAATAAAACCCATATTATTAATTAATTCACAAATATCATTAATTGTTAATAATTGTTGATTAAAATTAATTTTAGCTAATTTATTAATTAAATCAACTTTTATATAAGATATACCAGGATTTTTTAATAAATTCTCTTCAATTGTATTAACACAACTTTGACATGTCATACCATCAATATTAATCAATATTGTATTATCATTATTATCAATATCACCATTAGCATTTCTTAATAATGTTGTTGTTTCATTTATATTATTTTGATTATCAATTAATGGTTCAAAACCAAATGATTCAGTTTTATCCCTAGAAATACATATATACATATATATATAAAAAATTATAATCAATCACTTCAAATTATTAATTAATCAATTAATTAATTTATTAATAACAATACCAATCATTATCAGATAATAAATGAACTTTTTCATCCATTATTTCCACACTAATTATTGTGTTTTTTTTTTATTTTTTTGTTTTTAATTACTCCAAGAGTAATAGACACTAAACGAATTGTGTAATTTTTTTAATTATTCACAACTCTGGTTTAATCACGATTGGTAATGTATATAGAATTGATAACAACTGATAAGATTGAAATATCTTTCAGTATTTCGAAATAATCACATATTTTATTCAATTTATAAGGTAGACTATAGGAATAATATAAAAATGACCTTGATTTGGTTGTTGTGACGTCATTATATTATAGTAAAACAAAAACTAATATACTTACTGTCTAGATTTTGTTAAATATTTTCGAAAATTATCAAGTTTCTCCATTTTAATTATAAATATTCACAATTAACAATAAAATTTGTTATAAAATTGTAGAAAAATAAATACAACTTGGCGACAATATTGATAACATTCGTATTTGTTGAATAAATAACAAATATTGTAATTATTACTGTTTTTTTTTTTGGATTAGAAATATTTAAAAAAATTATTAAAAATACAATAAACTCCCAAATTTCAGCAACCAGTAATACAAAAATCATGGCCAACTTTGACTTATACCACACTTTTCACATATTTACACAAAATTATAAATTTTCCACTACAATACTCATTAATTATTGTATTTTAATGTGAAAATTACGATTTTAAGAATTTAAAATTAATTAAATTTGTTTGAAAATCGTCTAATTTGGTTTATTAATTGAGTAAAAGTTTCAATAGTGGGCTATGATTATTAAAGAAATGGTGAAAGGAAAACCTTGAACTAGATCAATTGTTTTATTTTCTCTCCATCACAGATCACTAGATTTTAAGTGTTATATTTGTTTTTTTTTTAATTGTATAAATAAAAAACCGCATATTAATTAACCGCATTTTGTGGTTTTCTCTACTTTCTATATAAAAATAAGAAAAAATAAAAATCGAAATTAACTCACCGTATTAAAGCAAAATTGCCTTCTGGTACTGTTATCTCAATAATACTTTCAGTATTTTCTGGTATATTTACAACAGTACCATCAATACGCTGTAATTGTGTTTGGAAACTTTCTAAATCTTGTTTTGAACACTTCTGACAGTCTTTAATTTATATGAAAAAAATTAATGATTAATAAAAGAATTTTATCTGATAATTAATCACAGTTACCTTTGGCTATGAAACGTATTGTTTTCATTTCCATTGTTGCAAAAGAAAATTTGTTTTACTGAATCATAAACGGAAATTCTCAATATTGTTTTGTTTCTTTGTTGCAACAGGATATACTCGATGATTTATTATTCTCTTCAATTATTTAATTACAAGTAATCTTTTAATTAATTGTTATTAATCGTTAATTAGTATCCATTTCCAAATATTTCAAGTTTTTCTTGCTTCTTTTTTGAAAAACGTACTGTCAAAATTGAAAACTGTCAATTTTTTAGTTTGTTAGGGACTTTTCATTGGTAATCTAGTGGATTTCACAATGCGCTGCAATTAGTCACAACTGTCAAATTTATATGAACGAGAACATACAGTAGTGTCATTCAAATTTATTATTTTCAAATTATTTCTATTTTTCCTATAAATATTAATCAAATAATCTAATAAAGAGTTATTTCCATTAATTTCTTTTTTAAGTTCAGAGATGGATGATGTAATAAAGAGTAAAACTCAAGAACTATAAAAATTTTGTGTTAATTTGTAGTAAGAGCGACAAATATCTGACTTAAGAGTATCTGTATTGTGACAGAGATAATATAGAGAGTGTTAACTTCTTAAGTCATATTAAACATAACCTGATTTTTTTAAATAAAACTCGCTAAATGTATGCGTAACACTTTTATTCATAGATTTATATAAATTTAAATATTGTTGTCGTTGTTGTTGTTGTACAATAACACTTATAAATAAGTACATTGTTTTTATAGCTATTATTAATTAAATATAAATACCTAACTTATAAATACTATGTAGTTTGGAAATGTATAAATAATTTAAAATAAAAGAAAAATGGAAAGAGCCATCTACAATTCTAGTTTTAATAATAATTAAGATTAATCATAATTAATATTAATAAGAATAGTGAGAATAAAATAGCATTTGACTAGATTGGAGTTTTTCCGATGAAAAGACAAATATGGTGAAAGATTTCGGGCGCCATTTTCGTTGATTATTTGACCTCATGTACCGGCTGAAATTAAAAATTTTTATTATCTTTATAATATACCTAAATTATAAATTTACCTTCATTGGATAGAGGAATGTTTCAATAGAATCTTGTCCAAGTTTATTTTGTACAACACAATTATATTCACCCATATCAGCCCATGTTAATGAACGTATACTTAATTCACCATCTGGTAAAATAGTGACACGTCCACCATGATGATTATTATTAATAATTTGTCCTTGTGGATCGAACCATGTTAATGTTGGTTTTGGATTACCAATAGTTTGACATGGTAAAACAATATTTGAACCAATTTCATCCATATAAGTTGTAGACCATAATGTTATACGTGGTGAATAATATGCACCCAAAATTTTTGAAGTTACTAATTGTGTAAAATTTTGTTCGTAATCTTCTTTTTTAACAACATAAATTGTTGAATCAGATGTAGCAATTTGGGAACCACTCTCTGCTACACAAGTAAAACGACCACTATGGATTGGTAAAAGGAAATTGATAACGACACGTGACCGGACTTTTGCTATACTTTGTGATGGATTCTCTGATATTATATTAGTTTCATAACTTTGATTCTGTAGAAGAAGAAAATACATATGTGATAGTGTAAGGAACGCTTTAATTGTGATTATAATACAGGATAATTCACTATTATGAAATATTACAAATATGATAATTGAAAAGGTAATATTGAATCACCCTGTATTTAGATTTGGCGCCAATTCAAAAATTTCGCAATATTAATCATCAATTTCGGGTCAAATCAATGATGATGATAAAATGGTAATAATCAATGAATGAGGATGACCTCGTATATCTATATGTATTTCATTCAATAATTATAAATTTACCTCAGTTAATGGTGTGCGTCCTTTCAACCATCTAACGGATGGTACAGGTGAACCCATAGCTTCACATTCTAATTCAACATATGAACCCACTATTTTACTGATAACAGGTTTTGGTGGTGAACTGATTTTTACCCATTCAATTGGTTCACGGTAATTTGATGATTGACGACCATTACCACCACCACCAATATTACCAACCCCTGTACCAACATTTATCTCATTGTCAATTTCATCAATTAAACGACGACAATTCGTCATAGACAATAACGAAATCGTCACTAATAATACTGATAGCATTATCTGAAAATTGATGAAAAAAAACACCCCAAAAAATACAAAATTAGTATAATCTAGTTGGTGTAAAGATGACAATTGAATGAAGAAATGCGTGTTTATGTTTGTTTATAAGAGAAAACACAGCCGCCGTTGATGGTACGATTTATTGACATCAACTGACTTGATTCAATAAATTTATTTCATTAAAAACTCTAAGATAATTGTAAGATATGCGTTAATAATGTGCGTGTCTATATCTATATCGACAAATAAATCCATCTATTTGTGTGTTAATGATAATTAAAGAGATAGGAGGCAATTTTCCGGGAAATCCAGAACGAAAATCGCCTTAGTAACAGTATTTAGATACATATGAAAAAAATAAAAGAAAAACGGTACCTACCGACTAAATCTAGTAGTCGGCAAGCCGTCTATGATCCTTTCACACAAACACACACACACACACACACACACACACACACACACACACACACACACACACACACACACACACACACACACACACACACACACAAATATGAATATAAACGAGATCATAGTAACCTATGATGAATGACTAATCTTATTAGAATTCCCAGAAAGACACGTGTTAATTATTAATGGTTGAAACACGTGTATGCCGCCACGTACAAATTCCTTAAATTACACAATGTGAATTTTTCACATTAGAACAGGTCAGAAATTATAAGACTACAAAAAAAAAAGAATCTCACCTTAGGTATAAGTAACTAAGATTTGTTAACAAACTAACAAAACCTACTATGGTGTAAAATAGAAAAAGGGCAGATTTATCCCCATCCCTACATTCCCCACCATCACCTTTATCTATCTATCTTTATCTAACTTATTGTAATGTAAGATTAGAATACAACTAGATGTTAGATTGCATCATCTTTAACAAAAAAAAAAATTCAACGAAACAAAAAAAAATTAATGACGTCAAAATTCTTACAATTTCATTCAGAAAATTCATTAAAAATTCAGTACCTAAATTATAGCCGCCTATGATTATTATTATTATTATTTATTATAATCTTAAAGAACAAAAGAAGAAAAAACAAATTTTTGAAATTTTAGAAAGAATTTGCTAAAACACCCTGTATATTATTATTATTATTAATAATAATAATACTTAATGAATAAATAAATAAAGATAGAAATATAGGATTTCAAAATTCAATAAAATTCTGAGGTCAAAAGTCGGATCTATAAATTTCTTGTCATATTCATTCATTATTTGTATTTTTTTTTTAATTGTACAACAAAAAAGAACAAAAGAAATTGCAATATCTTTATCTTTATATTATTATAAATATTAACAAATAGATAGTAATAATAATAATAAGTGAGAGAGTGAGAGAGAGAGATAAAAATAAATGACTTACTGTTCTCGCCATGGTAGCTAGATCAAGACACAAATGTGCCTTTAAAGAACCACCCCAGCTCCTTTTATATCAAAATCCAAAAGATGAGACAAAACACACTCATCATCACCAACACAATCTATCTGTTTCATTCTAATACATTAAATAAAGATAGATATATTTACGTAAGTGGAAAAACTTTTAACCCCCTTAGATATTGTATCGCAACCAACACAGTTATTATTATTATTATTACTATCTAATAAAACATATAAAGAGACTATTATTATTATTATTATTTTGTGTTAGTGATGAAGAAAATAAATTGGATGAAAATTAAGTCATTAGATGTAATCAACAGTATTATTGTGGAAAATTAGCTACTATTCAACCACCAACTATGTCATTCTTTCACCCTCAAAAGATGCTTGTTTTTTGTATACAATTAACTAAAGTAAACACTTCAAAATAGGTAAATAAAACAAGACAATATTAATTAATTAATTAATTAATTAATTATGTAATTAATTAATTCATTATGTATCAATAGTACCTAATGAAAATCAAGAGCGAGAGAGAGAGGGTGTGTTATTGTGGAACAAATGAATATTTTAATTAAAAACAAAATCAAGTTACAATTGATATGATTTCTGATTGGTTAAAATAGTGGAGGCGTGTTTATATGCTTTCTTTTTTTTTTGTATTCTACCAATTCTTCATCTTTATTTATCTTGTTGTCTTCTTCCTAACCACAGGTATTCTTGGTCTTAGTTAATTGTTAATTTAGTTGGCTTTGATTAATATAAAAAAAATTATAATAAAAAATGTAATGATCTACAACAGGACCGTAATTAGCCCAATTTCTATACTAGGTACTATCATAATTTTTAATTAAATAAACTAAAATTTGTAATATTTAAAAATATACAGGAAACAATTGACGTCAATCGCTGTTAAATTTTATAATCTTATCAAAGTACCAATAACAGGACCGGATTAATTTTCATTTATTATCCTATCCAAGATAGATCGATTTTAATACGGTAGCAATCTTGATTTTATTAGTTTCACACTCTTTTGTTTTTTATATTAATATATCTATATGTAGATATATTCAGATGTTTTGATAGGATTTAATTTTAAATAAATGTTGTAGAAAATCTAAAAGGCAAGAATTGAAATTTTTAATCAAACCGGAAGTATTACGGAAATTACGTGTATTAAAACAAAACAATAAATCGAACAAGAGGTGTCTTAATCTTGAATGTAATCTTTATAATGTCAAAGCTTACTACATATTTCCAGATTATTATCATTCTTGTTACTATTATTATGACAATAGGATAGTGGATGATTTGTTATTATTATTATTATCAATATTATTATTATTATTATTATTATTACTATAATTAAACTACTATATAGATAATCTCACTTGGCTTGGTTATCAATTAAAACACCACAGATTTATTGGTGATGGCTTCAGTGAACCGTAAATTATATTTGAAATTAACTCGGATGTTATTTTTTTTTTTGGTTTCTATACATTATCAATTATTTTATCTCTTCCTCTTCTATACCTCCTCATCTCCAAATTTCCCCAATTTTTTTCCTATTCATAAAAACTATACAGGATGGTTCAACGATTTTTGGTTATAGAATTAGAAGTACTTATTAGATAGGTGTACTATAAAAAAATTTGGTTTTTTAGTTGTGTAAATCAAGCTTTCTTTATTTTGAAGGTAAAAATGTGTGGCCATGTAAGGCACGTTAAATAAACAACCTAATACGCTTATTTCCGCGTAGGTACTATTTTTGATTGATTAAGTACTTTTCGTTAGCCTGACTTACACAGCCTCATAATTATCGTCACATTTTCCATCCACATAACTGTAGGCACACGCCTTTTATTAGGACGTGTGTCTGTAGCTTGGTTCAGACGTTTGTTTGTCCATTTATCAAATTTAGGTATATGAATCAAGTTACGACTTTATATAACAAAGCCATGGCCAGCTGCGACATGAATTAACGGTATACACTTATAAGTAAATCATCCTGTATAGTGATATTTGTTTGTTTTCTTTCATGTATTATCGATTAAAATTAACAAAAATTACTTAACATTAATAATAACATTTACGTATTAAAGAATTGGTAGAACTGTTTTTTTTTGTATTTTATTAAAATAATTAAGATTGGAGCAGGTATATAGAGTGAGAGAGTAAAACAAATCTAAACTATTTGATTGGTTGATTAGTATTGTTGTCTTTATCTAGGTTAACCGGCAATCATAGCGACCTTGATTTTTGAAAAATTCATCAAATTAAAAAAAAGCAATCAGTAATTATCCATTTATAGCATTTTTTTATGTAAAATCAATTTTAATTAATTGTACTGTTTTATGTGATAATTATTGATATAATTAAATATGAACCAAAGTAGGCTGTGATTTGATTGTTTCGTAATTGTTGTGTTTGTTTTATTAAAGGCCACTTCACACCGATTCTATCTAAATCAGTTCAATTAATAATAATGATGATAATAATGGTAAATAATTAATTAATAGAAGCCTATTATTGTTGTCCGGTGACATTTTAATTGTTTTGTTGTATTGACGCATTTCAGGCGAATATTATGAATGAATAAATGAAGCCATGACTTTATTTCTTTCTTTTTTTTTCTGAAAAAATGACCATCGTCACGTATACAAGCCGAACATATGCACAAAAACACTCAACTAATTATTTTTTTTTGGCTCCAACGACGATAAGAAGGCACTCCATCCACTCATCTATCTATTAAACAGGAATGACATAAGAGGGAAAGACATTTTAAAACGTCACAACCACCGGGCTATACTTAGTTCTTTTTTTTTCAAGTTTAGATGTTGATAATCACGTATGCCTTGTGTATTCTAGAAGAAAACGAAAGAATAAAAATTGAACAATTGAATAGAGAAGCGTCGCTATCTCTATTTCGATGACTTAAAAGATATGACTTAAGTAATAAAATAAAATTATTGTTTACAGTATACTTCTACATAGCAGGTAATTTTTCAAAAAATAACTGATTTAGTTGTCGACTGCAAATAGTGAATCTTCTACGAAATGTCAAGGACCGGAATGGACAGGGAGGATAGGAGGCGATTTTCGCCGGTGTCCACTGCCTTTATTGGGCCCACACAGTGCTCTAGTCCGGCCCTGTTACAGTCAGACAATAGATTTTCTGAAGCAGGTAGTCTTATCTCTGCGTTATTCATTTGTGTACCCCCCTACCACTATAAAGTAATTTGACTTTTCTTATAAGATTCACTATTTCTCGTCGACAACTATATATAGGTACTTGTTGATGAATTTATTAAGTCACCGAATAGAGTATAAAATAGATATATATAATTAATAATTAATGAATCAAATTGATGTAGTAACACATTAAAACAATTGAAATCAAAATGGAACCCAAGAAACAATTGTAAAGCAATTAAACAAAACAATTAGCATTAATAAATAGATAGATAAAGAATTTACGTCAGACGATAATTGCTAGACAATTGACATTGTAATTAGAGAAAAAAGCAGAAAATTACTAAAATTTAGATTAATTTTTTGATTTTTAAAAACCGTAAAAATACCGAGTGTCCCATTAAGAAAACACCCATTATCATATCTGAAAAGTGTATAACGCCATTCCATCTAATAGGTGGTCATGATATTAGTTACGTATGAGGTAAAATATGAACCAAGCTACGACTCGATATAAAAAAGCATGGCCAACTTCAAAATAATCGTTGTACACCCTGTATTTAAGGTAATTAATGGCAATTATCTCAATGATCCTTGTCTAACACGTCTAATCCTGATATTATTCATTTCTTTCTACTACAGCACTTAAATGAGTCCTCAAAATAGATGTCACTAATGAGTAAAACTTGTTAGTTTTAATACTTATATCGATTGTTAGATGGTGCTACTGTACTATATCGAAACTGTAATAAAACTAATTGATGACGTCATTGTATAGGCACATGTATGAACTAATTTGCGACGTAGTTAATTAGAACTTGTAATTACAAAAATATTCTCGATTATTTAATGGTTGTAAAAATTAATTAAATCCTTCAAATAATGTTGCAACTTACCTTTTTTTAATGAAGTTTGTTCGGTTTTTTTTAAACGTGGATTTATTGAAAAATTACCAAATATAAATTTTAAAATTTTATTTTGTTTTTTTTTTTGTTCTTGTTTTTCATTTGATGATTTTTTTCTCAAGAAATACTTCCGTTAGGAACCAAAATTTTCATAAAATATCAGTCTTAATAATAATAATAATAAACATAATAATTAAAAACCTTAGATAAAATCATTAAAATTAAAATAATAATAATAATAATAAACCTAACAATAAGTACCTAAGTACATATATAAATTAAAATTATATACATATACAAATGTTTATGTATACATATATTTATATTATATATAAATATATACAATTAAAAATTATAGGATCCTATTTTTTGTGACTGATTTTTTTTTGTTTTGTTTTCCTCATCAATATACTCTACATAAAATTTTCATTTATTAATTAATTGGATGTTCATTATACATTGTAATTAAAATTGTTTTTTTTTACCATTATATATACAACACCCATCAATAATGAACACAATTTTTTTTTTCGAAAGAACAAGAGAGAGAAAAACTTGTTTCTATACATATACATATTTCATTATTGCTCACTTATAAATATTGAAAATTAATTATTATTTATTAATTAATTGATTAATTGTATCGAATCAAGTAAAATATGGGTGGATTTTAATCAAACAATCTTTTAAGTCATAGCTGCCTGAGAAAATTCGGTTGTTATATACTCATTTATACAAATCTATATAACGCCATCTATGTACCAACTGTTAAAATATTATAATAATATTTTTTAAATAAATCGAGACTAGATAATTATTACTATCATTATTATTATTCTTAATAATAATAATAATAACAATAATAAAGAATAATAATAATAAAGTATATATGGCGTTAGTTATAACACGTTGAACTAATAATCGACTTACGTTTCAACTATAGTTTTTTTGTTTTTAAATATATCGTCATGACAGTATACTATCAAGATCTAATGCTGTATTCTGTTGTAAATTTAATATTGAATCAATAGCTGATTGCACTTGTTCATCAATACTATTACTATTATCAATATTATTATTATTATTATTATTATTAGGTTTTTGTGTGTTATAACTATTTGTTGTTATTGTTGTTGCTGTAGATGTTGTTGCAACTGTTCCCATTGTTGCTAAATCATTAAATTGATTATTATTATTATTATTACTAATATTATGACCACCCTGTATTATTAAATTTCTATGTCCATTTGATGATGACGGTGATTGAGCTTCATTTGTTGTAGTTGTTGTTAATATCTGAGTATTATTATTATTATTATTATTATTAAAATGTAACCCACTATTATTACCACTTTGTACACTACTACTAGTACTACTACTATTATTATTACTAATATTACCACTGTTATTTACAATATAGTCATTTGTTTTTTTATTGTGTTTCTCAACACGAAATCGTTTCAATGTTTCTAAACGTGAATCACTACTGGCCGTACGTTTAGGTGGTTGTTGATGTTGTTGAGGTATTATTTGATTATGACGTTGTTGTTGTAATATGGTAGGTGGCGGTTGTGGTGGAGGTGGTGGATCTTCTGGTGGTGGTGGTAAACAACCTAATTCTCTTTGTATACAAGCCCATTCATCATAATCTTCATTTGTTGTTGGATTTACTGATGATGTCGATGATGATGATGATGATGATGCATCATTAATAACTGATTGATCTTGTTGTTGTTGTTGCTGTTGTAATTGTGGTTGTTCAACAACTTGTTGAAAATTCAACATTTGCGCCTCTTCAGCCTCCTGTCTTAATTTAATTAATGATTGTCGTTCCTCAGCTAAATACATACGATCTAACATCATTAATTCAGAAGTTTGTACTTGTCTCTATAAAAATTAATAAATTAATTAATTAATTAATTAAAAAAAAAGTATTTTTATACCATGCTCTCTTTCATTAATAAATATTTATATTTATCAACCATACGTGCATATTTTGCAATAAAATGTTGTGCAGTCATTTCAAAAATCTCATCAGCTTTATCCAAATCTTTTTGTGATAAAACAGGTTGATCTAAACAATGATAACGTATTAAACGTATACATGCATCTTTTTTATCACGAAATGGTGTATGTATATCAGGTTTTATAGCACCATTTTGATCCAAATTCAATTGTGCCTCAATTCTATAAATAAATTATAAAAAAAAAACAACAACATTAATTATTTTAATTATTAAAAATAATTAAAAATTAATTTACAAGTGAGCCTTTTTTGCTGCTGTATTCTGTTGTTGTTGTTGTTGTTGTTGTACCTGTGGTTGTGGTGGTGATTGTTGCAAAATTTGTACCTTTTGTTGTTGTTGTTGCTGAACAGAACTTTGCTGTTGTACCGTTGCAGGTACACTTAATCTACAACCTACGATTTGTTGTTGTTGTTGTTGTTGAACAGATGAAGATATAGCAATTTTAGCAGGCGTTACAACCTATAAATTTACAAAAATAATAACAGAATTACAATTAAGCTTTATCAATAACTTACCTGATGATGTCCTGCTGTTGTTGTTGTTGTTGTTGTAGTCGGTGTCGGTATTATCGTTGATTTTACTGCTGTATTACTTGTAGTAATTGGTAATGTTTTAGAATTATCACTACTATTATTACATCTTGTTGTTGTTGTTGTTGTAGTTGTTACACTACTTGCTGTTGATGTTGTACAATTATCATTCAAACTGGACGGATTAATTATAGTTAATTGATTATTATGATAATAAACTTTATCAGGTGGTATTAATTTGCCTGTTGCTAATATCTTTTGTTGTTCAGCAAATAACATTTTTAATGCTTGTTGTATTTCTGTATTACCAGGTGTTAAATTTGCTGATAATGTTTGTATTTGCAATTGAATATTTTTCAAATGTTCCTGTTTTTGTGGTGTTAATTGTATTGTATGTATCCTTTGTTGTTGTAATTGTTGATGCTGTGGTATTGGTTGTTGTTGTTGTAATTGTTGTTGACAATTCTTTGGTAAATTATTTGATGTAACAACATTTATATTACCAGATTCTTCCAATAATTGCCCTAATAACTTTTCAACTTCTTGATTATTTGAACAATTCGTTTCATTCTTTATCGCCGTTGTTGTTGTTGTTGTTGATGTAGTTGTTGTAGCAGTTACAGTTGAAACCGCTGCTGCTGTTGTTACTACTGCTACTGCTGCTGCTGTTGAAGTTGTAGTTGCTGTTGTTGTTGTTGTAGTATTAACAGTTACCGTTGTTGTTATAGGTGATTGTTGTGATTTCGGCGACATTATTGGACTTTTTTTACATTCTTTAATTTGATGTTGTTGTTGTATTGATGGTTGTACTATAGCTTTCTGATGTTGTTGTTGTTGATGATGATTTTGTACAATCTTTGTTGATATCAAATTAGTTTTTGTTATATCTTTATCAATTTTAATTGGTTCATCATTTAGAAAATTCTTCATTTGTTGTTGTTGTTTTGTTAATTTCTTAACTGGTTTAATTTTTGGTGATAATTTTTTATTACAATCATCAGATTTTATTGTATTTGTTGTTGTACATGTTGTTGTTGTTGTTGATGTTGTATTATTTGTTGTTGAATTTTGACGTTGCATAAATATTGTTTGACCATTTACAGTAACTTGTCCATTACGTTTTAATTGTTCTAATTGTTCTGGTGTTAAATTAACAACATATGAAGTTTGTTGTGGTTGTTGTTGTTGTTGATTATCATTTGTTTGATTTGTTGTTTGTATAGGTTGTGGATGTACAGTTTGTACCGGTGGTGGTTGTGTTTTTTGGAATGGTTGTACTTTTAAAATTGGTTGTTGTTGATGATGATGATGGTGGTGATGATGGTGGTGATGTTGGTGATTATTTTGAAAATTATGCGCTACTTGTTGTTGTTGTTGTTGCTGCTGCTGTTGTTGCTGCTGCTGTTGTTGTTGATGTTGTAACAAATTGTGTATTTGCCCTTGTATTTGTGATTGTATATTATGTACATGTGATTGTATTGAATGTACATTCGGTTGTACATTTGGTTGTATTGGTTGTGGTTGTACAATTTGCATTTGTTGTTGTATCATTGGTTGACTTTGTACAGTTTGATGTTGTATTGTTTGTTGTACAGTTTGTTGTTGTATATGTGGTTGTATTGTTTGTATTGTTGAATGTTGTGGCAATTGTTGTGGTTGTACAGTTTGTTGTTGTACAGTTTGTATTGTTTGACTTTGTACAGTTTGTTGTTGTATAGTTTGTACACTTTGTTGTTGTATTGTTTGTACAGTTTGTTGTTGTATTGTTTGTTGATCAATTGATGGTTGTAATACTAAACCACCATTTAAACCAAATATACTTTGTAATATTAATTGTGATTGTATATCTTGATTTAATGTTGGATCATGTTGTAATATTAAACGTCCATCATCACCAACAGTTAATTTAAAACCACCACTTGTACGTTGTTGTAACATTAAACCATTATTTATTGTAAAATTTTGTGTTGTTAGAAATGGATTAAATGTTGGTATACTTGTTGTTTGATTCTGTTGTGTATTATTTGATAAAATACCACTTTGGAAATTTTGATTTAATACTTGTACAACCGGTGTTGCTGCCGTTGTATTTATTGTTGTTGCTGTTGTTGGTTGACATAATTGTATATTCCCTAATTTTTTATTCTCTTGTTGTTGTTGATGATGATGTTGTTGTAAACTAATTTGTTGTTGTTGTTGTTGTTGTTGAGGCTGTGGTGGATTAGGCACTGAATTCGGCTCACTCTCACTCTGTGATGCATCACTCTCAAATTGTATATCATCCTCATCACCTATACCACTCAATTTCATAATATTTGCTAAATCTAATTTCTTTTTTACTTTATTTTTAGGCTTCTTCTTCAATTGATTATTATTATTATTATTATTATGAATATTATTATTAATATTACCACCATTATTATCAGAATTTAAAGGTTGTGTAACTTGTGTCACATATGCTGTTGTTGTTGTTGTTGATGATGATGGAGCTGCTGCTGCAGCTAATTGTACACCATTTGTTAAAACACGTACCATTGGTGGTTGAGTTCGTGTTACTGATTGTGGCGGTGGTAGTGGTGGTGGCGGAGGTGGCGGCGGCGGTTGTGGTGCTGGTGTCGGTTGTATTTGTAATAAAGGTTGTCCACTTGATTGTAAAATTAAACCTTGTGGTGTTGTTGGTAATTTTGTTGTTGTTTGGGGTCTTAATATAAATTGTACACCTGGTGCTGTTGTTATTAATGGCATTTGATTTAATAAAACTGGCTGTGCTGCCGGTACTATTGTTGCTGTTTGTTGATGATGATGATGGTGATGATGATGATTTGTTGGTATCACAATTTGTGGACTAAAAACAAAATTAAAATTAATTACAATTATTTAATAATAATAATTAATTACCTGACACTAGGTTTCGGTGATGGTTGTGGACTGGCACTAGGTTTCGGTAATATATTTAAGTGTGGTTTAAATTTAATAAAATTCTGATTAGTTTGTTGTTGTTGTGTTGTTGTAACTGCAGCTTGTATCGGTCTAGCCAATACATGATGACTATTGTGGATAATTTGCATAACTGGGAAACTTGGTGGTGGTGGTGGTTGTGGTGTTGGTGGTTTTAAATTTGGTGATGGTGATTTTAAGCTAGCCGGTGATGAATATGGTGATGATGGATAACCAACATTATTATTATTTATAATAGTACCACCACTATTACTATTATTACTACAACTACTAGCACCACCAGGACTAGGATTTGATGAATATGCTGGTGACATATTTGTTGTTGTTGTTATTTGTGGTTTTTTAATTAAATTTAAATTATTTGAACCAACAATTGTACAATTTGTACTTAAATTTTCATAATCAATCTTTTCTGTTTTAATTGTTGATGTTGTTAAACAACCACCTGATGATACAACACCAACAATTGCTGCTGTTTGTTGTTGTTGTTGTTGGTAATTTGTTGAATTTTTCGGTGATTTACACATTTTTGTTGTATTCAGTTTTTGAGGAGTTTGAGACATTTTTTCCATAAAACGTACACTTGAATTAATTCCGTTTATTGTGTGTTCTCTTTTTTTAATTTAAAACACCGTTCAACACGCACTCAAACTGAAGAATTATAAGAAATAAAAATTGAAAAACAAACAAAATTGATAAATTAAAAAAACAATAAAAACGAATCTACAGTACCCTCAATTTTCCATAATTTACAACAAACAAATTAATTGTAGGAATGTTGGTAATTCTCTTCTATATATTTAATGTATGTATGTGTGTGTGTGTGTGTGTGTGTGTATTTTCTTCTATTTCTATTACGTTTTTAAATCAAAATCTCCATGAATTTTAACAAAATCAAACAAAAACAACACATTATTGTCTATTAAAATTTGTGTAAATTTGCAGTAATTTCTGCAAATTTTACAACAAAACATCACCTATATTGATGAATCTTCAATCTTCTTATATAGAATTTAACCAAATTCAAATAATGCCATTTTATCGTTGTAAACAACCAATAATAATAATAAAAATTGATGCATCTTATAACACAAATAACCAAAATTGATCCATTTTGTAAATTTCGTTGAATTTTCCACTTATACAAACACAAAAATACACATATTATATGTATAGATATAATAATAATACACACACACACTAATATAAGGAAAACAAAAGAAAATTCGTCACATTTAAATCAAGTTGTCTCGTTGTTTATTTGTTTATCCATCAATATGAAAATACCTGAAATATAAAACAATAATAAAAATTCTAATTAGAAATTGTTATTTACAAATAATTTTCTTTATATTGTAAAAAAATAACTAAACATAACCTCAATTGTTACGTCAAAGTTGTATCAATGAACATTAATTGAAATTCAAATATAACACTTACGAATTTTTAGAATTATCCTTTAATTATTAATTAATTGAATTAATTATAATAATTAAAATTTTTGATTTATTGATAATAAATTAAGGTGTTTTTTTTGGCGATTTTTGCAACTTTATAATCACTCTACCGCCATCTTTAAACGATGCTCAATTTTTTTTTTATTTCTATCTTCTTCTGTTCCATCGACGGTATCTTGTTTTGTTTGTTGTAATAGTAATGTAAGTAACCAATACGTCCGTCCCCCACCCCTATTAGAATTGATCAAAAATGGACTGGTCCATTTTCAATAAATTTCCCCGAATTTTTATCTAATTAACATTTTTTTTAATTGGAAATTATCGGAAAATTATAGAAAAAAATAGAAAGCATATAAATAATCATATTGTGGTTAAAAATCCACACGAGAGAAATCGTATTACCATTATTATTACAATAAAATAGGTGGGGATACAGGCATATAACCAATAAGATTGCTAGATTCAGGTGGTGGGGATAACTGTCTACGTTATAAACACGAGAAAATTGTACGAAACTCGACAAAACTACAAAAATTAATGAAATTACACCCTAAAAACTCGAAAAATCATCCAAATTTTCAAGGGTTAAAAAGAAAAGCGCCCAAAAAAAACCGATAAAAAAGTTAGGTTAACGAATGTCAAACGTGATCAAAGTATACTATGAAATAATCAAAGCCGACTATATATGATTATTGATATAATTTCCGCAATAAAAATTATCGTTAGGGGGGGAAAAATTGGGGTGTTTTTTTCCTTAATTTTTTTCTTTAATTAATAATTATTTATGATAGTTTAAATGGGGCGTGCAGGGTAGAAATCAACAGCCGGTACGATTTCCGTGTTAAAATTGAATAAAAATTTCTTACATACCTCAAAACAATTTTCACTTCATTGGCAAAAACGGGGTATCCACTACCTATACCAATAAAATAGGGGAATACTGCAATGTGATTGGTTGATAGTTGGCGTCATTTGATACAGATACACACATACATATTCATAATCTTATATACATACACGATAAACAACACATACACAAAGATAAATTAAAGAGAAGGGGCGGACGGGTGTATATAGAGTGGGATTGTAGGGGAATAAGTGATAGAACAAAAGAAAACGATACGACATATATTTCAACGATGATTTGATTTTTAATCAATATAACCTTGATTTTTATTTAAAAGAGAGGGGGGAATCATAGCCAACTTTTCAATATAAATTTTATTTGACAAAAATTATCAATAAATACAAAAAAGGGTGCTAGAATTATTTACAATTAGATCAATTTGGGTGATCTATGAGCATTCCATTGTAGCCCAAGAGTTGGAATTTTCATTAAAACTAGGCACATCCATTGATTGTTGTTGTTGTGATTGTTGTTCATTTGTTGATGTTGTTGTTGTAGTAGTAGTCGATGTCGTTGTTGTTGTTGTTGTATTTGGTTCTTCCCAATTGATTTTGAATCGTGTAACTCTCGGTTCACTTGCTAAAATATTCCTTACAACTTTATCAAATTGTGGTGGACTTGGTGGATTTTCTCTTAATTCATTATCAATATATTCATTATTTATAAAATAACCAACACGTATGAATTCTTGTGAACGATATGAGCATGTTAATAAAACAACAGTAACACCAATAGCATCATTTTCTGGGATGCGTTGTACATTAGGTGGATCAGCTTGGAAAACAAACATATGTTTACCTTCCGGTATTGGTCCAACATAGACTGAATCTAAGACTTGATCATATTCTTCTGATTCAGCTGAACCAACATAGATCATCTTCCATTCAAGATCTAGAAAATACCGTTAATTATCAATTATAATTAAAAAAAAAAAATTACAACCTTCACGTAATTCTTCAATGCACTCAAACGTAATCTCGAATTGAAATGGATTACTGAAAGGGCTCGGATTATCCATTACTGTAATATTGCACAGTTGAACTTTTGCCATTTTATCCAAAAATTAGTTTTTTGTCTCTACTCAAAAAAAAAAAATTGAGGTTAGATTTTTCAGAACAATTGAAAAATAACCAAAATTAATTAAATTCTATAAAAATAACAATTAATTTTTTGAAAATTATTCAATAATTACAACAATTTATATCAATTTTATACAATTTTCTTGAGTGAAAATTTGTGTCTTTTATTAATTAACGACGGTTGTAAAAATATTTACCCGCGAAATTTACAACAACATCACCAACTAGATAACGAGAATATCCCTCAATAAGTAAACATGGCGGTGTGGTTCTTCCGCAAACTAATCACTACTATAACGCTAAATAGTGTCTCTAATGACGCAATTACTAATTATTATTAACAAAACAAATTAAATGTTATTATTTTGTTTGAGAATTATTTATTTAATATCAACGTTTATTTTAACTTTTGTCAATACTTACTCGATGGTTATGAATTTTCACACCTAATGCAAATTTCGGTATTAAAGCCTTAAAGACGGCCCCTTTGTCTTGACCAATCACAGCACTATGAGTCTTCTTTGACAGAATTGTCTTTCGTGTTATAGTTTTGTATAGGCAACCCAACATACGCCAAATCATCACCCGATTGACAACGCTGTCAAACAAAAGTCAAGGTCAAGGTCAAGGTAACGCTGATAAATATACGTCAATTAATGATTTTGAACTTGTATTCATGTGAGTGTGTATAATACACTTGCAAGATATAGCTGTAAAATATATTAAATACCGTATGTATTAAAAAATTAATACTGATTGTGAGTTTGATTCGGTACTGAATAAATAAGGCAATGTTGATATAATTCTTACCTCTTTGACAGTAGTTATACAAAAATTAAATAAAAACGAAAAATAGGAATTTGTATATTTTTCTTCGTTTTAAGGGTTAAAAAAACATTTTATTTGTTTGTGTATGGGTTTAATAAGTAATTTTCTAACAAATAATTAATTGTTAACGTTAATTACGTTAACGTATAATATAACCCTAAAAAACATTCAATGTGCAAGTTGCTTCAGTCAATTTTACCGTAAAATACAATAAAATACACTGGTCCTTATGTGAAATAAGCATTAACCTTATTTAATTTATATAAAAAGGTATTTTTCGAAAAATTTTGAATAATGTTAACGATACACTGCGGAAACTTGGTAATTTTTATAATTGTAGTGGTGTTAATGTTGTTGTATTGCAACGATTATGAATTCTTACAAGGATTGCTCATGAACCACATTTTTTCGGCATCCCCACTCTTGTCGTCTCCAGTGACGTCATTCGCGTACATACAGATACGGATAGACATCGATAGAGACAGGTAGCTATGCCTGTCTCTATCATGTATATGTAGGTATGCTAACTATCCGTCAATGACGTCAAATATTTGGCTTATATGGAGAGTTTAGGCAATGAGCAATCATTGTAAGTTTACAATCGTTGGTTGTATTGGTAGTAAATAGATGTTACTTGATCCCGTATTTTAATCATTAAAATTAATTTAATTATTTAATTTTTAATTTTTCAAATATAAGAAATAATTAATTAATTTAAATTCGATTATTTTACTTGATTTAATTAAAGTTTCGATTAATTTGTAATTTTAAATTATCCGCGCTATTATAGCTACTACAGCGCTCTCTACGATTTTTTATTGTACTTTTGGAGTGACTTTTGGACTGACATTCTATATAACCTAACTTTTTTTTCAATTTAATTAAATTCTTGTTTCATACAATAATTAATAAATTATTTAAAAAGAATTAGAAATGAGTGCGGATAAATCAAAGGATGTTAAAACAACAGAGAATGTGGACGATGAACTAGCCGATTTGTTGGATAGTAAGTTGAATAAAATATTAAAAAAAAGTTGCATAATCGCATTTGAAAAAAAAAAAAACAACTAGGTGCTTTGGAGGATTTCAAAAAGGACCCCACTAAAGATACAAAAACTGACGATAAGAAAGTCGAAGAACAGGCAGGGAATGTTGAAGAAAAAGAAGAAGAGATTGCTAATGTTGCTGATACTGAACCGAATTTAGAAGAATGGAACGAAGAATTCATACGTGAAGCAGCAGCACAATTTGAAGCAAGTTTAGCAACATTTTTGAACCAGACTGCTGATGGTAGCAGTGAATTAACACCGGAACAAATCCAAGAGAAATTCCAACAAATGGCAGGTTAATCATTGCATCAGTACCATTAATTAAGAGGCCACATGACAAATTTCTCGATTAGGCGTGCGGAAATTATCAATTTGCAAATATCCGTATTTCGCTTGTTTTTTTAAGATATTTGAAAAATTAAACACGCGTTAGATAGAGCCTTTCAAGCTGCATATTATAAAGCTTTTTATTTTTAAAAAACTGTGATAGGGTTGCGTTACCTTATGTATTTAGTGACTGTATATCTCTGTTTAAGCAGCCGCTAATAGAACGGCAAGAACATCAACGGTTGAATAAAAATTGAAATAAATAAACGTAATAGACAATGAACAAAGAGGAAATGAATCGAAAAAAAAAACATTTTCAAACTTTATTCAATAGAAGCAGGAGGTGTGGTCTCATTTATAAATGTAAACGACATCTTAAAAAACAAACGAGATATCTATGTTTGAAAATTGATATTTTTCGCACGCCAAATCGAGTATTTAGTCCGGAGGCATCTGAAAAATTCTACAATTTAATAACTTTATTATTGTTTTCATGTTTTAATTTTAGAGGCTGCAAAGCAAGTGATTGAAAATCCAACAGTAACTGCCGATACAACAGATTTCGCCTCGACAATTTCACAAACAATTCAGAATCTCAATACTGGTGCTGAAAATTTACAAAATCCATTATCTGAACAAGATATTTTAAATATGTTTAGTAATAATAGTAATAATGACAATGATGCAACAAATGCATTCTTACCATTTATGCAAGGCATGATGCAAAGTTTATTATCAAAAGATGTACTTTATCCAAGTCTTAAAGATATCTTAGAGAAATTTCCTGATTGGTTAACAACAAATCGTAATAATTTAACAAATGATGATATTATAAAATATGAAAAACAAATTAAATTAATGGAAGATGTTTGTAAAGAATTAGAAACAGAAAATGAAACAGATGGGAATGATGTGAAGAAACAACGTTTTGAAAAAGTGTTGAATTTAATGCAAAAATTACAAGATTGTGGTCAACCACCAGCTGAACTTGTTGGTGATTGTGGTCCACCATTACCTACTGAATTACAAAATGATCCAAATCAATGTTGTTTAATGTAGTAATTGTAATAATAATAATAATTGTTGAGAATGTATTATTATTTTATTAAATTCATGAGTTATGTATGATACTATTAATTTATTAAAATTTTTTTTTTCAAATTTAGCAAGCATCTGATAATGCAGCAACACCAGGTAGAATTTTGCCTTCTAATAATTCTAGACTAGCACCACCACCTGTTGATACATGTGATACTTTATCAACAGTATCCCATTTAGCAGCACATGTAGCAGTATCACCACCACCAATTATTGTAACACAACCTTTATTGGTAGCCTCAACAACAGCATCCATTATAGCTTTGGTGCCGTTTGAAAAATTCTCAAATTCAAACACACCAGCCGGTCTAAAAATTTTAATAAAATAAATCAATTAATTTTATACAAGTGTGTTATAGAAATTACGTATTTTTTTATTATATACAATTCTAATGTTATAAGGCAAATAAGGCGTACGAGAGAAAAGGAGGCGTTAGCGGAGTGGTGTAATTTACTCAAACTTCTTATTTACCCGTTAACATAAGAGTTGTATACAATAAAAATGCATAATTTCTATAAAACATTAATGTGTTATAACATCTACAATACACTAGTGAATTTTCAAATTCGATCACCCTAGCCGTTGTTTAAGTTTAAATAAAATAAAACACACTATTGTGTTATAATATCGAAAATACACTAGTGTGTTATAATGTATTGGATAAATAATTATTAATAAAAAAAAATTACCCATTCCAAACGATTACTTTAGCTCTCATTATTGGTTCTTTAAATAATTCTCTTGTCTTTGGTCCAATATCTAAACCCATCCAATGATCAGGTATACCATTTGTTACATCAGCATTACCAACTTCAGCATTCTCATCAAATTTATCAGCAGTAATAAAATCAACAGGTAAATGGATTTTTACATTATTCTTTTCAGCTTTTTCTAATAAGTTCATTACAATTTTTGCACCTTCTTCATCATACAATGAATTACCAATCTGTAATTTATTTCAAGAAAATTTGAATAGTAAAAAATATTAAAAATTAAGGTTTATTATCGTATAACAACTGAAACAAAAAAGTTTGGAATTCTGAACGGGATTCAAACCTACGATTTTTTGGTCTTGCACACCACTGCTCTACTAACTGAGCTAACTTGCGATTAATTTAAAATTGATGCGATCCGTGACAGCTCACTTGGTAGATCAGCGGTTCATTAAACCAAAGGTCATGGGTATAGTTAAAAAAAATTCACATAAAATTGAGTTGGTTATGATTGTTTTTTGTTTGTGTTTTGTTTTATTAATTGATTAGAGAAAATTTTCGAAATTGTCAAAATTATTTAACGTAAATTTCTTCAAATTTCAACAAAAATGATCGATGATTCTTGCGAAATAAAAAACGATGAAATCTATCGAAATATTCAAGATGCACTTCAACAAATCGATGAAAATTTAACGAATAGTTTCGAAAAAAATTGCGATCATTTAGACAAATTATACCGTGTTGTAAGAATATTTAATACACCCCCTCACCCCGAAATAATTTTCTAATTTTTAATTTTGAAATAAATTAAATTTATAGATTGAAATATGGAATGATGAATATGAAGAAGATAAGAATACAACAATTAAAACAATGCAATTGAATTTTGATAAAATTGAAGAATTCAATAAGATACGTTTAACATTAAAGCGGACTTTAGAAAAATTTCTAGATCGAATTGAACTAGTTGAAAAGATCTATGAAAGACTTATTGATAATTCAAAGAAATCAATCGACAATCCAACAATTATTAGAAAAGTAAGTTTTTTTTGAACAACACAATCTTCCACTTGTTTATTTTATTTAATAACCGACCGAAAATTCGGTTTCGGCTAAAAAATCAACCGAAAGTTAGTCTTCGTGAATTATTGCGCTTCGTTCGAGTGGATTCGTGCCTCGTGATTTCCAAAAAGCGCCATTGTGTAGAGTTATGGTTATATTTTTTTTCTTACAGACCTTAATGTTTTTTTTTTTTTAATTCAATTTAATTTAACATGAATTAACTATATGACATAAAATGTACACACTAGATTTCATTATAGAATCGAAATTTTAATCTGTTTAAATAAGTTTTGGTTTCAGCTGAAACTGAGATCAAAGATTCGGTTTCGGTTGTAGGTACACTTTGAAATTTTTCGTATGAGAGATTTAATAGGTAGCCTAAATAGTTTAGCACTCTAGGTGCTTTAGTCGAAACTAATTGTAAGAAAAGCACTATCCATATAAATACTAGATCTATGCTTTAACAATATTTGCTTAATCAAGTAGGTATACATACGTCATTTGAAATAGAAATAACTAAATTTTTGACACACCCCCTATTTAAATCTAACAAGTTGAAGATTGTGTGCCCATGTTTATAAACGGTTCGAATCCAACTGAGATACAATAATTTTTTTCATATATATTAATTATTAAAAATTTAATTAAAAGGTCGATGAAAAGATGGAAAAACGTATAATTTTACCTGAAAATTTACAAAGATGTAAAGGTATTGAAGATATAAATAAACGTATGATTGAACAATTGGAAACGAATGATAGTTTAGAAAATTTCAATCGGGCCATGAACAACAACATCAACAATAACGACAATAACAACAAGAACAATATCAATAACAACAACCAAAACAAGAACAACAACAACAAGAACAACAACAACAACCAAAACAAGAACAACAACAACAACAACAACCAAAACAAGAACAACAACAACAATAACAACAACAACAACAAGAACAACAACAAAAATAATAATAATACTAATAATAATAATAACAACAGTAATAATAAAAATACTAATAATAATAATAATAATAATAATAATAATAAAAATACTAACAACAATAAAACAAAATTGAAGAAATTAAATAAAAATATGAAGAATTTAGAAGAGAAGTATGCAAATAGTTTATTATTTTTTAATAAAAAACCAAATAAAATCGATGGGAAATTTGTTAAACAAAAAAATAAATTAACAACAAATGTTAAAATTGATAATTTGGAAATCAATACAACAACAACAACACCAAAATTGACAACAATAAATGATAATTCTAACAATTTTACAAAATTAAACAACATTTTACAAATTGATCAAGAACAAGAAAGTCCATTAAAATGTTACAATATTTTAGATGAAATTGATAATAGTGATATAAAACCATTCAAGTCAGAATATCCAAGACGTGATAATGATAATGATAATACAGCAAGTAATAATAAGAAGAAGAAGAATGATAATACACCAATTAATCATAATAATAATAATCATCCAACATATTTAGAAATGATATTAAATGAAAATGATAAAGTATGGCAGAGTTTATTACAAACACAAAAAAATAAAATTAATAATTTAATTAATTATTTGGTTGATAATAAAAATGATAATAATCCTAATAATAATAATAATAATAATAATAATATAGAAAAATATCAACAAAATGTAATTGTAATGCCAGTTAATGTTAATTATAATAATAATCCGTATAATGGAGAAAATGGTGATATTAAATTGGGTAATAATGAGAAATTACGTAAGAAAATTTTAAAACAAAAAGAAATTCTTGATAATTTATATGGGAAATTAAAATTAAATAATCGTTGGATTAACACAAATATTGAACAAGCAATTGAAGAGATTGAATTAAAAATTATCTGTTTATTATCACAACCATTCAATAATAATAATAATGATAATAAAGTAGAAAATTTTGATAATATCGAAATGGAGATTATCAACGTTTTAAAACTAATCGAAGAGAGTTTAAAACGAAATAAAGAAACACAAAAACAACAAGAAGAAAAACCGATTATTATCGATTATAAACAAACTATTGTTTATTGTTATCAACAATGTATTGTTGAGAATATATCAACAATTCTTTATGAGAAATATTATGAGAATTATCAACAGAAAATTGTAATGATTGATGAGAAAAAATTATGGATTAATCAACGACATAAATTTATATTGCATATCTTCTATTTGATTTTCTTTCTATTATTGATGATTTGTTTAAATTTGAATTACATATCTAATTGATTAATTAAAACAACAAATGAATAAATACCTTCATTCCTTTTGATTCTTTTAAGAATGTATAACTCATCCCACCACCAATAATCATTTCATCAACTTTATCTAAAAGATTATCAATTAATTGTATTTTATCAGCAACTTTAGCACCACCTAAAATTGCTAAAAATGGTCGTTGTGGATTATCTAATGCTTTAGCAAAATAATCTAATTCTTTTTTTAATAGAAAACCAGCAGCACGTTGTTCAAAACCTTCACCTAACATTGATGAATGTGCACGATGTGCTGTACCAAATGCATCATTTACATAAATATCACCTAATTTACGTAAATCTTGTCGGAATTTTTGAATTGCATCTTGTTCAGCAGTAATTTTTTTACCATTTTCATCTTTACCTTTACCTTCTTCTTCTAAATGAAAACGTAAATTTTCTAATAGAATTAATGAACCAGGTTTTGGATCTGTACAAACTTTTTCAACATCAGGACCGACACAATCTGGTAGAAAAATTACGTCCCTATTGTTGGTCAATTAGAAAAAAAAAAAATTATTAAAATTGTAGGAAACAAGAGACAGTCGAACTTGCTGATACGAAGCACTAAGGGTTTCACACGATAAATACAAGACTTTTTTTTTTAAAAAATGAAATGAAACTTGTGTTATTAGTAGGCGAGTGATTCTAAAAATATTTCAAGGATTTGTAGGGAGCGTCCTAGAGACTATTTTAGCAAAATTCTCTATCCAACGCACGTTTAATTTTTACAATATCTTAAAAAAGCAAGCGAGATAACGTTGTTTCAAAGAACCTTATAAGATTCTACAATAATACGTTGTAACAGTTATTATGCTCGTTATAAGCAAATTCGGCTGTATAACAATAAAACCAATACTTATAAAATGTATAACAGTAATTCATCTCACAGTTGGCTATGTTTCTATAATAAGAAGTCGTAACTTAATTCATACTTTACAAATGACAATTTTTATTGAAAAAATAAGTAAAGCCATAGCCAACTAACAGGTGAAATATAGTTGTATAATGAAGCGTGTTTTATATACATTTATGTATTGGTTTATTGTGTAAATATTTGAGTAAATTAAAAGCGAAAAAAAACCTTGCAATTTTTAGGTAATCAGTACAGGGGGACTTTGTTAAGGATCTAAAACAAAACAATAGGTTTAACTACATATAGAAACATAACCAATAGATCAAACATACTAAAACTATGTACAACAATGAAAATTAGTCTAGAAAAATTTGTAATATAAAAAATTAGCTATAGAAACACAAAGAAATTGAGGTAATAGGAATGTAGAAGAGTGTAAAAATCACCTATTTAACAGCACATTTAATTCTTCAGCAACAGGTTTTAGGGTGTATTTTGGATTTGGAAAACCATCAGGCCGGCCTAGATGCGACATTAATACCACTGATTTAGCATTTTTATCTAATGCATATTTAATTGTTTCTAAAGCAGCAACAATACGTTGATTATTTGTGATTTTACCATCTTTTAATGGGACATTAAAATCAACCCTATAATTTTTGGTAAATTTAATTTAATTTATAAATTAATAAACAATTATAATTACCTCATTAAAACACGTTTATTAGCCAGATTTAAAGCATCAATTGCTAATTTATTTAATGCCATTTTTCACACAATTTTTTTTAAAAAAAATCCGGTATTTCAGTCTTCAGTCACTTTTTCCAATGTCGCTTAGAGGTCAAAGTAAACAGTAATCAACTAATACAGTGATTCCAAAAATGTTAACAACAAATAATTAAAACTAACAAACTAATCAATAAATCTATACAATTATAATTAACAATAATCTTCAATATTAATACAATTAAAATTGAAGAAACAAAATTTTATTTATTGTTAGATATAATTAGTAAAGTTTGTAATGTTGAGAGCTGCTGGTTTATAATTTATAATCAATCAATTTGACAGCTATAAGGCGGTAAATTTGAAATTATTTATTGGTTATTATAAAATTAATAATATTCAAATTGTTTATCAAATTTTATCAATAATGCACTTTGCCCTTTTTATTTAAAATAAATATAAGCGATACAAGATTTATTTTTAGTAAAATTACAAGAATTATGTTTAATAGATTAGTGACGGCCATATAGGTAAGATTAAGGTAGTAACACACGAACACATCCATTTTTTTCTTAAATATAATTAAATTAAATATTAATCTTCAACAATTTAGTTGATTATTTATTTAAATGATTGTAGTTTATTTTTGTTATCGTAATAAAGTAAATAAATTAAACTAAAATCTTATCTCTTTGTTATTATTTATTTTAACATAGTGTGTACGCGCATTTAGTTTGTTTCTATTGACGTCATGAGATCAGTGGCGTTACATTATCAACTTTCGTAATCTAGTTGTAATTATTTTATTTGATAACAAATTAATTAATTAATTGGGTTTATTATCAATTTTCTGTATATTTTAATTATAGATATTATATATAGATTATATATAATATCAGAGTTGGGCTAGATTGTTTTTAATTATAATTTTTAATCTTTTTAATTATAGATAATGGAGTGTATGGTCAGCTTTATAATTTGTTGTAATTGGAAATAAATTAGTTTTTCAACGAAATTGATTTTTTGTGATTAAGAATTAATTAAAAAAGTTCCGTTCACATTCGGTTATTATCGTCAATAGTTGAAATTTTATAAAACGTTTGTCAACATTTACTTTCATTTTATTTCCATTCTTGATAACAGTGCAGTGTTATCATTTATCCGTTTTTAATTCAAATTAATCTTTATTATTACTGTTAATTTATCAAAATGTCGAAAAAAATTGGAATTATTGGCAGGTAATTTAATTTTTTTTTAATATTAAATAGTCGTGTTGTATTCGATTGCAATTAAAGCGTACCATACACATTACTTCCAGCGGTTTGATCGGCCGTTCATGGGCTATGTTGTTTGCCAATGTCGGCCATCATGTTATCATTTACGATATAATTCCGAAACAAGTCGATGATGCTATTATCGAAATTGAGAAACAATTGAACATATTAGAACATAATGGATTATTACGTGGCAAATTGAATGCACAACAACAATACGCTTGTATCAAAGGTACCACTGATTTAAACGAAGTTGTTAAAGATGCGTATTTGATTCAAGAGTGTGTACCGGAAAATCTCGAATTGAAACGTAAAGTTTTCAAATCCATCGATGATCTTGTCAATTCAACAACAATCCTTTCAAGTTCCACATCAACATTCCTACCATCTTCATTCTCTGATCATTTAATTAATAAAAAGAATATCGTTGTCGCCCATCCGGTTAATCCACCATATTATGTACCATTAGTTGAGATAGTACCAGCACCATGGACTGATCCATTAGTACCACAAAATACCCGTAAATTAATGGAGGAAATTGGTCAAGTACCTGTATCATTAACTAAAGAAGTACCCGGTTTTGTTGTTAATCGTTTACAGTACGCTCTATTAAATGAAACATGGAATCTTGTAACTGATGGTGTATTAAATGTGAAAGATATTGATAAGGTTATGTCTGAGGGTTTAGGTATGCGTTATGCATTCTTAGGACCATTAGAAACAACACATTTAAATGCTGAAGGTTTTGTTAATTATTGTCAACGTTATTCTGATACAATTTATGCGGTAAGTAAAGATTTTAAACCGTTACAAAAATGGGAAGGACCAAATGTTGAGAAAATTGCTAAAGAATTAGAAGAGATGGTACCATTGGAGAAATTGAATGAACGTCGACAATGGCGCGATTTGGCTTTAACAAAATTGAGTCAATTGAAGAAATCATTGGGGGATTAAACCAATATTATCAACAATTATAAGTTTGAAATAAAAATAATGTGTAATTAGTGCTACAATTAATTACCCTTTCATTTAACCTTAAATGTCAACACAATAATTAGTTATTTTTAGATTTCCAATCAAATAGAAGTTAATCGATTAAATTTTTGTCAATTATGAGGCTTATGTATAGATGTTCATTACAATTAATTTAATTATTCTAATTTAAATCTAAAGAGAGCTATAATTAGTGATTTTTTAAACGTTGGTTCTACACCTTACTTTTAAGTTGGCAATAAAACCTTGGACACTGTTGAAGTATTGCCAAAATGTGTCCTTTATTAAAAGAATTAAATCGAAACAATTTGAGCAAAAATTGATTAATTATAATAACAATAATATCAAGCAGAATCTACTTTGAAATCTGTTTCAAAATTATATAATTTCCTGTAATCTTATTATTAATAAATTTTAAAATTCATAATGCGCCTCAAAATTTAAGGAAATAGTTAGGACGTGGCAACGTTTAAGACAATGCTGCCACCTGTTGTTTTTTTGTATGCTCAATTAAGTGACGTGCGTTCTTATTAGTTTAATTATTGATTATTTAGAATTAATTGCTTAAAAATTGCTTAAATTTTTGCTAATTTTGAGGTATATAAATAGATTCTTGTTACAATTATTCCAAATTAAATTCTTGATAGGAGCTATGATTAGTCAATAATCAACCTTTAACTAACAATTTTAAGTTGGCAATAAAAAGTTGGAAATTGCTGCAATGTTGCCAAACTGTATTGTTTATCGTAAGAATAAAAATAAAATAATTGTAATTACAAGAATATTGAACAAGCAATAATACAAGATTTAGCTCACAAATTAAATATCGCTAGAAATTTTATCATCAATTTATTTTTAACGTTGATTATTTGCCGTGAAAATAGAGAAATATTGTAGGTGTGGCAACACTCAAGTGACATTACGGCTATCTGTTGTTTTTTCTGTAAACTTAAACGTTTTGTGCGATTTTAATCGGTTTATTTAATTATTATTACCTAATTACAATTAATTTAATTAATTTGCATACAAATGGGTACAGAGGTAGATGTTTTCATCAGTAATTATACATTAGTTGATCCTGAAATTTATCAGTTGTACGTAGAAGGACATTCAGGTAATTGAGGTTATGTTCATTTATTTATTTGTTTTTAATTGTTTATTAAATAATTATTTAATTTTTCAATTAATTAATTATTGTTGTAGCTAGTGAAGCTGTATCGATCTTAATACAACGTGGTCTTGGTGATAGTACTGGTGCATCATTAGAATTAATAGCTAGTGATGTTTTAGATCATTATCGTACATATTTCTTATTAGAGAAATTATTGAGTAATCCAAATAAATTACAAGAACAATTAGCATTTCAAATTGAACCACAGACACGACAATTATTAATTGAACGGTTTTTATCCTTGTTTTTCTATTTCTAGGAGGGTAAAAGTGAGGGTTTTTGTTCATAAATCTAGAGTAAAACCGATGGAAATTGGGAAAAATCAACCCTTATTGTGATCATTCATAGGCTTAAAGGGTGTTATAAGACCACAGAAAAGCATGTGTCCAGTTTAGTGGTCTGGGGGTTGATTTTTTAAGATTTTGTAATTAAAAATCCCTACTCTTACCTGTCCTTTTGTAATTTGTAATTAATTTTTTTGTTATATTTTTCAAGATATTATGATTTTGATGATGTTGTTGTACGTGAATTAATTGGTAAGAAATTAACAAGTAAACATCGTAAAGATTTAGAAGAGGTTAGTGAGAAAACTGGTATACCAATTAAATCATGTCGTCGTCAATTTGATAATGTTAAACGTATTTATAAAATGGTTGAAGATATGCCTGGTAAATGTATACAAAATATACAAAATTCATTTTATTTAAATGAAGAAATTGCAAAAAAATATGCATGTATTGTATTTTTAACATGTATGCGCTTTGAAACATCAAAACGTAAATTAAAAGATATCAATTTTACAACATGGAGAAAATGTGCTGAAATTATTATGGAACAATGGACAAATCCATATAGTGATATTGATATTGAAATTGACAAAGACTTTTTTACTGAATTGCGTGAAATTAAAATTTTACATGAAAAAGAACGGGAATTAAAACAGTAAGTTTATTACAGAATTTTTTTCTAATATGCTGTCTGAAAGAAAACTTATTCCAACTAAACGTTGAAAAATAATCAAATGCTTCAAACTTAAATCGAAAGTACATTATTTGTACTATTTAAATTCCACATTTCAACCCTTCAGACACACAAATTTCTGAGATATACATTTTTTTATGAAACCCTGCAAAATTTAGAATTCGACCAAAAAGTCATATCAAAACCCTCTTCGATTTAACCATCCAAAAATACAATAAAAAAATGTACCATTACCTTTAATATAAGAGAGTAGGGTAAATTGCCCCATATAATAGTAAAAAACGGCTCAATTGGAACTTCATATGCCTCTTAATCTTCCATCGTTAGACCAGAAAAGATATCTTCTTTAAAAGTCTTAATTTATTCTTTATTCTCCCCTACTTAAGCTCGCCTTAACCAGGCTTAAATCGATCTAAACGTCGATTTATACACATTAATGTGGCGACCTGTACATAGAAGAACCTTGATCCCCACCTAAATGGCTGTAAGTTCGATTAAAGTCAAAGATATGCTAAGACTAGTTCAAGTATGGAAAAGAAGAATTGGGCCTCAATTAGACGAATTTGAGGCAGCAATTGTATAATGAATAATAATAAAAAACAGACAAAGTAGCAAAAGATTATAACTGAAAGAAAACACGGGCTCATCTATTGTTTTAACTAACGCTGGTGAATGTGGCTCGCCCAAAATTTTTGTAAACCTACGTTTAAGTTGATTTATGGCAAGGTTTTGCTAAGGCGAGTTTAAGTAGGAAAAGAAAAGAAGAACTGGGCCCAAGTCGACAAGTTTCCAGCATTCTTAAGCGAGCATAATGCTTCCGTATATAATACTTCCTGATGTTTTAACACCTATGCTTGTTTCGTTTGAAGCATTTTAATGATCCGTTCCACCCTTTCAAATCTTAGCTGGTAGCTCTTTTATTTGCAAGGTCATTGGCTCTGTTCAATTTCTCTCAATGTTGTGTGAAACTTGTACAGTAAGGTGCATGGAAAAGGTGACAATAATTGTGAGGCAGTGTAAATCAGGCTACAAACGAGAGAATTGAAGAAGAAAGATAAAAAAAGTAGACTGGCATAAGAGTGATATCTTGCTTTTATTTACTCTATTCTCTTTCTTTCAAAATGGAAAAAGCATGGTTTATACAACTAAAAGAATAGGAATTTATAGCTTAAGAATCGTCATCTTTTCTAAGCACCTAACTATACATAACTTTAATAATAATGACGATAATATTCATATTTTAGATTGGTTTGTATATCTTTAAAATCAACATTATTACATAAGAATTACATTGAATTAGATAATAATTTTCGTTTATATAATCGTGGTATATTAAATATAGCTGCATCAATACATCGTCCACGTGAAATTAAGAATTTCTTTTTAGAAATTAGTAATTTAACTGACGTTTTCCGACAAACATCATGGAATTATCAAGATATTGAAAAATTTCTTAATGCTTATACACAATGTGCATTAGAAATTGATGTAATACGGTAAAATTTATATTTTATTCTTGTTAAATTCATAAAAATTTTAATTAATTATTTATTTTTAGGGAATCTCCAACAATCAAACCTGTTTGGGAGAAATTCATGAAAGTCTGCAGTGAATGTATTATAGCATTTTATTTAGCTTAATTAATTTAATTAATTCATTAATTAACGACAGATTGAAGAAAACCTGAAAAATTATTAAGAATTAAACACGATATTAATTATTTATTCTACAAGGATTGTAATTTGAATCATTATATTTATTATGGTATAGTTGTAATTAATTATGATCCTTGTAGCTTTTAAATTATGTAAGTAAATAATTGAAAATTGTAAAAATTTAAATTACCAGGATAGATATGTTCGTTAACAGCCAATCGCCATGATCCTTTATAAATCCATTCACTAATTATTTGATTCTTTATATAATAATGAAATAATAATAATGAACAATCTCTAATTAAAATTACTGCTTTATAAATTTTACAATTATGTTCAATATTAACATCAACTATGTTAGTAAAATCAATTGTTGTCCGTAGATTTTCACAGAAATATAAACGCATCATTAAATAATCATTATTATTCGTGAAATTGATCCACGGGTACTCCCTTGATTGAAGCATTGGACGTAGATCATTTAATTTTGTATATCGACATATACCATTAAAACAAAATATTAAATATCTACAAAAAATGATTCTAATTAGTAATTGGACTGCAAAAATATTAAATTTATGGTAACTTTTGTTATTTGGCTAAATAATGGGAGTTTCCATTAGAAATTTTCGTTTTAGGTGAAGTTTTTATAAAAGAAATAATACTTAAGATAGATCGATAATATTCTAAAATTAGATTCGGTTATAATCAATTTTATTTGTCTAATTACAGAATACTATCGGGTATAGAGTATAAATCACTTGATGAGGTGCCTCCGAGTAAATTACTAGATTCGGAGTGCGAAAACTATCAATTTTCAAACATCGATATCTTGCATGTTTTTTAAGATATTGGCAAAAGTACATGTGCGTTCGATAGAGCATGTTTTAAGGCTTGTTATTTTTGGAAAAAATCTGAATGGTAAAGAAAACTCTTACAACACTCTGTTTTTTTTTTTGTACATTTCTTTTATAAATGGCTAAAACTTGATTAATATAATTGATTTTCAATAATTATCAGATGATAATTCAATTGTTTATGAAATATTGAAAGCCACAGTTATTCGCCTCCCAGTGCGATTCTTTGTTGTTGTTTTTTAAAATAAAGTATTGAATTATTTCATAAAGAGGCGAATAACTAAGTATTATAATTTAATTCAGTGTTGCTAAATATTAAAATGAGCTGCCTATTACCTATTATGATTTTCTTCATTTGGTGTTTCTGCAATGACACCAGCTAGAAATTTTGCTTTTAATTTTAATTGTGGATTATTTTTGATTATAACCGTCATACCATATTCTAAATGATAATCAATTGATTTGAAAAAAGCCAATTGATATTTATTAACAGAAAATTTAAGTTTTTTTCTTATATGAAACATTTCATATTTAAAATCATTAATATGATTAATATCATCATCATCATCATCGTCATCATTATTATTATTCTTATCAGTTTCTATTGTTTCTATACTAATAAGTTGTGCTTTGATCCAACATTCATGAAATTTAGCAATATAAATTTCACCAATATCAACATTTGATAATTGTTGACATAAATCAGTATCGTAGATAATTGTTGATGCATCTGATACTGTTTTATCATTATCGTTAGCATTAGAATTAGTTAAATCGATATTTATTGAATTGTGTAATTCGATAATTGTTGATGCATCTGTTATTGTTTTATCATTATTATCGTTATCATTAGAATCGGTTAAATCAACTATTGTTGGATTGTGTGGTTCATCTCTTTTCCGCTTTTTAAGTACAACATTCACCTCTCCTTGTCTACAATTGCTATCTATAAAAATTAAGAAAATTATTAAATTATTTAATAGAGAAAATTACGAAAATTTTAACTTAGAAATAATTTTAATATTTTCAAAGTTTTCTTATCTAATAGTCCATTTGATATTAAACGTTTTAAATTGAATTTTCTACCATCTTTTTTAATTTTAATATTTTTTTCATTAATGAGCGTAAAAGTTAATAATTTACTGTTTGATTTATCACTTGAATTATTTGCCATAATTACACTTATTTTTTAATTTAATGATCACAGCAATTAATTAATTAATTGATTAATTTTAGAATAGAAATCGTTATTATTGAGAAAATTAAGAAAAGCAAAATTTTTACAAAATGGTAGACAATATCATAGCCGCCTAATGTTTGAATTAATTTCCTAAATTTTGTTGATTGGTCGTTTAGTAAATTGTAAACATTAATGACAACATAAGAACATTAGGCTTCCCTACTTTTTATTTATTTTTTGCAAATTAATTAATTTAAAAATATTAACATATCATAAATAATTAATACATTATTAATTATGAATGAATAATGTTCCTTATAAGTTTTTTATTTACTGAAAAATTGATTTATTTGGCGCAAATTATAAATCAAGCAACCTTATTTTGATAATTACTAATAATTGTGATTAACTATGCTATTTTTATACAAATTCTAGATTCTTAAGAATATTTCCTGTGCTATTATTAACAATTGCCAGCGCAAATAAGATAATTTGATTAAAAACCTTAGTAATAACTTGAATTGGAAGTTATTGAAATATTTATCCAAAGAAATTTGGGCTATGTTTTTTAAATTTATATGACTATAGTAAAAATACCTCAAAAAAATGCATTATTGTTGTGAAATACTACAAATACAAACTTCCATCGTCTTATTTATTACCATTTTATAATGTTTGAATTTAAAATTCAAATTCCAAGTCTATGTTTATCATCATTCAAGTAGAAATAATACTAGTTAATAAAGAGTACTGAAAGAATGCTTTAATAAGCATTAAATAACTTTTCTATTGTCAAAATAGCGTTACTATTAGTCCTGAATATGAAAGTATAATAATAGACACATTATTCACACCTTAGTGTATTGTGTGTTGCATTTGAACATAATTTAATCAAGTGAACATTCTTTTATGTTATCGCTTGATCACGCATGCGTAGTATTAAAGTTGCCGTTTTCAAATGTTATCGCTCTAACACTTCTGCATAATAGAATCGTAAGACCAAAGACGACCTCCAATTGACTCCTACTATCCTAGTACAAAATCGAAAATTTTTCAAACAATATGGCAGATTATTCATGATCGTTGCAGATGTTATTTAAAAACATCCACAACAGATAGCGCTACAAATTTTAAATAAAATTGAATAATATTGATAAGATCTAGATTTATTGAGTTGTTGAAAAAAAAACAGTAAAGATAATTATCGTATTTGAGTATGATTATTATTAATTATGAAAAAAATGACGTTAGTAAATGTAATAATAATTGCACTGCGAATATTTAATTTTTTGCTAAAATACATGAATAATTTTGACATAAAACAGTACAATTATCTAAGAACGATGATAGAAACAGATTTTAAACATGAAATACATCAAAAAATAATAAATAAAAAAGAAAAGAAGGCAATTTCTTTTACACGGCAATGTATTGTGTGTTACACACACATAAAGTTAAAATAAGTGAGCATTCTACCGTATTACCACTTAATTGCGCATGCGCAGTAATGAAGTTGACCTTCTTTATTGTTATCGCTCTATAACTTCTGCGCAATGGGTTTCTATCAGTTATAAACGACCTCCAACCAATTCATACATTCCTAATACAAAATCGAAAAATTTCTATCAAACATTTCAGATTTTGCTTGGATGTTGTTAAGGCTACATCTCCAATGGTAAGTCACAAATATCGTAATTACTATAATATTCTATAGGATTAATTTCAAAATATCACAGACTATTTAGATTAGTTACTTATTATTGTAATTAACAATAAAGACTTATTAATTTTTTTGAAACTTTCGAAAAACCCTACGTGATGTAGCTAAGGTTTTGCTGCATTACTTTTAACAAGTATTGAAGCTACAAATACTTGCTTATTTTTGTTTTTATAGTTTCTATTTCTAAGATTAATTAGGAATTTATTTTCTGTAAAGTCAGTAAAATAAATAATAATATTGGTAAAGGCATATTTTAAACATAAAATACAACACAAAATAATAAATTAATATATACAGAAAACTTTGTTCACACTGCAGTATATTATGTGTTGCATGCACAGAAAAATTGAAAAGTTGATTTTCTTATATAGTATTGCTAGCTTGCGCACGCGCAGTAGTGGGGTTAACTTACTTTATAACTAGCGCTGTATAGCTTCTGCGCAATGGTTTTCTATCAGTTATAGAAGACCTCCAACCGATTCATACATTCCTAATACAAAATCGAAAAATTTTCATTAAACATGGCAGATTGTAGATTCAGTTTGGTCAGTTTGGATGTTGTTAAGGCTACATCTCCAATGGTAAGTTACAAATATCGTAATAACAAATATTCTATCAAATTAGTAATTTCAAAATATTACAGACTATTCAATTTAGTTAATTATGGTTATATTTAATAGAAAAGAGTTGTTAATTTTCTAAAAACTTTCGAAATATTCTATTGGATGTGGCTAAAGTTATGCTGCAATTCGTATTGAAGCTACAAATACCTGCTTATTTTTGTTTTTATAACTTATAAATTACTTCTAGAATTAATTAGAAATTTTTTGTAATTATTTTGTAGTAAATTAAGTAAAATTTAATTGATTTTATCAATTAGTTTTGAAGAATTTCGAACTTGTTGTAGCCATTCACCAATAGATAGCGCTACTAGTTTCACGTTAGATATTAATGCTACACGCACATAATCATCGACGTTTTAAGGCTGTGCGTATACGAGCGTTTTTAATGATTTATCGATAATTAATTAAAAATATCGAAAATAATAGCATCAAATCAATTTATTTCTAATTATAAGCAATAATTATAATAATTTTGTTAAAAAAACATTAATCTGTTGTTAAATATAGGATAATATTATTGAACTTCTTCTCCAATACACCTAAAATGTCCAATTTAACGTAAAATATCCAAAATAAAATCAAATACCAAACAATATTGAATATTTTCGAGATAAAATACATCCTAAAAATTGAATTATTAAATTATTATCAATAAATTTTAATAATAATTCACCTTTTAGCATGACGTAAAGCAGCCTCATCATCGAATTCTTTAAATAGATAACGTTTAGCACCCAATGTTGCATTAGTAAAGTATTTGTAAGGATCTGAATCTTCTTTAAAATAATTGTAATCTTTACGATCGCATGGTAAAGCTAACAATTCCAAATTATGACCTTTTTCATTGATAAACGTCCATTGATTCATCACGAAATGCTCTAAAGCTAAATTTGCTGAATAGATACGACGCTGTATCTTAAGTAATCTAAAGAATTAATAATCAATTAATAGATAATTATCAATAGAATTCGTTAGAATTATACAATGGTTCATGGCCCAATACTTTCAAGAATGTATCAATGATAACAGCCGGTATTAATTGATAAAAGATGAATTTTAAATAGAAATTATACCAACAATTAGTGGCACCACCGCCTGGATACCAAAGTACACCTTCTAATGGATATTGTTTAGCGATAGTTTTACCAAATTCGGTAATTTCACGGAATGTCATCGATTTGAAATTGTTGTTACAAGCATTGAAAACAGACACATCTAGCGGATTTCTATAAAAGTATTCAATTAATCTGTCATTTTTTTTTGTAGGTTAAGTACACTAATTACGGTCCAGTTAATTTATGCCATGTTGATAGAATCATCCCTTTAACGATTACATCAACTGGAATATAATCGGCAAGTATGTCTGGATTGACGTACATTGTACGGACGATACCTTTCCCACAACCAGCTAGAATACCAACAGGACCATTGAAATTATCAATCCAACCAGGGAACGGTTCTTTATGCGTTGAGATCACTGTAATTCACGTCTGTAGTGTTTGACATTTGCATACTAAAGCCTTGTACACACATTGCTAGGCGTTCTCTGCACATTCCTTACCCTGAGAGTTTGTCGGTAAAGGGGTCACGATGAAAGTGTATTTTTTATGGACGATTGTGTCAAATGTGTGTAGTTTGAATCGGCTCGAGCATGTGCCTCAAGCCGAGACATGCATCGCTTGCAATATTTGTACAAAGCTTAAGATTTATAAACTTACCGATAGATGGCCGTTCGATAATCACCGGTATTTTACCGTTCAATAAATCATCAACAACATTCTCAGCTAATGATTTACTAAACGTATACGTATTCGGAAAGATTTTCATATATTTATCTGTAAAGATATTCAATAGTTTCTTATCAAGACGTTCAGCGATTTTTATCGCTTGTCGCCAATCAGCTTTCGCTGGATATAGTTCTTCTTTAATGACTTTTTGATCGCAATGACAATAAGCTGTTGATACATAAAAGAACAATTCGATATTCTTCATTTCTAAGGCTAATTCAGCCATTTCACGTGTACCTCTTGTATTTAACAAAATGGCATCGGTTAATGTATCATCGAAACGTACCGATGCTGCAGCATGATAGATCAAATTGATCTCGTTGATTAATAATTGTCGATCTTCATCACTTAAACCTTAAGCGATCGTGTATAAAATTGAGTTAAGTGGTAGTTTTCTTGGTTTAAGTTGAACTTACCTAAGCCTGATTGACGGATATCACCGGTGATGATTTTGATCTTTTTGAAGCATTCCGGTCGCTCTTTACGCAATCCATCAAACAACTTAAAAAAACAAGTAAAAATAGAAGTAAACAAATTTTAGGTCTTGTTACGTTTCGCAAATGTTAGATGGCGCTGAAAATAGTTTGCTTCTATATAAAAATATACAGCTTTCTTCACTTTCTTATGAATAAAAATTGCAGAATTTCTAAATTAAGACTTTAGGATGCATTTTTTTTTAGGAAAAAGGTAAGGTAAATGCAAAATTATTTCGTTAATATCAATTTTTGTCGTTGATTCTATACCGTACACATAGTTTCGAGCGTATATCAGCATGAATAGTCTTATTTCGTCTTTTTTATTAGCTTTTTTGCAAATCTGTGAATTCAAAAACGACCAAAAAAATATTAGAGCTAAATGGAGCTCCATCGGGTGTGATAAAAAAATTTAAACCACATCTGTAGTATCATTTTCGAGATACAAAAGAAAATATTACAAAAAACATGTTTTTGTGTGTTTTTTCACTTGTTTTTCAAAAACTACTCGATAGATTTTTTTAAAATCTTATACAAGTGAAGCTTATACTAATACTAAGCTTTGGTAATTTTTTGAGAATTTTTGAATTTACAGTTTTTTTTATAAATTGTATTTCAATTGTACTTGCAGACAGATTAGTGATGTTTCGTTAATTTCATTAATTTTTTTTACAAGAACTGTACGTTCAAAGTCAACAAAATAAATATAGGAGCTAAATAAAACTCCACCGGATATATTAAAAAAAAATTTAAAAAAAATTGTCGGACCAATTTTGGGATAAAAAATAAAATACAACAGAAAACATGATTTTTCCAAATTTTTTCAAAAATTACTCGAGAGATTTTTTTAAAATTTAGTGCAAATAAAGCTTATACTAATATTAAGCTTTGGTAATTTTTTAAAAAAATTTGAATTTACAGTTTTTTTTTTATCAAGTATATTAAAATTGTACTTACAGGCAGATCAGTGATGGCTTTGATTCGTTCCTCAACCGTCTTTTGTCTCTTCGATCGCATCAACAGATAAATACTGTCAATATCCGGACATGATCGTAACAATTTCTCGATAAAAACTTTTCCAATAAAACCAGTGCCGCCAGTTAGTAAGATGCGTTTTCCGGTGAAAAATTCCGGTATTGTTGGCAATTGTGACATTTTCTTTTCTTTTTTGTTTTTTTTTGGCTTTGATAATTGAAATAATGTTCGTCTACTATGCCTTCTAGACAATGATTTGATTATTTAATGTAAATTTCATTGGTGTTGGGTTTTTTTCTTATCATCATTTTAATTTAATTCAAAGATATTCATGATTGTTTGTTAATTTAACGCAAATTCAATATTAAAGGTTAAAGGTGTACCATTGATACCAGCTTTTCACAAGACAATAATTGAATCAACAATTAAAAATTGATTGACCGATGAAGAAAATTAATGGAAAATTTCAAAATGTCTAGCTTCAAGTCTATCAACGGCAACAATGCAACAATTCCGCATCGAAAATTCACACAGATGGCGCCACCTACTAGATCTTGATTAAAACTCGACGGCAACAATGCAACAATTCTTCACAAATATTCAACAGATGGCTTTTCTTATTTGTTGTTTGAACTTTCAATTCCCTTTAAAATTACAATTAATTGTAAAATTTGAGATGGTCTAATATTCTTCTACTGTTTTTAAATTAAACTAACAAATTGTCGAGAACGCCATCTATTATCAAGATAGATAAGTAAGTTTTAATTTAAAGAAAAATCGACGTTGCCAAATATTTTCCATAGTGGATTTTATTGTATTTTAGGTGGGGGTAATGATGTGGAAGGAGAGCAATTATAAAGGCGGTAAATTTGAAATAATTTAACCTCATCTATTCTTTTGTCTCAAATATTTCCTTTATTGTTCTTAACAATTAAATGATAATTTATTTTTGATATGTTTTGACAAAATATAGGTTATTATAATAACTACAAAATGGGTTCATTATTATTATTATTATTATAATTTTTATGTAATATGTATATATACAGGGGCGAGGGGTGGGGTTAGTGAAAAAGATTAGAAAGCTACAAAATAACAAACAAGAAATAAAAAGTAACAAATGCTTAAAATTATTATTATTATTAATGAGAATTTTAATAATTTTAATCATTTGTTTTCTTTGATAAAATCATGAAAAAACTCAAAATTATCGATTAACATACGACTACAATGATTATAGGTATGAGTTTTAGTTCAAATAATTAACACATCATTATTATTATCATCAATATTGTTATTTTTTATTATAATACCGAACTGGCAATATAAAGTGAAAACATAGGAGGTATATCTGTCATATTTAATTCTCTCACTCTGTTTTTCTCATCACTAGTATAGACTGACACTAGTTAAACCAATGAATGTTAGAGTGAAATGGATATATTGTTCCTATGTTTTTAGTTCAATTGCCAACACTGTATTTTTATTATAATGTTGTGATAATGAAGTAAAATTACAATTGGTCAATGATTATTATTGATATATTCGCGTTCCTCTATCAATTGAAACAGTTGAATTTATTATTTAAGGGTGGGGTTTTTTATATTTTCAAGTTTTCGTCCATTTTGATTCGTTTTTTTATCGTTTTTTCTCTTTTTAACTGTGTTTTTTTCTTCTTGTTTTAAACAAAAATAAAAGTTGGTTCAGATTGGCATGTCCGTGCGGTACAATTACGATCAAAATCTGGTTGTGCCCTTAACCATTTACCATGACAATGGGGTGCTGATAAGGCTGACCAACGTGTAATTCTACCATGTACACCATGACCTTGACAACGCCAACCTAGATTTTGGTGTAATGCCTCTGATTCACAACGTACACAAACACGTTCACCTGTTCAATTTTAGAAATACATAAAGTAGCGGGACGAAGGGGGAAGGTCAAATATGGGCGTGGTTAAATTTGTAAAAATGTATCATTTATAGTATGATTGTAGTCTTACCCTCTTTAAGTGTGTTGTAATTTAATTCTTTCCGGCATGCTTTTGATGCTTTTAAAATTTCAAATTCAACGCAATATCTGCAATTGATGAATACAGGAAAAAAATTAGCAACAAATTTAATAATAATCGAATAGGGGGATAATTTTTTTTTTGAACTTTTCACCCTCAATTACCCCAAAAATTGGAAATTTTCCATATTATTGTCGTTATAAAAGGGTGGAATTTTACTAAAGTTTTCAAGTAAATGGATGACCATTATCATCATCATTTCTATATTAACAACAAACGAGTTTGACTTTAACCACCCCTTTTCAGTAGAACTATTATAACAACAACAACAACAACAACATTCCAACTCGACACAATAATGGGGAAAATTGTGAATATTCAGAATAACTAAGACACCCTTCTTGATATTAAACCATCAATCCCCTTTATTTATCGATTCAAATACTTGAATATAGGGGTGGATTCTATAATTTCCTCAATCGGAAGACCTAAAACGAGAGGTAAGAGTAAAGAGGGGTGGTGAATAAAATAACGAAACATTAAAGGGTGCAACAAGTTGGATTAATCAACTGCTTCTTGTCGACAACTAATGAATACAACATGACAATGATAATAAAGAAATAAGGGATGGTATTGGAGGTGAGGGTAATTTATGATTTTTTTTCCACCCCTAACTCTAACTTCAAAAATAAGGTGAGATATAAAAAAAGTTTAATTCAAATAAAATTCGAATATTTTCACCAACAACCGTAGAATTTACACCATCCCCCTATACGCATATCTATCTTTGTCTAACATGCACACAATCAAACTTTATTATCTTTCTTTTATAAAACAGTTGATTCTCAATGGTACAATCACTCACTCGTTCACGTCTATTCTTTTTCTAAACTTCTACAACTTCCGGAATGTTGTGATTGTATTTTCACTTTATTTTGTTGGTAACACTCTAGAGATATCAAAGAAACTAGATTTAGTGACAAAGAGCACCTTATATTCATTATAAAAAGAATAAAATGATTATATGTAAGATCTAGTAACCTGTTAATGTCATCATTCTATCCATTTATCCCCACCAATTTTAGGTGGGGATAGCTGTTTTTCTTTTTAATTTATTACCATAAATAATGATTGAAGGGAAATTAATAGTTTTAAGGGTGAGTTTGCTAAATTTACCTCACACACATACACATTTTATATAAAATCATGGAAATTTTGTAATTAACTTGTTTACATAATAGTTAAATTTGATTGATGATATGGTTGGCAGTTTAACCGCTTCTAGAGTTACCGTACCATTATAACCACAACATATAACAATATAGGGGATGATGGTAGGCTTAAGGGTGGTTTTATGCTCGTCTACACATTACCACAATTTCTAAACCAATTAAATCTACAAAATATTTTTTTATATATATGAAGGGATATTGTAGATTTTCTTATCTATTGATCGATTTGTATAAGGGTAATATAGAAGGGGTGTGGAATCTATCGTAGACATTTTGATAAATTCACCAATTTCCCCTTTCAAAACTTTACACTTCATAATTCAAACGATCCACGTTGGCACTTTTCATTATTCCAGATATTTCATATCTGGATAGACTGCCTTGCTTCAATTTCCACAAACACACACACACACACACACACATTTGACTCCACCCCACCCTTGGTATAATTGCACAAAAAAAAAAAAAAAAATATTTTAATATTCATGAAGTATAATCCCAGCTAGCTTTGGTTAGATTTTGTCTGTTTTCTCTTGTTTACAAACAGAAATGAGATTTTGTAATGAATTCAGATCAAGTGTGATAAGGAATGCTTAAGTTTAAGTGGTGAATTTAATTGATACAATAACAGAGGAAACAATTGATATATTTGACAAGTATCAAATTAATTGGTTGTTTTAATGCATATCTTTTGTTTTGTTTTTTTCATTCTTCTGTCAAACTTTATATTATTAATATAATATAACCTATAATTCTAATGTCAGAATTATTAAATAATGACGTCACAATTAAGTTTTTTTTGTTGCAACCAATCATTGTAAATGTATTTCAAATAGAGCTCGATTTCTATTGGTTAAATTTAAATTGCATTTTAATGACATATATGCGAACAATGTGCCATAATATCGTTTCTTATATACTACTATTTGGATTGCCTATACTGTATATTAAACTATATATGTAGAATATATGTAATGTTAAAAAAAAAACATATAATCTGTAATTAAATTATGTAACCGCAGTTGTTTTAACATCTGCTCCACTAACTAGGGCAGTAATAGTAATAATAATAATATTAATAATAATAAAAAGAATGTGGAGCTTGTTAAAATTATATAGTAATAATGATAATAATTACTGTTATTATCGTTATAATTGAGCTTTTATGAACATTTCTATCTATCTATTTCATTTCTACAACAAAGAGAAACAGTGCCGGCTCGTGATATGAGTAAATATGCATGTTACTACCAATAACTAAAAAAAAGAAAGACGATTAGGAGAGAAGGATAGGTGTAAGAGAAATAAAAATAGGAAAGAGCTGAACAAAGAAAGGCAGATTTGAAAGAAAAGCAGGGGAGAGTGTTATAAAGAGAAGAAGGAAAAAAAACAAGAGGCAAAGAAAGAAAAGCAGTGAAGAAAGTAATAAAGAGAGGTAAAAGTGAAGACAGGGAACGAAGAAAGAAAAATAGGAGAGAAAGAAAAACACAAGACGAAGAAAGAAAGAAGACAGGATAGAAAAATGACAGGGGACAAAGACAAAACAATAGGTGAGAAAGAAATAAAGTAAGTTAGGAGAGAAAGAAAGAGAGACAGGAGAGAAAGAAAGAAACAGAGAAAGAAAGAAGTCAAAGGAAGAAAGAAAAGCAGGAGAGAGTGTTATAAAGAGAAGAAACAAAAAAAAAAATATAGGAGAGAAAGCAAGAATGATTTGACTGATTTGAGAACAGAAAAAGAAAGAAGGACGGGAGATAAAGAAGGAAAGAAAAACAAGAGAGAAAGTTATGAAAAAAAGAAAGAAAGAAAACAGAAGAGAAGCAAAAAATCAAAGGAGAGGAAGAAAGAACGATAGAAGCGAAAAAAATACCAATAAAACAATAAGAGAGAAAGTAAGAAGAGAGGAAAACAACGAAAGACAGATAAGAAAAAAAGAAAGAAAACAGAAAAGAATAGAGAAAGACATGAGACAAAGGAAAAACAATAGACAAGAAAGAAAAATAAGAGAGAGAGAGAGAGAGAGAGAGAGAGAAATTTTGAACGAAACAGGGGGTGCTGCAATTCCACAGCGCTTATACACGAGCTGCCAATGGTGAAAATAATACTACCAACCTGTCAATTTTTCTACCATAATAGTAGTAATAAAAATAATAAATTTTAATGTGTTAACATAACAACATAGTAGCCGTGTTTATTAACATTGTTGTACAGTGATTTTTGTTTTATTTTACTTTTACTCTTGTTGTTGTTGTTGTTGTTGTTGTTTTTCATTCTTTCTGAGTAAATCAAATTGTCGTCAACAAATCTAAACGTGATCGTTGTACTAAATAAACAACATACATACTTGTTATATGAGACACCCTCTTTTTTGTGGCTTTTCTTTTGTCTTTTCTTATTCTACCACCCACCACGTACCACACCACCACCATTTTAGCAGCATAGTCTCACTCAATCTCTGTTTCCCTTAGTTTTACTACCCTTAAATACAGTAGCAACCAATAATAATAATAATAATAATAATAACAACAACAAGCTGTCTGTTAGGTGAAGACGACAAGGGAAAGAAAAACAAGCCTGAAAAGACTGAAAGACTGGATATAAATCGATGTTTTATCTCAGTCACGTTTCATGGATTTTATACGTTAACTCACACATTTATGTTTACGTGTACAGATTTATATCTCAATATACAATACAATAAATATTTATGGACATAAGTACATACACCATATTATATTAATATAGAAAAATCAAGCTTGTATATATTGAAATTTTAAAATTGAACGAATTAAAAATTCATAATTCGAGACAACCTGTATAAATAGATAGAAAACAAATGAATTTTACAAACTACTTAATTCGAGACAACCTGTATAAACAGATAGGAAACAAATTAATACAGGCTACTTGATTATTATTGTACTGTACTAGCAATTAGTTTGTGCATTTCGCTCTCTCTTTCAGAATTGATTTACAATACGAAAGAGTGAGATATGCACATTTTTGACAATTGTAATTCTAATTCGCATGCCAGTACAGTATATAAATGTTAAGGGCACGCAATAGTGACAATTTTTTTAATGATTGTCAAACAAGCAGGTTACAAAATTTAAATAACTCAGAAAACAAGCGAGAAATCCATAATTAAAAATGAGCACTTTTTCGGACACCGAATCGAATGTTTGACTACAGTATCCCCTTAAAAAAAAAACCTCATATATACAGGCTGTCAATAAAATCATAAATCATTAGTTAAATGTAGCTTTACCTATATAAATTGAGGTTTAAAGCAAAAAAATGAAACTCTTATAAAATAAGGGATGATATTTTACAAATAACCCTTGATAAAACAACCCTTGTAATAGCCAAACAACCCTAGTAGTAACCAAAAATGATTAAATATTAATTACACTGTTCCAATTATCTACAACTAAACAAAACACACATACATACATATAAATCTATATATTAAAATAGGAAATAGGGGGTAGAAAATAAGAGAGGGTAGATATGTAATAACAAAATTCAGTAGTTAAACACATTAAAACCGTTAATTGTAGCTATAATAACATCTACATACATATATGAATTAATTAAAATCCCTGTATTCTTGTGTAAAAGATGACAAAGGGGTAGTTTCCGGGTTGGATTTTTTTTTCTTCACTATATTGTAGTTGTTATAATTTTATTAGGGTTGATAGTAGTGGTGATGTTAAATAGTAGTACTATATAGGAATATAATTTTATCTTATTTTGTGTTATTTATTACTTCCGGTTGTTGGTATTAACCGCTCACCACCTATTGTGTAACGAGATAATAATGAAATTTTGATAGGACGCACACACACACACACATAAAAAATGCAATAAATTTAAAAGAATAAAAAGAAGAAGACAATAGAAAATTACAAAGATAATTAAAGAAACATTTCTAGAATTCATCCACCCCTTTTCATCCCTCTCTATTTATTTACTCTTGCTAATTATTCAAATGAGAAACAGTTGAAATAAGTGAGATGTTAAGTAATTATACGCCTTCTAGATTACTCTATTCTATCAACAAAAAAGAATCATATTTTAGAGACAGCTTGTATAGAATATTTTTAGAAATGTCATTGAACTGGACTAAAATTAACTAAAAGTAGCTCTCATAATCTATTTTTACAACAAATTTAATCGTTAACACTTGTTATTTTTATTGTTAATAAGTCAAATGTGAGTGTTTATTATAAATATTTTAAAATGATCATCAATCTAGAGATCATTGAACTCATTTCTAATTAATTAAATGTAGCTCTTATTTATGTCATTAAATACGTCATTACAATACAATTTAATCAATTAAATGTAGCTCTAAAAATATTTAATATCGGGAAATATTTTATTACAGGACGTCATTGAACCCTCTCTTTCTATCTCTCTCTAGATAGAATTAAATGTCAATTCCTATAAATTATTTTGTTAACACCACCATTTTGAATCATCGAAGAAGAAGAAAAAACAACGGAATAAAGGTTAATTCACATTAAACTCAACATATAAATCATAGAATTAATAATCAATAAATCATCCAATAATGCCAACATAACAATACAAAACGGAAGAAATATATCGTGAAAAAAAAACCGCTGTCAACAAATAATCCTGTCATTGTCAACAAACAATTAAGCCCAATTCAAATAAATTGACATATATATGTCGTTAACTTAACACCATATACACAACATGACAACAACGACGAACAAATTCGAATCGATTAAAATCAAACAGAGACAGAAAATTTTAAAGTTTTTTTTAATATAACCGCCATATTTAACCTATAAATATTTTTTTATTTTCTCTCTTTACTTACATTACAACGATCAATAAATTCGAATCGATTAAAGTCGGACAAAGATAGAGAATTTGAAGTATTTTTTTCAATAAAACCGCCATATATAACCTATAATTTTCTTTTTTTAATATTTTCTCTCTTTACTTACGTTTTGTCTGGATCATATTGTGGATATGCATCTGGATCGCGTAAACGTAGATTCTTCCGTATATCACTAGTAGCATTCATTGTGCGACTATGCGATAATGCACCTGGTAATAGCATTGCAATTTCTGTAACCAAACAGAAATAAAAACATTAAAAAAAGAAAAGCACTAAAATTCAAGCGAATTTACAATGCAAAATTGTTTCGAGATTATCAGATTAGCGTTAGGATAAGCGGCCATATTGCAACCGCATTGTCGATCGATCTAACCTCAAAATTTGATTAAAATCACTTGATAGTCTTCCATACTTATATCCGTATATATAATATAACAATACATCAACTCTATCCAAGATTATCTATTGTTATTTCCATAGTCATCTTGATTTAATCGAAATAGAATTTCAGTATGATAGAGGGGGGATATTAAGAATAATGGCGGCAAGAGGGAGGGTTTTAAAAAAATAATCGACCATCAATTGTCTTTTATCAATTGCATCTAAATTGATTTTGATGTTTAATGGATGATTTTGTTCCAATAAACAATATCGTATCCGTTACGTATCAAATATAGATGAATAATAATCAATGACAGCTTGCATAAATTGGAATATTAATTGAGGTTATTGGTTAAATAATGGCGGCAAGAGGGGTGGTAATTTTAATTTTTTTTTCCTACTCCCTATCAATTAAATTAAAATTTAACAAAAATGGGGTGTTATATGTATTATTTATTTAATCAATCCATTTTACGGTCAGGATTTTTGGGGGTGTGTTGTTGTTGTTGAATGTGAGTAAAATTGGATTATGTCAGATATGAAAAATGATATTTTACTGAAACATATCTATATCGAGATGATGGAAAGTTACCCTTAAATCATGAATCAGTCAATTCTACCACCCTTTGCTATGTGTACGTTTGATATCAGAAAATTATTCTTTTGTTTTCCAAGAAGTTTGGGGTTAATAACAGACAGTGTGGTAGAGAAATAGAAGGGGGTTGATCAAGTTTCTCTATTGTTTGAATTTACAAAGTTGACATAAATTCTCATTGCTGTTCACCGGTTGTTTTAATTAATTAATTAATTAATTACCACCCCTACCCCTTTGTATTTTTAAATTTAGATCGAGTTTGAACATATCTAAAAATTTAATAAGATAAACGAATAAAAGTCTCAAAGTCAACTCAAAAAAAAAAAAAAAAATATATAACCATATATAACCATATATAACCTATAAATATTTTTTTTTTTTTTGGAGTTGACTTTGAGACTTTTATTCGTTTATCTTATTAAATTTTACTCCAAATTTGCGATAATGGAAACTGATGAATTTTCCGGGTTGATATCTAAAAATTAACCCTTGCATTAATATTGCAAAATATTTTACATACAAGTTGAAAGAGAGACATTCAACCCCATTTGATTCGGTTTATACAAAAAACTACCCTTTATATCAATATTCCATTTGTACGCAAATATCTTTAAAACTTTATCACATTCAAGTTTTTGTAAGTATGTTTGAGTTAAGTTTAGGATGACGATTTTAATTGTAATCGTAATTCACCACCAATGTTAACCGCAACCACCATTGAATCGGGGGTTGTGATAGAACTTTTGCAATCAATTCCACTTTTGATGTTTAAATTTATGTAGAAAGATCGTAATTGCCGACATAATCTTTTCACAAGAAGATTTACAAATCGAGGGTGGTTTTTGGGTGGTTATAGTATATTCAATAGAAAGAGGGTGGTTTATGTTAAAGAGATATTTCAACTAAACTTCTTGCCATTGTTCTACTAATAATAGAAAGATGCGGGTGGTGGTAGTTTCTGATAATAGTCTTGTAAATGATCGAATAAAGATGTCGTGTACAAATTAGTTCTGCTTAATAGTGGATGAATTATAAAAAAAAAAACTTCCACTGATGTTATTAAGGGTTGATTTTCTTCATTTTATCTTATTCCTCCTCCCCGCCAACACAATCAGTTTTCAACATATTTTCTCAGTAAGAAAGAAAAGCCGATTTCCTTGTTGTAATCAAATCAAAAAATGTTAGGGGTTTGAATGTTCTCAGTAAGTTAAAATCACGTTCACACTTCATCAACCCTTAATTGTAGGGATATTTGATTTTGTATCTACCATTTGAAAACGACAAAAAACATCTAATTTATAATAAAATAAAAAAATCATCCCTTAAATACATATATCTATATATAAATGATTTAAAAATGTTAAATTTATATGAACTAATATAGAGGATTTGAAAATTAAACAGTTGGTAGTACTGTTGAAATGTCCACAATTTCATAGCATCAAAGCAATTTATAATTAAACAGACGTAAATAATTTATATTTATTTGAATTAAGCTTTAAATCGAATTCCAATAATAATTAAATCTTGTAATTGAACAATAAAATCACTGATTGTAACTTTAAATATCAAACAGATTATGTTGGTAATACTGTTTTTTCAAGTAGTTTATTTTTTCAAACAATCGAGATGTAATTAACAAACGAATACATTAGCTATCTCATTTTTTATATTTAAAAAACACATTAGAGAGAAGGATAAAAGATAAATACGTAGTATAGAACTACCCTACATTTGAACTATTAAATGAAAGAGTGAGAGGAAAGAAATTACTCTTTATACTTAAACCGAATCTCTCTTTCTCTGCATTTCTTTTAATTTTGGAACTAATGATAAAAACAAGGATAGAAGCATATATATAATACACATATATATATATATATATATATATATATATATATATATATATATATATATATATATTGCGTGTCGTCTATTCTCTACAATGCTTAAAAATTCTCACAGCAAAGCGAGATAGCAATATGCTTAGTCCGTGTAAATCCATATCCTTCAGTTTTCAATGTATGAACACTGCAGGAGAAACATATACGGACAAATATATTCTTTGCAGGACAGATAGATGTTTCCATCTCGCTTTGCTGTAAGAATTTTATGCCTGGAACACGCAATATATGAGTATTATATACCTACAGGGTGTTTGCTCTCAGTATGGAGAGTTCTAAGAAACTCCTATTTGAACTACTAGTAGAGTATCAGTAACTCCGAGAAGTCATTTTTTTTTTTTGTAAAAAAGACAAATAAAAAGATACAAACTACTGAAAATGTAGACTACCAAGGGTAAAAACTACCCTTGAGAATAAAAGTTTGAACGTCTTCTACCACTTGGAATAAATCTAGAATTTTTTTTTTTAAAAAAAAAACTGATATACAATTATCAAAGTAACAAACCTTAAATAAAGCTACAATTAACCCTCTAAGGCTTAATTTTTCTTCCCCTACTTAAGTTCGACCTAATTAGAGCTTGGTTTAAATCTATCTAATTGTAAGTGTGGATTTGTAGACATTTAGGGTGCACTTGTACGAACCCTTTCTAAACCTACCGTTAGCTGCAAGAACAAATTTCTCTCTCTCTCTCTCTCTCTCTCTCTCTCTCTCTCTCTCTAATCAAAGATGAGTAAAAAAGACATCTGAACTACTATTATAAGGATTCAAACAAACAAGAGAAGGTTAATTTTTTTAGTGGAGATAAAAAGCAAGCATCATCAATGTTTCAGTAAAAACACCGAGAAATCTTCTTATAAATTCCAATTAAGGGATGATAAAAATCACCCCTGAGATTATAACTTTGTAGTTAATTTTTTATTTTATTTAATAATCTATAAAAAAATCCTTAATTGGATAAAACAAAATCTACAATAATGTAACGGGTAGTTAAATATCGCCTTCTAGATTAATATTACTTTTATTTAAAAAATTGACATTTTCTAATAAGGGATGAATAGAAAATTTCTATTGGACTCTAGTAAATTGTTAAAATTCTTACAATACCAACCTTGTGTAAGACCAAATCCCTAAAGAGTTGAAACCACACAAGAATTTGAAATAAATGTGTATCCAACACTCAAATCTACCCCTAAGTATCCAATTTGAGTTGAGTAACGTAATAGCCAACTGTTACAAATATTCGTTTGGAGGCAATGGACGAAAAAAAAAAAGATTTATTGATAGTTCTGTTATGTAATCTTCTACCAACATTTCAAACAACCCATAAAACTTTTGTAATAGTTTCGATTTTTATTAACACTAACTTAACACTAAACTTACACTTCACTGTGTAAATTAAACAATTTTATTTGTTTAGAAAACGGTATTAGAACTACAAATAACATCTATTGTCCGATGAAAATCAATAAATGCCACCTAGAGTTTGAGATAGTTTATCACTTAATTTAAACCAACTCTATATCAATTTCTCTTGCCCCTTTCTCAAAATAATCTCTAGAGGGTTGAAAATACGATTGGAAGAAAAAAAAAAGTAAAAGAGTGGTCAAAATTGATAAAATTGATTTGAAAAACTTATGAATAATATTATATTTTTTATTAATGATTTAAATCTCCCGCAAAAAAATTGTAATAAACAACTAATGCCATCTATCTATTAAATCAATCAAGATTAATGTTTGCATAGATGTAAATCAATCAATCAATGTGGAATATGATTATTAGGATAGACAACATATAACATATACATATATTATAGATTATAAGATGATTTATGATCATCAATTCAAAATGGATTATCTTCAACTATTCCAAATAGTATATGCATACAGGGTGAAATCGAAATACCTTTAAATCTTTAAGCCACCCGAAAACAGCCGATTTGTAATAATAATATCGAGAGCCAGTGGAAACGAGCAACGCTAATGCTCGGTGGGTAGTTCAATGGAAATCTTAGATGTATTATACTGACATCCACGTATCTACTTTCTTATCAACTCTCGCGATAGCAACATTAATTGTCCCGATCTTTTTGACCCGTCAATATAATGTTTGCTGTGCTCTATTCCTCAAAGGGGTAGTGAGGTTTAAGTATTTAAGAGCAATTCGATTTCACCCTGTATACTGAGAGTATATAAATATAAAAAGAAGTAGAAACTATTTTTAAATTTCAAAAAAACACAAGCACAAAAACAGGGCGACAATTAGCGGTGATAAAATATACAAAATGTCGACTTTAATTAGATCTATTTTTTTTATTATTTAGACACAGAAACAGATGAATGTACGTTCTTTAATCCTTATCATCAGGCTTAGTTTGAAATTTATTTGACAATTTTTTTTTTCTTTTGTCTCCGGTAGATAATAGTAGGAGGTATGTCGTAGTATTATTCCGCCACATTATCATACAGATGTTGTTCCTTTTTTTGTCTCTCTTTCATTTATTCCAAATTTTTCCTCCCAACCCTCCACCACCGACCCTTCACTTCTAACCGTTTTCCTTTTGTGATAATCATATCAAAGTTTTATGTGATGGAAAAAATAATGGAGAAAAAAATACCGAATTTTGTTTAAAATATCGTTTTTTACCCTATTCTATCGTCCATTTTTTCAAGCTTAAATCGAATAACAAAAGATACAAATAAGAAAAAAATTGAAAAAATTATGTATTTGGTTATAAATTTAAATTTGCCGCCAAATATTCAATCACTGACAGTTGATTGATTGACAACAAGTTGGTTAAAAGTAGCGCTAAATAATGATTTAAGCTTCATTCACAACCTCAAAATTAATGTTTAAAATTAATACGTGACAATTAACGTCAAAGTTTGTTCAATAGATGTAGGCGTTACCGTTCACAACATCATCAATTAATCGTTAAAATTAATACTTAACGTAAAATTTTGCAAACTCCAAACTTTTACGGATTAATTTCAAGAAAATTACAGTGCTGCCAAAATGCGATTTAGAAAACCCCTGAAATCGAAACAAAATACCCTAAAAACTGTCAAAAATATTTTTATACATTTAAATTTAATAATAAACTGTTGGGTCATTAATGACAATAATGAATATTAAAAAAAAGAAGATGTATCTGGCGGCAGTTGCAATGGGTATGTGCTACTTGGTATTAAAACGACAAAAATTACCCAAGAGATGGCGCCATCCCACTACGCACTAATTTTAACGAATAATTATGCTGATTGTGAATGATACGATTGCACCCAAAATGTACGAATAATGATTAATTTTACAATGACTAATTTTAAGGATTAATTTTGAGGTTGTGAATGAAGCTTTAATAATACATTTGTATTGTCCATTCAAATTTACCGCCGCTAAACTGATTGACAAATGATTAATTGTAGCTCATTTTTCTGGATTGAAATAAATATAAAACAGATCAAGGTGTGCTATACGTTCTCAATTAATAGCCTGCTGCAATCAAGAATTACATCAATAAAATCAATTGGGCGTAGTAGCAAACTAAATTTTTTTTAAAAAAACCATATACCAACTGTGTAAACTAAAATCTTACTAGATTTATTTAATTTGTGGTTTTCTACACATTTGCACGGCAATTAAATTTAATAAATGATAAAATAAAGCTAAAATTTATACATTTTTAGTAACATTTATTTATTATAGTTGGTATTAAAGATGGCGTTAATTTGAAATTAACCAATAAATTAATAAATGACGAAATCTGGAAAATATTCTTCTATTGTTTAATTAATCGAAAATTTATTAAAATTAACTTACATTTATAATTTTGTTTCCTAATTAATTAATTTAATTTGATGGTGGAGAAAATACGTACAGAAATAATTGAAAAATTACCATTAATGTACAACTAATTAAAAAACTAAGGAAAAGGAGCCACATTTTTTCTTCGCGTTTAGTAAAATACTAGTAATCAATGGAAATTATTGATAACGATAAGAGTTTTGTTTGTTTATTGGTTAAAGAAATAAAAAACTTAAGAATTTTGTCACTTTTCTATTACCACAACAACCACAATTTATCTAGTTGTCGACTAATCATAGCCAGCTATGTTTTTTTTTTTTTTTAAGAATGAAATTGATCAAGGTACCTGGTACTATATCGAACGTTAATCAATTGTTTCGACATTATCGAACAAACGAGAAACATTACCAGGCCAACTAAGATTCATGCACGAATCGGTCTCGTTTGTTTTTCGATAATATAAAACTACCCTAATGAAAGTTTAGACAGATGAAAAAACTACACGAGAATTCATCAAACAGATTGCAATTCGCCATTTATGTTGATTAAAATAGGAAGGTTAGTAGAGGGGGTAATAGGTGAATCATCATCGTCGCCATTTTATGGTATTGTATAGGTTATGTTAACAATCACGTGATTATTATGACTTACCTTTAATGGCCGGATCGGCATGATGATGACATGTTGAGACTTGACAACCGCGACGCTGTTCCAAACTGGGACAATGTCGGCCACCATTTTGGGGTTGGATTTTTATCGACCGTGACCTTGACATTGTGCCTGGACCACAATCAGCATCACATGGCGACCATGGACCCCAAGCTGTCACTTGACAATCCACAACTAAAAAAAATAAAAATAAACGCAAAATCAGAAATACTTCAACAACCCTCTTTGTTTGCTGTATATAGGGGTGAGTTTAACTAATACAACCCCATCTTTATTAAGTTGAAACGAAGCTATACTATTGAATTAATGTCGATCTCAAGCCCTTTTACTACAATCTCCCAAAGGGGAAGAATAAACGAAAAATCATCTATATCACCGAGAGGGTTTGGGGGTTGAAATAGTGGTAAGGGGTTATTTAGTAGAGCAATTGAATGGTTTTGTTCAGGGGATTACTCTTGTTGATTGGTTAGATAGATAAGAAACAAAAGAATTGAAACACTTGTTTTTAATCAAAGTTGGCTATTTTGTTACACAATTAAATGGGACAAATCAATTACTGTTACGTTAAAGTTAACGTTAACGTAACACTAATAATAACATAAAATTAAGTGATTCAATACACAAATTAAACTGTTAATTGTTAAGTCATGTTTATATTGTCAACCCTTCAACGAGAGGGTAAGATTAGACGAGCATTTAAGGGTAGGTGTCAGAGGGGGTTGTTGTTTATTACAACCGATTAATTATATACCATATAATCTCATTACATCTATATATTAATCATTATAGTTACGACTTATTGTTAACACCCCCACCACCACCCTTATGGAAGAGGGTTGATCATAGATATAATACAATAACAATAAATGACCTTGTGAACAAATTCGTTCTTACCAATGTCAATCATCCTTTTCCGCTCGTTTAATCCGATTAAAACACCCCCTACCTACCCCTAATTCTGGTAGAGTAAATGACCCTTAATTTTGTGTTAGTTATTGTTTCATCACAGCCAATTAAACAAAAAGGTATTAGCTGTCAAATAAAGAACAAAATCTCAAGTGTATGTTATCCTAAATCAAATAGGGGTTGTTTTTTTTGTGTGTGTGGTTGTTTAAGAAAGAAGGGTGTAAAGATGACCAAAAATCTTCACCGTCTCTGTCCATTCAAACAGGTTAATATTAACTATCTTTGTTATACCGATAGATTATTGTGGTGGTGGTTTTTCCAGGGGTTGGAATTTATTAAATTGGATAAGGGTGGAGATTGATTTTGTATATTTTTTTTTGGCATATTTAAAAACCAATTAAGCTATATTTATTTTCAATTATAATTACAGATAGATAGGGATGTGGCTAAACAAAAAATATGCTGATTAAAATAGGGTTGAAACATCCCTCATCCCTTCACTCTAGAGACTATCACAATTCCCCAATAGTTTTGAATAAATAAAGCTATACGCTTACTATCGATTAGATTTAAATAATATTCACAGGTGGTTGGTAATATTCAAATCCACCCCTTTCTATCTATCTCTATCTATCTGTATCTCAATTACCGGTGACCTTGATGGATTATAACCTAAATTGAGTGAAATTGGAAATGTCAAACACTCAGTGGGAGGGCGCTTCAAACTAAATCCTAACTTAACAAACAAGCAAAAACAAAAATAAATTTGGATTAATTGCGCAATTTTTTTCCATCCCTTCATAAGGATTTATTTTTACTTTCCAAAATCATTGAAATAATAAAAAAATCATTGATTTTTAATGGTTGACTGTGAAAGCAAACAAAAAAAAAAGACAAGAGAGAAAACCAAATCAATCAAGGTTGTTGTGAAATCAGCGACTGCTAGATTTCTAAATACGGGAAACAACAAAGACAATGCGATGTTTTCTTTTATTGTGGAATAAAGACAGAGATAATACCATCGAATACAAAAAAATTGAAGCGTATAATAATAATAGATGGCGCTTTTGTTAATGTACAATATTATAAAGGTTAAAGTGGGAAGATTATCTCTTCAATTTTGGCAACAATGATAGTTTAGAACAAAAGATAATCACTATAACTAAAAAACGCATCTAATTATGTTCGTCTTTTGTTTCTGTATTGTGAAAGTGGTTGTCACTTTTCCCCCTCCCCCATTTAATGCTATAGATAGCGAAAGCAAAACAAAAGACTAATCAAGTCCAAAATGGCGCTAAAATTTTGTAGGTTATACTATAAATGTCAACAAGTTGTCAAATGAATGACATTAATACTGATAGTAGTCTTGAATAAGGGTTGTTTATTTGTTTTTTTTTTTTATATAATTTTAATGGGTTGGAATAATTCAAAAAATGATTCAAAGGGTTGTAAAAATGTTGTAACTTTCTGATGTTGAAAAGGTAGCGACCTGTGAAATAAGGGTTGTTAGAATTTATTACAATAGAATTCAAATATTTTTTTACACAAATAAGTTTACAAATTGTCTCTTCAACCCCCATCAACATTTATTTTCAATTAAAATCTAAATTTGCAGATTTTCATCAATTCAAGCTCCCCTCAAGCATTTGTACCATTTTAATAATTGTCATCAATTAATTCAAACAACAGCTTGAAAGGGTGTCAAATTGTAATTAGGGGGTGGATTGTTTTAAGACTCATTAAACATTCCAAAGGGATGTGATAGTTATATACACTATTTGATTAATTATAAGATTATTCATTTATATCTATGTACAATCTATAAATTGTTTGTTATTATAGTAAAGGGTGAAAACTACCCTTATAAAACAAGAGACATTTATAATCAAGTTACTGTTTCTTTCTATATAAATTAGCTTGGTAAATGATCATTAACGTTTCTCCTCTAATGGACCGGGTAATTAAAAAGTAACTTATCAATAAACCAACCCCTTTATATTAAAATCATCCCTTAGCTCTTTATTTAACAATCCTAAATGGAGATCTCTTTGTTGTTGCCTTTTCTAAAAAAAGAAATTCAATACAGAAATCGTTGGCTTCAATGCCTTTTGTATTTCAACCCTTATTACTGTCACAACTACCACCACTGATTTTTATTGTTGCTAATTGTAATTTTTCGATTTTCCATTTCCGTTTTCATTAACCGATAAAGCAGATGTCAACGAACATTTTACATTATCAATTTTATATTAAGAATGCGAATAAGGGTGGAATTTGCATTAAACTGAAAATAGCGAGGATTGTAGAGTTGACGGGGTTGCTACGTTGGAGGTAAGCGAATTAAGAAAATGTTGTCCGGAACTGTGTGTACCGGATATAAATTAAAAACGACGTCACAGTCGACGTTGTTTGCTAGTTAAATTAACGTGTAAGTGTGTTTTGAAAATAAAATAAGGGTTGTTAATGGTAGTGGTGGTGGTTCGTATAATTTTTCCACACTCAAAATATATATCCGGTATACTATACAATAATAAAATGTAACAGGAAACTACCCCTTGATTATTTTGAATATTTTACACGACACAATAGCAACAACAACCCTTAAGTTTCTAGAGAGATACTTAAGGGTTGCAAAAATAAATTCGAATATTCAACAGACAGAAGTTGATGATGATAATGATGATGATGACTTGACAAAATTGTTAAGAGAACAAAACCCTTGAACATGAATAAATTAAATTGTAGATGGAAAGTTAAACTAAAGAAAAACACCCCCTAGAATAAGGGTAGTTAGTGTAATAACACGAAGAACATTGAATTAATTAAGATAGTGTAGTGGATGGTGAGCTTTAAAACACGCCTATTTCGAGATTAAAATCAGAACAAATGAAGAATCGTTAAGGATCGATCAGATCAGATCGAACGTCGATCACAACAATTAAGCTATGTTCACAATTCATACTTTTGTTTTAATTATTGATTCTCTTTTGTTTGTTTGATGGAAAAAAAACTCAGGATAAAACCGAAACAAATTGAAATAAAATCAACACAGCCAACTTTGTTGAATGTGCATGATTGAAACGGAAATTCTACAATTTCTATTTCTGTTGAAATTCATTTGTTTTCCACCTCCCACCTCCCATAATCTCCACATATGTCATTCTAATGTTTTTATCCATGTTTCTGTGATCTCGAAATTCTATAAAGTTCTAATTGATGATCTCTTTCTATCTATATTTATATATACAAACACACATGTATCTCTATCTTTGTTTTAATTGATAGCGAGAGAAAGAGAGAGAGAGAGAGAGAGTAAGTATGTTTAGCTTTAGGTTATTTTAAAACTGATGTCTCGTTAAGTGGAAAATAATGTTGAAAGAAAAATAACACGTTGATGTAAAATTTCTAATGTTGGTAGCCGTGGTGTAGATGATGATAGTGATGGTGACGTGGCATATGTTAAAATATGAATTTACACAGCCATCTTTGATGACAGTTGTTCTTTATTTATAACCAACAAGAATCTTTAAGCTTGGTAATTTTAGTTTAAAGTTATTTTTGGGAGAGAGAGAGAGAGAGAGAGAGAGAGACTTTTAAAATAGTTAAAATTTCAATTTGTATTTCAGCTGTTTGTGACAAGTCTATATTTCTGTCATTTTATAAAATTGTCCAACATACAAAAGACAGCCTGTATATGTATTATTAAATATAAAACGATTCAAATGTTTTCTTTACTCACATGTCACTCGATTTCGTTCTATATCCAACGGAAATCAATCAAAATCACCACCCCATCCCATCCCTTCCTATCCACAACATAGGTGGTTGAAAATTCCACCACCACCACCACCATTTACCACTTATTCTCTACGGTTGCTAAATCAAAGTCGGAAACTTGAAGGGTTGCGATAATATGGGTGTGTGTCATTTCAAAGGGCCGAAATAGAAGATAAATGGATTAGTATTCAATAGTACTATTTGAGGGTTGTATCTATACGAACCACCACCCATAGACAACCCCTCTATAATGTCTGTTATTAATAATATCTACACCACCCTCAGTTTGATTTTAAAAGAAAGTTAAATTGGTCGATTTTTATAAACAACGAAATAGAGAAAGATTATATGTGAGAGGAGAGGTAAAGAGGGATAGTTTTATATTGGAAATTTTTCACAATTTCTCAATTCATCCCCTTCATGCACAACCCTTATTTCAGCTATCTATAATAGTTGTAGTAGTAGTAGTAGTAGTATAGAGGACATTTTTCAATAAAATCGAATTTTAAAACTCTTACATTCATAATGGACCAGATAAAGATAGATATATAAAACTACCCCTATTCGCTATTTTAATAATAATAATAATAATAATAAAAACAACTGATAGTCGATCGTATAAGTATCTAAAAAATAATAATCAAGATAGCCGCATTCGATACTCTTTTATTTTTAACAAAAGAAAGACATAAAATCACAAGGAAATGTAAAATGGAAGATGAAATCATAGTAGGCAATTTTAAGCTTCATAAATTCTGTATGTTATTTCAAGATGATTCACTTTTGTTTCTTTTTCGTTTGTTTCGTTTTTCGATTGTTTTATTATAAATACAATTTTTAAAAAACTTCGTTACCATAATCACAATATTTGTTTTTTTTTGTTCGTAATTATTGCCAACTTAAATACCATTAAATCCCAATAGTCATCTTTTCAAAGCCTACTAATTTGCAAATATTTTTGCAAATTTTACATAGTAGAAATAAATAAAAGAAGAGATCATGTGGGCCTTTTTTATTTTGGGCAACCCTTTTAGAGGCGTAACAATATTTACTGGTGTTACACTTTTATTAGTTATACCGCTTATACCCAAAGAGAGGGTGTGTGATATTTGTTAATCCACGGGCGTCAAAAATTGACAAAAGAACGCCTACTATATAAAGCCAAATTTAGAGACTGTTTTGAAATCAAGAAAGTTCTAAGAGTAAACATATGAATACACCTACCTATTGTTTTTGACTGTTTTAAAATTCATTGATAATAACCGGAAACAGTGGAATGTAATTTTGAATTCCATTCCGATTCGATTTTGTTGTTTTTTGTTTGTAACCTTAACTACACATTTTTTTTAAAGATTTCTGGTAAAGTTTATTAAAATTTTAACCGATAAAAATTAAATGTAAACACACAAGCTACAAACTATAATTTTAATAAGACCAGATGCATTTTTTTTATATAAAATACTACCAACTTAAATATACTTAAAGCTCTAAATAGAACAAATGAAATATGCCGTTTTCGATTTTACCATCGCCTACTATGAATTGATTTATACAGCCGTAATAAATCTAAATATACAGGCTGTCTTGACAATGAATACGACCTTAGATAGATACGGAAACCGAATTTTGTTTTTAAAGGCCGATCCACACACGGAGATATATCTTAGTAAGACGGTCTCATGGTACGGTACAGTGATATATATCTAGCTTTGTCTATACATGATACCGACAGAGATAGATATATATCATTGCACCGTACCATGAGACCGTCTTATAAGACATATCTCCGTGTGTGGATCGGCCTTAATTCATTTTCAATATTGTAACAGACACAATTTTAATTTAGATTAATTTCATTTTATTCACCACATTCATTTCAGGTCTTTTGTTTTATCAAGCATTTGTAGGTTGTTGGCGCAATTTTTAGTGTTTGTAACTTTAGCCACATTGTATTTTTGAATTATTACCAACTTGATAACATCAACAAAACGTACTTTTTAAATCAAATACTGCCAACTTAAATGCTTTTAAATCTAAATATTGTATTATAAATCTCAATAAACAGGCCGTACTATCGATAAATTAAACTATAATAGATTGAATAAGAGTTTTATATTCAAAATATTGGCAATACTGTAACGGATACAATTTTCTTTTAATTTTTTTGTTTTTCCCGGTAGTTCTGTAGACACAATTTGTCTTTGTGTAACTTTAACCACCGAAATTATAACCTTAGATTTTTTTGTTTGTTTTGCACAATTTAAACCAACAAATTTTGTATATTTTTCATAATTATTAACAAGAATTACCCAAAAATCGTTTACTACCAACCTAAATGCAGTTCAATCATTTGAATTGTAGATAAAAGTTTTGTTTGTAAATATACAGTGCGTCCCAATAAGGATCGACATGGTCGTTCAATATAGAAAAAAAATCGAAAATTATGGACAAACAGTGGGTAGATGATAAGGTCAAAGATCTCTAGATTTGTCTGATAAATATCCGTTGGTTATTATTATGTGAATTGAATATATAATAGAAAAAGAATAATTTTTTTTCGAATCAATTTCAGAAATACGTTCATTGAATCACAATTCAATCGCCTCTTTTATATGATGGTAGTACTTTTACTTTATCTCTATTTTATTCATTTAAATGTTAATTTATCTATCTTGTTTTGTGTTTTGTTCGTTTGTTTGTTTTTTTTTTTCTACTTTCTATTGTTTCGTTAGGTAAATCGTGTCAGTCACGCAAAACCACAGTATATAGACGTTGCTGATGATCCCATTTGTTTTCATTTATTTACACACAGACACACAGCCGCCTATTACAACAACAATTCATCTCATTTGTTATTTATTAACTACTACCATATAATAGAAATTCTTTTGTTTTATTAAACGACAAAAAAAGCAGAGGCGTAGTGATGAGAAAGTTAAACAGGACCGTACTCCGATTTATAAGACCCGGCTTCAAATTTACATAGTACCTATTTAACCCTCTGATGCCTGAATTCGTGTTTCACTACACCCTGTTCACTACGCCACTGATAACAATAAGATTATGAAAAGTAATAGTTATATGGATTATATGAGGGTGGGTGGTTTATTTCTACTTTTGGTGACTTACCGCCGCAGGCTTCCTTAAAATCCGTACAACAATCACCCAATTTAAGACAGGCATGATCACAATAACACGGTTTATCATTTAAATCTTCAATTATAGCATTTAATGGTGCTTTTTGTACAACACATGAGGAATCACGACCAGGACAACATAATTTCGCTTCACGACAACTACCAGCATTAACAACAATATTTATAAAATTATTATCAATTAATAATAATAATACTAATATACAACACATATAATGATAAGTATAATGATAACAACCCTTCATTATTATTTACTAAATTTGATTATAATGATTGATTTTGATAAATCTCATTAAGGGTTGCCCGGATTTGGTTTTATGTGTGTTGTTGTAGTGTGACGAAATCGTTTTAAGGATTGAATAATTTCGTAAAAAAAATTGTTGGAAAGAACCCGCTGCCGCCGCCGGTCAATTAATTCGATGTCTGTTACGACAAACGGCTAAACTAAGAATGAAACGATGAGGAGGATAAGCGTGTAATGTAAAGAGAAGAAGAGAGAAATTCTCTCCTCTTGGTCGTTGCCGTTTTTACAACGATTGTTGGTATGGCATCGTGTTAGCTAGCGCAGTGGGGGTGGTTGTTATGCTCATGCTCCTATAATACTGGCGGCGGTGGTGGTGGTAATGGTGGTGGCGGTGACACAATATCCACACTTAAATATAGTGGACCCACGTGCCACTCGATAGATAAATAGCCCTAGATACAGGTAAATATTGGACAATAGGAATGAAGGTGAAGAAGAAGAAGAAGAAGAAGAAGGGATGATAATAAAAGAAGAAAAAAAAAGAAAAGAATGTATTGGCGCCACTCTAAAACAACAATAAAAAGAATAAAAAGACAGGTATAAATCAAGTTACCATAATAGTAAGGTAAAATGTCATTATTGTTTTGTTCGTTTTTATAGTCAAATGTTTAAATCAATGCCAACATGATTTTGGATCTTGCTCTTTATTTTCGATTTAAAAATATCTTAAAATCATCAATATTCACCTACTGTTATTAATTAAATTCATTTATCTACGACTTATATATAAAGTGATCATTATACTTGTGGTTTTTGTAATATAATGACCTACTTTATATCCCTAGGGAGATAAAGTAAATGAATATCCCTCTCATCAGCCAATCAGAAAATAGTATTTTAATTATAATTTCCGTCAAATGTAAACAAACCATGGTAACGACAAAAATAATTAACTATTGTTTGAACAAGTAGGCCTAAAGTGGGCGTTTTCATGCAATTTTGAATAAAATGACATTCAATTTTTCTGAAATTTCGAACAAATACTTAGTTGTGAGAATATTCGTTGTATTATTTACAATGGAAAGTGGTAAAGAAGATGATTTTAGTAGTAGGATAACAGTTTCTTTTAAATGTAAAAAACCATGGCAACGACAAAAAATAAATAACAGTTCCAACAAACAGTTGTAAATAAGTGTCAATTTTTTGTGCGATTTTAGAATCGAAAATGACAAAGAAGGTAAATATTTTTGTACACTACCAGTACCTGTACATGTAGAAATAAGTCGTAGATAAAGTATAGTATACAACTCGCTTATAATGAATGCTAATTATAACCTCGAATGATTACAACACTCGCTCGCTCCGCTCGCTTGTGTTGTAAACTTCATTCTCGGTAATAATAGCATTCATTATAGACTCGTTGTATAATATACTATTATATTAAGATTTATTAAGTCATTTTGATAAAGTAAAAAAATAAGAGAAATTATAATGGAAAACGCGTTATTTTTGTGTTTTGTATGCAGCGCCATCTTGTAACCAATAGCTAAGACTTTTCTGTGTTGTTACAGTCACTAAATATATACAGTACCGCAAATGACCGCCATTTTGGATAAAAATTTATGGGGACATTTGAATTTTAAACTATAGGTTGGTAACATTGAGAAGTAGAATTTAAAATCAAGTTATCTGACTCCATGACAGATTATTGAGTATAGTCAATAGTATGACATATTATTACAAATGGCGCCATTTTGGATAAAAAAATTTGCTTTCCCTCTCTAACACATTGGCCCATACAATTGCGGTACTGTGTATATTTAGTGACTGTATGTGTTGTATATCTACAGCGCCACCTTGTAAACTTACAGACTGTACCACGGTCGCAGTTGGCTGTGCCTTTGGTGACTTAGTAACGAAACTTGACGTTTGATAATTTATTTTTGAAATGGCCGAATCAAACTACGACACTACGTATAACCAAAAGCACAGCCAACTGGTACACTCGGTATATATGTTGGACATACAGCACCATCTTATGGCTGAAAATTTAATCATTATTAAGTTGCGCGAACTATGAATTTGCTTTGAATTGTCGTGCGATTATCGTCAGCGCACGTGCATAAACGTTGCAATCACGTGATTCTAATGAAGTTTCCATGCAATCAGTTCCTCTATTATTGTTATTCTCTCAGAGTAACTCGTTTGTGTTAATTAATCGATCATTTTTACATAAAAATGGATAAAATATTTATAATAGAAAAACCAACTACGCTAATGATAAGTTGACAGCGTTGAAATTATTATGACAAAACTATACATTCTAACTCTTGTTATTATTTAATGACAAATCAAACAATAACTCATCTATAGATTGGAACAAACCTGATAAAAACAAGTGACTTTTTCAATAGGATTATGTGATTTGATACAGCGCCATCTTACAGAAGACTATTCAATTACAAATTAATTATTGTCAATCACTATATAAACTCAATTAAACTAAAGTTTAATTAACACACCGTGTAAATATACTCAATATTTATGATAATATTGCTTAGTTTAATAGATTGGAACAAACCTTATAAGAGTCATGATCGACATCTCACTACTAACAACATCTTACAGTAAACAGTTGAAATTGATTTAGTTGTCAGTGACATAACCTCAAAAAATGTTGTAGTTTTGTTGATTTATTATAGTTATTCTTATTGTACAATCGAGAAAGATTATGTAACTTGATAACTTATTTGTGTATTGGAACAAATCTTACTTTATCATGTCGCCTATAGATTGGAACAAGCCTTATAAGAGTGATGACATTATTTTGACAGCTCACTACTAACGCCATCTTATAGTAAACCGTTGAATTTGATTTAGTTGTCATTGATATAACCTTAAAAAAATGTTGTAGTTTTGTTGATTTATTATTATTATTATTGTTTTTTGTTACAGTTATTTCGAAAATTAACGATAATATTTATGACTGTATTGTTTTAAATTATTTTTATTATTACGGTACTATTGTTATAAAATTAATAATTGGTAAATTTATAACTAATAATTTTTATAGTGTAAAGAGAGAAAGATTATTTGAACAAGTTTCCAATCAATTTCCCACAGTTTCTACTTTATTAATTTTTTTTTTGAGGTCATCTACATGAGATTCAGGCAACTTTTCACATTTCTAATTAATTCTAATTTATTAAATTTCGGTTGTAATTTAATTTTTATAATTAAATTCAACATAAATTCGTAAAAAAAACAACGTGATAATAATGTTATTAAAATGTTGTCGTCTTAAACGTATTCATTTAAAATTAATTTTTATAATTTCATTATTTTTAACATTAATTTATTTAATTATAAATCTATTAAAACAACAACAACATCAACAACATGGTAGATATTTTATAGATGGGAAACAACAACATTTTCAATTTCAATCAAATTTAACACAACATTATGAACAATTTTTACAAAATTATGAACAACATCAAATAAATAATTTGGGTGATAATGGTGAACCGGCTTATTTAGATGGTGATGATGCTAAAGCCGGTGAAGAAGCATTAAAAAAATATGCTTTAAATACTGTATTAAGTGATCGTATGCCTTTAGATCGTAAATTACGTGATTTTCGTAATGTTAAGTAAATAATTAATTTAATTCAATTAATTACTACTATTTTATTAATTAATTATAATTTTTTTCAGATGTCGTTCATTTAAATATAACCCAAAATTGAAAGCCTCCGTTATTGTGATATTTTATAATGAATTAATGAGTGTCATATTACGTACAATATGGAGTGTTATCTTACAAACACCCAAACATTTATTGGAAGAGATTATTTTAGTTGATGATTGCAGTACTGATGGTAAACTATAAACATACATTTGGCTATGTTTTTTTAATTATACATATAGTCGTAGCTTAGTTCATACACTTTACTATTATTATAAATTTGATATTTTTGTTGTTGGTATCTTCCAATAGAAATACAAGCAGACGAACTAAGTTACGACGTTACGTAACTAAAAGCATAGCCAACTGTGTGATAGTGATAACATAACATTATACAGAATGTGTCCTGATAATGGGCCATTAGAAAGATAAGAAGTTCCTAATTTTTACATTTCTTTTTGGGTTAAAATTTACGGGGATATTTGGCTTTGAAACTATAAGTTGGTAACATTGACAGGTTGAATTTAAAATCAAGATATTTGAGTCAATGTCGCCATTTTCGGTTTTAAAATTTGCTTTTTCTCTCTAACACATTGGCCCATAAGCTTGCGCTACTGTATGTAATTAATGACTGTCTTTTAGTAGCACACCCTAATCTCTTATTATAAATGGAACGGTATACTTTATCAGTTTTTATAATAACGGTTGGGTTTAGGGGGGTACCCTCTTGATACGTCTCTGATTCCTTTCTATTAGGAGGGCGAAGGATTGTCGCGTTTGAATGTTTCACGGTTAATTTCGGTCTGCAACTGTTCTAATTTTTTTATTGCATAAAGGACAAACTAATAAAGAGTTTCATACAAATTTAGGGTATTTAGTATTCACAACAGCAACCCTGTAGTAATTTTTTGTTTTCTTAACAGTAAATTTGAATGGTCTACTTGATTATTACATAGCAACAAGACTGAAAGATTACAATATAAGATTGATACATTTAAAGAGTCGTGTTGGTTTAATTCGTGCCCGTTTGAATGGTGCCCGTTTAGCACATGGTGATGTTTTAATTTTCTTAGATGCACATTGTGAAACAACAATTGGTTGGATTGAACCATTATTACAACGTATTGAAGAGGATCGTACATGTGTTTTAGTACCAATAATTGATGTAATTGAAGCAAATACATTACAATATTCAACAAATGGTGATACAAATTATCAAGTTGGCGGTTTCTCATGGTCCGGCCATTTTATATGGATTGATATACAAAATGATGCGGATAAATTAACTTTAAAACCTGTCAAATCACCAACAATGGCTGGTGGTTTATTTGCAATTGAACGTAATTATTTTTGGGAAATTGGTTCATATGATGAACAAATGGATGGTTGGGGTGGTGAAAATTTAGAAATGTCATTTCGTATATGGCAATGTGGTGGTCGTTTAGAAACTGTACCATGTTCACGTGTCGGTCATATTTTCCGTGCTTTTCATCCATATACATTTCCAAATAATAAAGATACTCATGGTATAAATACGGCACGTTTAGCTCATGTATGGATGGATGAATATAAACGTTTCTTTTTCATGTACCAACCGGGTTTGGAACATAATCCAATCATTGGTGATTTAGAACATAGGAAGCAATTACGTCAGAAATTACGTTGTAAGAATTTCAAATGGTATTTAAAGAATGTTTATCCTGAAAAATTTATACCAGATGAAGAGGTTTATGGTTTTGGACAATTTAAAAATGATTACAATATGTGTTTGGATGATTTACAATTGAATGATGATAAGATTGGACCATTAGGTCTTTATCAATGTCATCCATATTTGGCAATGTCGCAATATTTTTCAATTAATTTTAATGGTGAATTACGTAAAGAGAATTTTTGTGCTGAAACATTTAATGAACATAATGTACAATTAACTGAATGTCATGGACATAAAAGGGAACAATTTTGGTTATTGTATAAAAATGGGACCATTTATAATCCATCTAGTAGGAAATGTTTAAGTAGTAATCATGTTGGTACTGGTAAAGGGGTTATTGTTGAACCATGTACAGATAGTATTTATCAAAAATGGATTATAACAAATCTAAATATAACAGCTTTGATGCAGTGATTTTTTTTTATCAACTAGATGAGCCACATAAGGCAAAAAGTTCTTATATTGTTCGAATCATTTGTCAAATCGTAAGAGTTGCCATAAGAACTTTTTGTTTCAAGATAACTTATCCGGTATATTTTATATGTGTGAGTGTTTAATTGTTAATTAAAATTGTTGAATATTTTATATACGAAATATATTTTACTTATATTTACTTAAAAATTTAAATATCACCATTTCTAATACCTTTACGATAGAAATAAGCGTTGGCTAGAAGACGTATGTCGTTACTTAAACTGAAATTCTTCCGGAAAAAGAGAAGGAGAATAAAGATATAGAGTAGAAAGACATTCAGAACAGCACATAGTTGTGCAGTTGGAAAAATTAAGTAGGAAGAGTCCATCTTCAAATTTTCAAGGTTAATAATTTTCTTGTACCGTAGCATAGGTGTTCGTTAAACATTTCTATTTCAGTCATCATTTTGTCAGCCTATTTTCGATTTTTGTGACATACTTAAACGAAAAATATTACATTTAAACTTCAAGGGACCCTAAAAGCCCATTTCTTCAACCTAATGTATAATATGACACTGATAATCACCAAGGGCTCATTCTAGAGCGAATACGCCCCTGTATATTTACACATAGGCCGGTAATACAGATTACTGTAACTGTCAACAAATGCAAGGTTGCCAAATCAAGTTCATGTTGTGGTTACAGTTACAATTAAAATTACCAGGAAAAAAACGAAATATTTAATTATGCAAAATAGTAATTAATAGCAATAAAAAATGTGGAACGCTTCACGATTTTGCGTGTCATCCTTGCGCAGGGGCCATGCTAATCTTCTCTGTATCGTTCCAATTTTAGTATATGTACCGCCAAAGCGAGTACACTGGCAACGCCCTCTAGCTTCCATATATAGTTAACGTAACAAACTAACTTATCGTGAACTATAACTTTAAATTTAATTAATTTCAAAATAAATAAAAATAATTATAATTTATATATACAATACATATATTTATCCAGAATATAATACAATTATCTACAATAAATGGGAAATTTTTCCAATAATCAAATTGAAAACTTCCAATAAAAAAAAAAACGTATAAAGCCAAAAAATACAGAGCAATTTCATCTCATAGTTGGCTATGCCTTTGTTATACGAAGTCGTAACTTGCTTCATACTTCACTACGTTTGACGTTTGTTCAATTAAAAAACAAGCAGTTGAATCAAACTACAGACATACGTAACCAAAGACATGGCCTAATACGAGTTGATATTGTCTACATATATTTTAGGAATGTTGAGATTCCTTATTGTTAAAAAAAATTCTTATAATGAGACTATAGCTTGTTGTAAAATTTGTGATTCACAACGTCCATACTCTTCTTCAATAACAGCCAAATCTAAATCAGCATCAATTACAATCACTGGTGCTGGTAATGGAGATGTTTGTTTATAAAATAACCAATTCTCATGTATATCATGTAAATCTTTTATAAATTCATATGGTAATAATTTCTCTTCAATACGATTACGTTTTTTAATACGTTCATAAACAATATCAGGTGTTGTACGTAAATAAACAATTAAATCAATACGATAATTTTGTGTTGTTATTAACCATTTATACCATTCATCAATTACAGATAAACTTGGTCCATTTAAAATACCATCTTTATATAATTTTTCAACGAAACAATAACGTGCACCATGAATTGAACGTTCCATTAATTTTATTGATTTCTTCATTGATTCTGATGATTGTACTGGTGGTTGATATAAATGACTTTTAATCATTGTTAATTGTACATAAGATTGAAATGTAAAACTCCATTTCTTTGGATCTTCATACATTTTATTCAAGAGATTATAACCATGACAATTACGCCACATTTCAATTGGTTCTGATATTATTGTAATGTTTTCTAAACGTTTAAAATATTCTAAAAATGTTGTTTTACCACTACCAATATTACCCTCAACAATCACAGTAAAGGGTTGTTGTTGTTGTTGTATTGGTTTATTTAATAGAGATTTTGCCATTCTTGATAGATTTCGTGTTAAATTCATTATTTATAATAGTTGTATACACATCATTATAGACCGGTTAACCTTTAAAAAATATATTTTAAAAAAGGATTGACAACTATAAGTTGTATTACATACCATTAAAATAAATTATTATCTTTTAGAAAATTGACAATTTGAATTAATTTAATAATTTAATTACTACGATAATTAAATTTAAAGATGCAATTTATACAAGTTCAAACATGTGGATTTATGACATTTACTTTGACATTTCGTCTGTCAATAGTCAATTTTTAAATATACAATGTTGCCACATTACAATCAAGAAAACTACTAATTTAGGGAATTTCGTTAGAAAAAATTAACAATAATTTGTAATTAATTTAGAAATTAATTCGAGAATATATTTTTTTATATGTACGAAACAAGCCCTTAGTAGTGTGATAAATATCTAAATTTCATATCGTTCAATTTAATTGTGAATAATTTCTAAGAAATAGATGGCGCTGTATAGAACAAAATTTAAATTTGATTTAAGATTGGTAAGAAAATATACAGTTATGGCAATTAATAGTGCAAACATGAGAAAACTATGCCTGAAATAGAGAAACATTAAGAGAGAGAGAGAGAGATTAAATTAGGAGAAAGAGAAATAGATATGGATATAATTTTGTATAAATAGCAAGTCTGTAAAATAAGTTGATTCTTATCCAATCAATATTCATATGCTAGTAATTTGAATTGCCCAATATAGGAAATAGATGGCGCTAAATAAAACAAATATATTCAAGCTACATACTTGATTTTTGAATTTGTATAAAATATACTATTTTGGTAATTAATGGTAAAATTGAAACGGAGAGACATTAAGAGAGAGAGAGAGAGAGAGAGAGATTGAATTGGACAGATCAAGAAGAAGACAGAGAGATGGATTTATACAGGTGTTTATGTATATCTTAAAAGAGCAATATAGACATGATTCTTATCCAACTATATGCTTCTGATTAGAATTGCCGAATATGTATTCATATTATTATAATAACAATGAATGAAATTGAAGAAGACCTAAAAAATACAAAGTATTGAATCTTTATTTATTTTCTTAATTAATTAACTTATTAAAATATAAATTCATGATAAGGTAGATTATGTTTTCGATTTATTAACTGCCTCTTTAGCACGTCTAATTTGCATTTCTTTCTGTTGTTGAATTACACGTTTAAAAACATCATCATCATCATCATTTTTCTTAATATTCTTCATTAAATCTAAAATTATTAATTATTTTTATTATAATTACATACAAAGTATTGTACAGCAATATTTCACTTCATAGTTGGCTATGGTTTTGATAACGTGACATCGTAGCTTAGTTCATATACTTTACCAGATTTGACATAACATGTTGATGTCTTTTTCCAACGCTTGATTTTACAACTTAACACCATCGACTCTCTATCTAATAATAACTGTAAATATTTCACCTTGCAGTTGGCTATGACTTTCTTATAAAGAATCAGGGCCGGCACTAATATGTTATGCACCCCTTTGCTGAGAATTATTTTGCCACCCACATCGGCTTTGCTAGCAGAGGCGGCTCGTGATTTCAATTAGTAGGGTGATGGTCTCACGTAGACACAAGCACAGAACATCAAGAGAGATGGATGAAAAAGGCGAAAGAGATAGGAACAAGGACAAATAGAAAAGTTAGGAGAGAAAGAAAGAAAAAAGATAGAGGAGAAAGAAATACAAGACAGAAGTAAAGAAAGAAATACTGGTGATGGGAGGGGCAAATAACAAAAGAGAAAGGGGGGAAAAGAAGAAAAGAACGGAAGACAGGAGAACAAAAAAGAATCAAGAAATACGATAGAGAAAGAAACAAAATGGCAGAAAAGAGAGAAAGGCAAGAGAAAAACACAAAAAAAAAGAAAAGAAAGAAAAACGGCCGAATAAAGCTAAGATACTACGTAACTAAAAACATGCCCATCTGCAACGTGAAACATGGTTGCATTTTAGACAGCATTGAGTTGAAAAATCAAACAGGCCTTGTTTTATTTTTTTTAATAGAAACAACAAGCAACCGAATCAAGTTATCGTTGTATTGTTGAGCTGAAAAATCCAGCAGGCTTTGTTTTTATTTAATTTTTTTCAACAGAAATAACAAGCGTCCGAATCAAGTTACGACGCTACGTAACAATAAAACTATAGCTAACTGTGATGTAATATAGTACCTTTTGTATTAGAAAATACGACATACGTACCATCGAATGATGCTTCTTCACCTTCCGAATCTGTACTACTGCCCTCATTTGCCGGATGTCTTAGATAGATATCTGATAATTCAGAGCCACCTTGTAATGGATCATTTTCACCTGGTATCAATTCAACTTTATCAATATTAACATTTTTATTCATTTGTTCATTTTGTTGTTGTTGTTCATTTTTACGTGCACGTATCTTTTCCCATTCACTTCTATATTCATTTTCATAAATAATTGTTGATTCATCAATTAATTTATATAAATCATTAATACCATCACCAGTAGCAGCACTAACACCACATACTTTTAAATTACGATAAAATTCATCTAATGTTAATGACATTGAACGTGTTAAATTTGTTATATAATTCTCATCATTATCATCATTGTCTAATGCTTGTTGAAAATGTTCAAAATCTTGCATCCAATCAATTGCATATTGACAATCAACAATATCAATTTTATTAAAAACAACAATTAATGGTAAACGTGTTTTATATAAAATTGAACATGCATATAACATATTTGATATAAATGTTGCTGGTGATGTACTACGTACACAATCAACAACATATAAAACAACAGTTGGTAAACTTGAAGCTAATGTTTCAGTAATTATAGCACCTTAAAAATTATATTCGTTAATATTAAAAAGAAATTTTATTAATTTAATAATATTACCAGAAACAGACCATGTAAATACTTCAATTTGACCAGGTGTATCTAAAATACATAAATCATTAGGTGCTTTTTCAATAAAATTGATAACTTCTGGAAATTTCGTTGAAAATAAATTTAATGATGTTACAATAGCACCATTTGGACCTAATTTATATTGTTTCATTACTTCTTTATAATTAACAGTATCACGAATATCTAAAAAAAAAAAAAATTATAAAAATTAATTTAAATTAATTAATTATTGATTATAATTACCAATATTAGCAAAATATGGTAATTTTATACAAGCTGGATCTAAATTAACAACATAGGGTTTTCTTTCTAATGTTGTTAAACGTGTTACTAATGATGTTTTACCAGAACCAGCCATACCTAAAACAATTAAACATACCGGATTCTTTCGCACTGATTCTGCCATTATATTGCCCACTAATTAGATTTAATTAATTAATTGAAAATAATTAAAACAACACAACATGTCCGTACAACACAATTGAAGTTATTTGAGGTTATGTTTAAATTTTACACAAAGATATTGGAAGGGAATAGATAGCTAATGTCCTATGTTTTGTCTTGGATTATAATGTAACTAACTTCGAATTACCTCGAAAGTTAGTCGTACTCTTCTTAGCTAACTACTTATCACTATCTATCCTTCAATTTGACTGAGTATCCGCCACTTCTGCCAGCGTACAACATTGTGGCGGATAAGTTGACAAAGACAGAAAATACAGCTGTTGCATTGTTGGAAAGAAACAACAGATAAGTCTCAAAAAATATTAGTGCGCATGGTGGCTACAAATTTCTACCCACATTAGCAGTCTAGTACATCCAATGATCCAAGTCTATGATTTTACAATAATGTCGATAATATAGATTGCTACATAACCGGCATTGACAGTTGTCTCACTCTTTCTAACTAATTATTAATGGCAGTCTGTTGCTTAAATTAGCCGATTTCAGCGCACTCTACTGAGTTTTAGCGTTAACTATTTAAAATAGCCAAATAGCACTACCAACCTAAAGACAAATAAGCCACTAAACTTAATCAAGAACTAATTGTAGCCTTACACACTTCGAATTTTTTTAATTTAAATTGAAATTCGAAAAATTTATCAATAGAATGACATGATTTTTTAATATGGATGCGGTACGTCATCAGTGACGTCACATATGTTAAAAATAATAGTTATAACGTTATTAAATGTAGCTCTAAATTTATTATAATTGAAATAATTGTAAATTTGTAATAAATACCGCACAAATTAAGTACACTATTAAGTATACATAGTAACATTTTAAAACTAAGGCACAATAATTAATTAATTAATTTAATTATCATTAATTATTGTTGTTGTTGTTGTTGTGGATGATATTGTTGTCTACCAGCTAATTCTAATAAATAACGATCAGGATGATCTAACCAATCATTTGGTGATAATTTAACACAACGTTGTCTTTCAGCTTCGTTAATTTCCCATTTTTTAATTTCTAATTGTTGTTCACGTTTAATTGGATCACCACAACCCCATACTTCAATACGTTCTAAATTATATGGTATTTGACAATATTCAATTTTATTAAAATCTTGATCAATTTTTATAATTGGTTTACGTGGATCTTTACCAGCACATAAACCAAATGGATAACCACGTATTTGTGTATTTAAATATAAACTTTTACTACATCTATTTTCTAATATATGATATTTTGGTAATAATTGTATTATTGTTGTATTCTCATCACCCCAATATAAATGTGATTCATGCCATTCAACTGTTGTAGCAATACAAAAAATTTGTTGATTATCATCACGTAATAATAATAATGTTGGACCTTTATAAGATAGAACATGATGTAAGAAACGATTTAAACCTAAACCCATCTCATTTGAATCATATAATAATAACCAATGTGATGGTAATGGACATAAAAATCTCGTTAAATATGTTGATAAATTTATACCACTACTACTTGGTGATATTGTTGTTGTATCATCACTTGTATTCTGTTGTTGTTGTTGTTGTACTTGTGGCCTTGAATAGATTTGTGGTAATGAACCAGCCAATAACCATGACATACTCATTTGTAATAAATGTTTTTGTTGATGTACACCCCCACTATAAAATGGTGGGGATTCTTCTAATACCGGTGTTGCCAATTCTAAACCAACTAATTGTAATGTATCTTGATTTTGTTGTTTATCATCTAATGTACGATATGATGTTGCTAAACAATGTACAATATAACGATGTAATGGTAATAATAGACGTGGACAATTACTATTTAACCAATGTGATACATATTGTTGTGATAATTGTTGTTTTATATTAAAACAACCATCAATTACTGCTTTTAATGTTTTGTTAATTGATAAACACATCTGTGGACCTTCTGAATAATGGTCCATACTTATATGATATGAACACATTATTAATGTTTGTAATTCATCTGGTTTAATTGTTTCATTATTTGTTGCAAACATTTTTACAAAAACATCACGAACTGTATCATCATCTAAAATCTAATAAAAATTTTCGTTTAATAAAATAACAACAACAAAATCAAACGACTTACAGCTAGATATTTTTCACATTGTTGTTTGAAATCGAATGAATTTATGAAATTTTGTATAGAATTCGATTGTAAATGGAAATAATTGTAAAGTTTCTCAGCTAAAATTGTATAACGTGGAAACAAATATTTCTATAATTAATCAATAAATTAATTAAATCAACACAATTAATTAACAAATAACTTACTGTAAATATTGTTAATGAAATTCCATCAATATGCTCTTCAATGCGGGCTTTATTGCAAAGTATCTGAAATGGAACAATTTAAAATTAGCGCTAATTCTCGTACCAATCTCCCAACAAACAAAAACACTAACTTTCCTATATTAACAACATATTTTTCTAAATGTTTGATATTAGCAAACCTGTGTTAATTTATCCACCGGTAATAATTGTGTTTGTTGTTGTTGTTGTTGTTGTTTATCATCATTTTGTTGTTGTTGTTGATGATGATGATGATCAGATTTCGATTGACGCCTAGATGATGGCGTCGAATCACCAGTCTTATTACCACTACTATGATGATTTCCCATATTTATTGATTTTTAATTAATTTTAATAAATAATTCCATTAATTTTAGAAACTTGTACACTATACAATATTGATGATACAACAATTCTACTATAAATGTTGGTAGAATTGTATTCTAAAATGTCAATATATATACCAACCGATAATCTACAAAAATAAAAACACCAAATTTATCGCGACAAAAATCAAACAATTTCGAATCTATTAGTCCACATTTTACTATAACACTTATTTAAACAATAATTTAAATTTCAAACTGTTAATTTACTTATACTTTTTTTTAATTCGATGCAAAATTTAACAAAATCACCCAACTTAAATTGACATAACCCCAAAATCTAGTTAGTAATTTTTATTGCACTAGATTGGTAATGGGAGATTACTGGATATGATCACATGGGTCACCAATGGCATAACGTACAAATTTAAATTGCAAAAATAATAAAACAAAATTATATCAAAATAATTATTATTACAACATTATTGCTTATAATGTCATAACAAATAGTAATACAATGTTTTAAATAAATTTTATCAAAAGTTACAAAACAAACAAGAAAAAAACGTCGAAATATTCTTTGGCGATCATTGATAACAATACATTTCAGTCTCTAATCATTATTAATCGTAAATTAATCAATGAAATAACACTTGAATAAAAATTGGAAAAGAACAATACTTATTTCTAAAATTATACATAAAAAATTAAACAGAACAAAGCAACGAGGAATGATATTAATGAACAAAATTAAAACTAATTCTAATATTAATAAGATTCAACAATTTATAGTAATAATAATAATAATAATAATTGAACGATTTGTTTGTTATCAATGTTTAAACAGGATCAGCAATATCTCGTTTAATTAATTCATCACGTATATGAATATCATTTGATGTTGTTGTATCAATTAAATATAAATTTAATACAATATCAGATTTATATAATTCATCTTTTTCAATATTATTTAATACACTAACAAATTGTTTACGTGTGACTAAATTTTTAAATATTTCACAATCTTCCATTGTCCATTTTTGATTTTTTGGTTTAATACCAGCAATTTTTGCTTTTAATGCTTGGTATGGTAATGACATAAATTTATCATCTAAACGTAATAATTGATTGATTGTTAAATTTGTATAATAACCAAAATCACAATAACAAACTGATATTGAACCGGAATGTATTACTTTCAATACACTAGTCCTAATTAATTAACAAATTAAAAAAATTAATTAAAAACAATCTATAATTAATTTTAAAAGAAAAATAATACTTACCGATACCATTTACCATCATCGTATTTTGATGCATAAATATTACCCGGAATTATATCATCGATTGATAACGGACTATATTGAATATTAAAATAATGTTGTTGCATGTTTTCCATTAATTCAATCAATTTATCGAGAGTATCTAAGGGTTGGATCTAAAATGGTTATCATTAAAAAAAGAAGAACGTACGCCTTTGATTATAGAACTCACAAAGAAATTCCATGGATTCACAGCAAACGGTATATTAACATTCAAATAATCACCACGTTCTGGTAATGGTGGTTTCTTTAATAAACCCCCAGACGGTACATTTTCTAAAAAACAAAAGTATTAATTAATTAAATTAATTATTAAAGAGGCATTAATCAGCCTTATCATCGCTATACTACTAACAGAATCGTTTGAAATCTAAATCACGACCTTTTGGTTTTGTAGACCACTACTCTACCAACTAAGCTAACAGGAATCCGCATCAAGCTTAGTTGTGAATTTATATTTAATCGGTGCTTTATCGAGCACAATATTGTCTTCCTACTCAATGTATGAAGAGTTTACATTTAGACCGGCAAATAATGATTATTATTACAGATTCCTGTTAGCTCAGTTGTAAGAGCAATGGTGTACAAAACCAAAAATCAAATTATTCTTAGCTGTATAGCGGTAACAAGTCTGAATACCTTTTAATTAATTGATAATCATTAATATCACATTTACTTAATAAAAATAAATGTTTGATCAATTAATCAATGAAACTTACTTGTATTCTCTTGATATTGTACCAAATTCATTAAACGTTTACGATTTGTTTTATCAACATTTGTAGAATCAGCACTGTAATTAATTAATTATAATAAAAATAGTAAATAATAATCCAATAATCTTACTGTTGTAATTCAACTTCAGCTTCAACAGATATTGATTTATTAATACAAAATAGACCACCTTCACTTGATCTTTTAAAAAATTCAACCCATGGTACATTTTCACTATCATATTCAACAATTTTTAATAAAATTGAATTATCTTTTGGCATTAATTTTGTTGCACGTTCCAAAAAATCACCAGGTAATTTATCTAACATTATACGTACTTTTATAGCTTGTTCTGGATATTGACATAATAAATCATCTAATTGATCTAATTGATACAATTTCTCATTATTTATATTAATTATATCTGTATTACCATAATCAACAAAATAAATTTGTACTAAATCACCTTTTGGTGACCAATCAATAATTTTACAACGTAACCAATGATTTGTTATTTTATATTTTATTAAATATAAACAATTCTCATTATTATCTCTTCTTATTATCTTATTATTATCATCCAATTTTATTGTTTTTGTTTCAATCTGTTTCTCTAATTCATATAATAATTGCATTAAATTCTCATAACCTTTTGTATGGATTTGAACATAAACATCACCATTATCTTCAATATTTGATACATACACCTCTGTTATTGTATTCTATAAAACAATTAAATTAAATAATGAATTTAATAATAAGTAATTTTAATTATTTACCTTCTCTAAAATTGGTGTTGCTGCATCAATTGATAATAAACAACCTAATTCATCTGTAATTGAATGCCCATCATTTGCATCATACATAATAACAGGTATACAAATATCCGATGAATCAGCTAATAATTAAACAATAATTAAATTAAAATTCTAATTAATTAATTAAATTCTTACCATTCTCATCTAATACCAATTCTAATAGAACTTTACGTCCAATTAATTGTTGTAAATGATCTGAATCATAAGAAACATCATAGTACTCTTCTAATCCATCTAAACGACATACGAATGCCTATAATTATTTATTATTATTATTGTTTTATATATAAATAAATAAATAAATAAATAAATAAACAGACTTGTGCTTGATTTTTTGCAAATTCTTGTGGTAAATAATAAATATTTGTTATTGGTACATAACATTCTTCACCAAAATCAATCATAAAACAATTAACATAACCATCTTTTAATTCAGAAATAGCACGTACACGTACCCAGTTATTTGTATGATATACACAATAACAATTACCAAAATTAATTTTCTCACATAATAATTTATCTTTATTTTTATTAAAATATGTCTCCATTAAATTACTCATTTGTAGAAAATTGTTCTAAAAAAATATTAAGAAAATAAAATATAATTAATTAATTAATTAATTAAGAACCATTCAGCCTTATAAACGCTATACAAATAAAAAGAGCTTTGAATCCTAAACTACGACCTTTACTTTTGTACACCACTGTTCTACCAACTGGGCTGACAGGTCCCGTACCAAACACTAAGGTGGTTGTGCCATCCCACACAGGATTGCAACCTTGTTTTAGTTATTTCGCTATGATAAGGCTAAATGCTTTTTAATTAATTAAAAATCATTAATAATTTCAAATTTGCTTATTAATAAAATGATTGTATACAAAATATTCCATCTAAGAAGTACCACTATGTATGTTAGTACTTAAACGGAACAATCTATGCTTTGCCTCTTTTTTTTAAATAGTCAGTGGCGACTCGTGACTTAAATTTCAGGTGCTGCTTTTAAGCAAACACATGCTTTAGAGTATCGTCAAAAAAAACATGAAATAAAATGAAATAAGCAAAAGAAAAAGATAGAGTAATCAAAGAGGGAGAGGAAGATAGAGGGAAAAACAGAAGAGAAAACAGGTGGCGCTGGAGTTCTGCAGTTCTTACACATGAACCGCTTCTGAAATTAGCTAAATTTGTTTTTTAACTGGTTAAAAAGAGTAATATTTTTTATATAGAAATAGGAACAATTACACCCTTTCGACAGTAATCCTCTATCATCAAACATTACTAAAACATACTTAAAGCCTGGTTTTTCTTAAGCTTGCCTTAGCATGATCTTGGATTAAATCGACCTAAGCGTGGATTTACAGCTATTTGAGTATAAACCAGTACATAGACGCCATCAATAACCAACCGTTAGCTCGATTTAAGCCAGGATCTTAACACGAGCTTAAATAGGGGTAAGAAAAATGCAAGTGATGCAATTTTAGGGATGAATTATAACTGTAAGGAGTTTTTTACGAAAAGTCAATTTATATATTAAGCTTGAAGATTTGCAAGAAGCTTAAATCAAGTCTATTCATTACAGTTGATATCAAACTAAAGGGGTATAAATTTTAACTCACTAAAAGATGACATGGAGTAGTTTTCTAAACAAATAAAAGTACAATTATAAGTGGAGTAATAATTCGCACTTAAATACATTTCTTATGATAGTTATTCATCCTCTATTTTCTTAATTAACTTAAACAATAACAACAAATTTTCGTAATTATTATGAGATAATTAACTAACATTACTCAATTAATTTAATTAATTAATTAAAAGAAAAGGATACTTACATTTTCTTGAGTATTGTATTGTTGACACCATATTTCACCAATTGATGTTATCGATGTAATTGTAGCATATAAACGATTATTATCACCAAAATGTATTGTATTACATGGTACAGAAACATCACCAATATTCAAACTTATATTCATCTTCTTACCTTTCTGTAACACCTTAAAATAATTAGAAAACAAAAAATTGTTCATAATTAATTATAAAAATTAGTTTAGCAAGCGATATCTATTAATAATTAACAAATTAAAAACAAAAATTAATCCCAAGAAACATCACACCACCAAGCCAAATTTGCATCCCAATTTTTTTTATAGTTAAATTAAATTATACAGGGGATGTCTCAAAAGTCCTAAACAATCTTTTAGGGGGTAGATAGAGGATGAAATTTTAAGATGAAAAGTTCAATTTTTCACCAGAAGCACAGGTAATAATTAGGTAATAATTACTAATTAAGAGGACTAACTAGAAGGCTTAACTTTTCGTCTTAAAATTTCCATCCCTATTTTTCCCTAAAAGGTTGTGCCGTTGAGTGAATAATCAAAAGATTACAAGCCATGTTTCTTAAATAATCGAAAAAGTACACCTCACACCAAGTAGCGCTACTTTCGAAGTATTCTCAGCGTAAAACTATTAGTTTAACATTAAAATCTAAAAAAAAAAATCGTTTTTCTTAAAAACACGGCCAGAATTATGACTCTAACAAATAGATGCCTGCTTATACCTAGTAAGTTTTTCGATTACAAATCAAATAGATGGCAGCATCTCCCCAGCAAATTTTCCGCTTACAAATCTCACATATGGCTGAAATTTCTCAACGATTGTGTGGGACTTATGAGGCATCTTGTAGATAAAAAAAAAAACTTGTATACTTACATCATCCGGATGACAGTATTTCAATACAATACCACCTAAATATTTTTCAATTGATACAGATGGACAAACATCAATAATTTGTAACCAATTAATTGGTAATAATTCATTATATTTATCAATATATTCAGATTCAATTTGATGTTGCCATATAAAATTTTGATGTTTTTCTAACATTGGTGGTATACGTTCAATTATATCATCATGACTTGATATTAATAATGATTTACGTTTTATATATTTTGATATTAATGAATCTAATGCTTTTTGTGCTGTAAATAATTCTGATGATTTTTTTTCATGAAAATCATTTGGATAACTTGAATATAATTGTTGACCAATTTTTATTTTACAATGTACAAATGGTAAACGTGATGTTTTTGATTTTGTTTCTGTAAATTTGGTTTCAACATCACCTAAATTATATAATTTTACAAAATTTTTTAAATCAATCACTGGATCACCAGTACGTATAAATTGTTGTTCATGTTGTTGTTGGTGTTGTTGTTGTAATGGTGATGGTGTATCATTTGTTGGACTACTATTACCACTATCACGATCTAAATCGATTTCAGACATTAAACGTACAATACGTTTTTTTGCATTTGTTAATACTGATTCTTGATGATTTTGTAATTGTGATTGTTGTGATTGCTGCTGCTGCTGTTGTTGTTGTTGTTGTTGTACTGGTGATACGTGATTCTTTGATTGATTCTCAGCTATTTGATTTAATTGTACTGGTTTATAAGTGCTTGTCGGTAGTACTTTTGATGGTACTTTAACATTACTAGATGTTTTTATAAATTGTCTGTGTGATACAGCACGTAAACGATCTTGGCGATTTCTATTATTTCTCCTCGATCTATTATTACCACCACCACCACCACCACCGCCAGTATTACCATTCGATCTATTCGTATTATTATTACTTAAATACCTAACATAGAAAAACAAATAAATACAATAATAATAATAATAACAGTACATTAATCTATAAGAGTAGGAATTTTGGATTTATAACTTTTTATCAACTGTAAATGAATTGCAATTAATTGTCCAAAAATCCACCCTGGGATTTTAACATAAAATGGTAATGCAGGGTTGTTGTTCTAAATATTCCAAATTCGTATGAAACTCCTATTAGTCGGAGGGCGATTCGAATACTACTTTAAGGATTTTTAGGGGAATCCCTGGAGAACATTTTAGCAAAATTAGAGCTTCGTAGCTCAAAACGACTTAGAATGACTTAAAGATCCTCCCAATATTGATTTTTTGTTTTTCTCAATTTTATTGAGGAACAAGTGAAAATGTTTTGCATTTTTTTCTAGAAAACAATAGAGAAAAACAAAAAAAATCAATGTTGGAAGGGTCTACAAGTCATTCTTAGTCGTTTTTGCATCTGTAGCTCGTTTTTTGATCAATTTTCAAATGATCTACGAGGTCCTAATTTTGCTAAAATGTTCTCCAGGGACTACCCTAAAAATCCTGAAAGTATTATTCAAATCGTCCAAAAACTATTAAGAGTTCATACGAAGTTGGAATATTTACAGCACCATACGTGAATTTTTGTCCACTTGTACCCTTAGTATTTAGTGTATCTAACCTTAAAAAATTGAGTAATTTCAAGGGTTGATTTTGTTACAAATTACCATTTCTATATGTTGTTATAATCACTTTTTTAAAAAAATCAAAAACCTTACTCTTATTAAATTTTAAGAATTAATTAAAATATACAAACTTTTTCTTAGTTGGTACAGTCTTTTGTTTTTGCACCATATTGGAAATATGCATGGATTGCTGCGATGGCTTGGCATCCACAAAATATTTGCCGTTTTCTTTTGTTAAAATTATTGTTGGTATTGATTCAATAAAATTTATCAAATTTGAATAACCAAATTTAGAGAATGGTATCCGTTGTCCAGTTAATGTTGAAAAATCATCTAATTAAAACACAAAATTAATCATTTCAATAATCAACAAAACAAAACAAAAAACAAATGATTGTTTGAATTATAAACAAATAAAAACAAATGAAGATTTTTACAGACAATCAAAATAATCATATTACCGTTACAATTATAAATAACCGTGTTAATTGTTGTAAAAATAAATGAATAACAAATAAATTATAGTTTATACATACCATCTAATTGTCGTAAACATATTCTTCCTTTTGTTGATATCAAACACGAACGTACCATTGAGATAATTTCATCTTTTGAAATCGAATTTTGAGCCATTTTGAATTCTGTCAAAAATATTATAACAAATGAAAATCAACTGTACAAAAAAATCACAACATAATTGATTCAATAATAAGAAAATTTATAAATCGTTTATTGTATATCGAAACGATTATAATAAATTTATATAAAATTGTGAAAGTTGACCTTTTTCTTAATATTAAAAACAAAAAACATGAGAAAAAATTCTATAGAATATCTAGAACACACTTACCTTTCGTTGTGTAGAAAACACCGCCAAAAAAAAACTTGTTTTATCAAGTTGGCTATGTTTCTACACGATTTCCTGTTTTGTTTTAATCGAACTGAATTATTTAAATTAATAAATTTAATTAAATTAATTTAATCGAGCTTTTTTACGAATATTTATGGAAAATTACAATTTATTACCAGATTCTTTACATTTATTGCAAACCTTGCAAACCGTGCAAACATGAAAAATGCATTTTTTTCACTGATTCACACAACGCCATCTAGATAAATGTCGAATCAGCAACTTTGATGTTGTAACCATAGACACCGTTTTAATTTATTCGTAAGCGTTTAGAATACTTCGCAAATTTTCTAGATATTAGAATGGAATTTTTGTATAATTTAAACTGTTTTAAATAATAAATATCTATTTGCTTAATTTTTATCTTGAGTAATTTTAAGTAATTTATAAAATTTGGATGTGGTTACAGTACCAATTGCAGTGTGCCATTAGCCACGTCACGGCACTATTGCCAACATAACTTTTGCAATATTAAAAATGAAAATTATTACATTATTTCAATTGAATTAAAATAATTCAAATATTTTATATCCGATTAAATATTATTAAATTTATAATTATGAGAGTTACGTTTCTTACAATTAATTATAGAGTAAAACATATGTATTGACAGAGCTACAATTAGTGTTGTTGCCAACTGTTGGTTTTTGAGGTTATGTTGTTCTTATTGTTAAAATTACAATAATTAATTAATGATGGAAATTGATGATAATTTAATTAATTCGTTAATTTTGGCTAATAATCCCGTAATTAGTGATGATGTATTTAAGAAATTATTAGAGAATTGTTTTTCTGTATTAAGTGGTGGTGCAGAAGTTCACAGTAATTATTAATTTTGTTGTTTTTTAATTAATTAATTAATTAATTATAATTTGTAGATATAGCAAATTTAAACAATTCTAAATCGGATTTAATTAAAGAATTATATGGGAATTTATTAATATTGATAACACAATCAATTCGTAATAAACAAACAATAGAAAATTTAAATAATTTATTATTAAATCAATGTAATTATTCTACACAAAAATTAAAACAATTTTGTTTATTTTATGAACAATATCGACAACAAATTGAAATTTCATTAATAAATATCGGTAATCATCTACCACATATAACCGATATTAATTGGAAAATTGATTATATTATAAAAGTATTAATTTTTAATTTATAATTAATTAATTCAATATTAATTATTAATTTAATTGTAGTCAAGTGATTTAGATCAAAGTATTGGTCCATTATTTCGTATTGGTTTACAATGTGAACATTACGATCAAATATTAGAGAAGAAATGTGTTAATTTCATTAATTTTACATGTACAAGTCAAGAATTACAAGATTTAATTTATAAATTAAAAGATGCAATAAGGCATTGTCAGAAAATTGGAAATGAACATTAAATTTTTTATGAAATAAACCATGAAATTGAAACGTATGTCGTAACTTTAATAATCACCTTATATAGTGTATAAATTTTGTAATCAAAGTAAGCTTTGAAAATTATCAAACTGTCAACCAAAATAAATGACATTTAAGATTAAATTTATAGATATACAGTTGATGCATTATGGTACGTTCACAACTAAATTTTCGTAGGCAACTTTGATTGATTAGAAATTCAATTGAACATTAAGTTACGACTTACGTTTGCTATTTATAATCAATTTTGATCACATTTAAGCTACACTTATGTGGATATTAAGAAAACAAGATTAATTTTAATTATTTTTATTTTCTTATCGAAAATACATGTGCAATTTTTTTTATAAATTGAGGCACTCATTTTTGATAAATTCCTTACAAAATAGAAGGCGACAATTAAACAAAAAAAAATAAAAATTAAGTGATCATTCAATAAACAGTGCAACAATCTCAAATGCAACTTATAATAATAACAGTAATAATAAACTACACACATTTATAAACAATATATGTATATATGAATAATTATAGATTAACAATCTTTACAACATTAATATTTTTTATAAAAATATTAACAATTAGATTAATTAATAATAAATAACATTTGGAATGTTTTTATAATTCTCCTAATATAAAGTTATTCTCATTTGTTATAAACAATTGAACAAACAAAAACTTAACTATAAAGGGCACCATACATGTTTGTTTACTTACACATCTCCCTCACCCATCAACAACCATACAAATAATGTATGGACGCTTTATTTATAAATACGTATGCGTCATTATAATCATAATCTCTGATTGGTTACCAAATTGACCAATCAAATTATGTAAACAATCTTATTGTGCACAATTATAAAAATCCTTATCAAAAATAATAATAATAATAATACTGTAGATGAGCTTAAGTGTCGAAATGAACACTGAAAATTCACACACACACACACACACACACAAACAACAATAGTGATAACAATGATAAGAATTAAAAATTAGTATAATTTACGTTTTTTTGCTAATAATTCGACAGTTTGACACCGTTCTAATTTCACAAATGGTATTAAATTCCGTTTAATGATCAGTTTTGGTATACCTTGTGTTGTTCTTTGTATCACTGCACAATAATCACTTTTTGTTTGTATATTAATATTAAGATTATCATCTGTATCTTCATTATTATCTAAAAAAACATCATCTTTATCATCATCATCACTATTTGCATGATTATATAAGTTCATAAAACGTTTCTTTTTATGTGATCTACAATAATGATTCAATGATGATGATGTTGTTGTTGTTGTTGTTGTTGATGATGGTGATTTACATGGTCCATTTTGATTATTACGATCCAATTCAGTTTTCGTTAAAAAACCATAAATATTATTTAAATCATTTGATGATAATGTTGATGATGATGATGTTTTTTTTATTGGTATTTTAATATTTAATGTATCTAATTTAGAATCGACAGCTTTTTGATAATTTTGTAAACTATTATCTTTTAATGATAATAGATTTGATGATGATGATTTTAAATTATTATCATTATTAATTAATGATTTATTATCATCTTCCCAACAATTTTTCTTGATCAATTTTTCTTGTATCATTGTTTTTTCAATTTGTAATTCAGCTTCTTCGATAATTTCATCATTATATAATGATGATGTTAATGGTGTTGATGTTATCAATGATGATGATGATACAATTTTCTCTGATAATACCTTATCATTTTTATTAATTCTAGTGTTGTATTCATTTAAACTTAATTTTTTACGATTATTACTCTTATTATCATTATCATCAATGATATTATCATGATTATTACGATTATTATTATTATTATTATTATCATTGATTTTTTTTTTAATTTCTGTTCGATGTTTCTTTCTTTTAACATAACGTTTATTATTAATATTATCACTACTACTACTTACTTTAGGTGAATTCTCTTGTTTCTTCTTGTTATTATCTTTTTTATTATCATTTTTCTCATGCATTAATTTAATCTTTGCAACTGTATCTTCAATTGTATTACTTTTATTTATTGTATTACTCTTATTATTATCATTATTTATTAAATTATCATTTATATATAATTTTTTTGCTGCTTTTGTCGGTACAATATCATTATCATTTATTGATATTATCTTTTTATTATCATCATTATTATCACATTTCCTTTTTTTGCTCTTTTCATGTTTTTTTATTTCTGAATCATCAACACTACTATCAATGATTTGTGTTGCAGTCTCATCATCATGATTATTATTATTACCATCAATATCATTATTATCAATTGTCAATTTCCTTTTCTTGCCTTTTTTTTGTTTTTTTACTTCTGAATCATCAACACTACTATCAATGATTTGTGTTGCATTCTCATTATTATTATTATTATTATTATTATTATCATCATCATCATTTGTGTCATCATTATTGTCATATGGTTCAGTTGTTGATATTTCATTCACACTTTCATCAAATTGTTGATTATTATCATTATTGATGGTGAGTTCATCATTAAAAATCTCTGAAATATCATCATTTTTTGTTAAATCTTCATTTTCACTATTATTATTATTATCATCATTTCTATTTGTATTATTATCATTATTATCTTTTTCTTTAATTTTTGATATATTAATAATTAAATTATCTGATAATGGTATAACATTCAACATTTTCTTCTTTTCCATTATATCAATTTTATTATTATTATCATCATCATCAATATTACCATTATTATTTTTATTACTATCATTATTATCAAGTTCTAATTGAAAAAATACACCAGCAAGATCGATAATAACTTGTTCATGTTGTACTTGAACAAAACTCCAATTATTTAATTTGCCAATGTTATTATCATCATCATCATTATTATTATTATTAATATTATTACCATTATTACAATGTTGTTCTTTATCATTATTTGAATTACCGATAATATCATCAACAGAAAATATTCGCTGCATTCGTCTATTATTACCATTATTATTATTATTATTATTACCATCATTATTATTGTTATTATTACGATTTTCAGTACCTTCTTGATTAGTTGGTGTTGGTGGTGGTTGTGGTCCTGTTGTATTACCATTGTTGTTATGCTGTAATGATGATGTTGTATTATCATTATTATCATTATTGTTATTATTATTATTACCATAGACATTAAATGGTATTTCAACAATTTCTTTAAAAGAACGCTCTGATGTATTTTGATCAGATTTTGTTGTTATTTCATATGTTCGTTCAACTAAATCATTATAATTATCATGACCATAAATTGTATTATCACATTCAGTAGCATAATTATCTTCATTACATATCACTGTTACATAACGATTATTTGTTGAAAATACATTATTATTATTATTATTATTATCATCATTATTAACATCATCATCATTATTATTATCATCATCATCAAAACTATAATTATTATTATTATTTGTATTGTTAGTATCATTGGTATTTGATTGTTGTTGTTGTTGTTTTGATCCTTGTGATGATGTTGTTTGTTCTCTTTCATTATTATCATCATCATCATGATTATTATTATTATTATTATCAATGTGCAAATTAACAGGCTCTTTATTATTATTATTAATTAATCTTATCAATGTTGATTCAAGGCATTGTGCAGCATGTGTATTTAATACAATTACTTGTTCTTGTTCTTGCTGTTGTTCTGATGTTGTTGTTGTTGTTTCTTTACATTTATTATCATTGTTGTTGCTAATATCAGTATCCTCTTCGGCCCAATTTTCCAAATAATGTCGTAAACCACTTGTACTTTGTCCTATATCTGTTGTTGTTGTTGTTGCTGTTGTTGTTGATGTTGTTGGATATTGATAATGTGACGGTGGTAACGGTGGTGGTGGTGGTGGTGGTGGTGATATTAAATGTTGTGTTGTTGGTACTGATTGATGATGTTGTGGTTGTTGTTGTTGTTGATACTGGTAATAATAATGATGAACATATTCCGGTGGTGGTGCATAAACATGTCTTTGATAATGTTGTGTAAACTCTGGTGATGGTACTGTTGTTGATGGTACTGGTGGTGGTGGTTGTGGATTAAATTGTGGTAATTTCGTTGGTGGCATTGTTGTACCAGCATTACCATAATTAATACCCATATCATAGAATAATCGTGGATTAGGTACTAAACCAGTTGGTGAATATCGTCCATTATTATTATTATTATTGCCACAATTATTTCGATTATAATCCGAATTTTGTTTGAAATTATACGGATAAGTATTATATTGTGGTGGTAAAGTGTATGTATTATAATTTGGTGGCGGTGGTGGTTGTGGTTGTGGTCCAGGTGGATAAAAACGTTGTTGATTCTGTGTATACATTCGGTTTTGTTCGGGTATCGTTGGTGGCACTGGTTGTGGTGGTGGATGATATTGTGGATCACGCATTAGATGATGTTCATTAATGATACTCCTAGCCATTGATGGATTAATTCGTTGTAATTTTGTTAAGAAATCATTATCACCGGGTGCTATTGATGATGATGATGTTGATGATGATGGTGTTTGATATATACGACATTGTGGTAATTGGGGATTGTATCTTGTTGTTGTTGATGATGATGATGATGGTGTTGATGTTGATGATGTTAAGTATTGATGATATTGAGATTCTCTTCTATAATTAGGATGAATCTATCATTAAAAAAAAAAAAACATAATTAATCATCAATTATTAATAATTAACAAAAATCTTACTTGAGGCTCTCTTAAATTATAATGTGGCAATGATGATGCTGATGTTAACGGATCTGTTGGGTAATTCTGTTGCTGTTGTTGTTGTTGTTGATGATGTTGTTGTTGTTGTTGATGTTGCGTATTATTTTTATTAAAATTTTTATAATTATCCATCACGTCTAGATCTCGAAATTTTTGTATTATTAATGGTGGTGATAGTGCAGGCACATCAAAATGTTGTTGTTGTAGTGTTGTTTCAGCAATTTCTGAATATTTCACTTGTGGTAATATATTTTTATGACAACGTGAACTAAAATTATAAAATAAAAAAATTACTTTTTTATTATACAACATTGCAGTAAGCTGTGATTTTGTTATCTGTAGTCGTAACTTAGTTCATATACTTTACCACAATTGAGATTTGTTGACATATTTTATCAAGCGACCGAACAAAGTTACGAGCTACGTAACAAAAAGCATAGCCAACTGTGAGGTAAACTACCATGGCACACCCGATATAAACAATTCAAATCAAATAAACACAGGTCACAGGTCTGTTAGACAGCGTTGGACTGTAAAATCAAGCAGGCCTTGATTTTTAACCAGCCGAACAAAGCTACGAGGTATGTAACGAAAGACATAGCTAACTGCGAGGTAAATTACCCTAATATATTTAATATAACTAACACTTACTTAAAATCATTATATTGTTGCTGATAACGATAAAATTCATTTGTTCTTGATGGATAATAATTATGTGGTGCAACACGTGCTATATTCTGTGTTGTTTTTGTTGTTATAGGTAGATTTAAATTTTGTTTCTCGATAATACCATCCCTTTTACGAAATTGTCGAAGAGAACTAACCGTATTCCCACCATTTTGTTGCTACAAATAATAATAATAATAATAATAATAATTAATAATAATAATAATATAATAATAATAATAATAATAATACCGTAAAATCGATGTGTGTAAATTTCGATGATATTTGGTGAGAATTCGAAGTTCCTTCGACATACTGTTGTCCACCATCATGATGCTGCATCAGGTACTGTTATCAAACAAATAAAATGAAAAATTAAATTGTTGTTAAAATTTAAATAAATAATAATTTACAAGAACCATCATTTAACATAGTTGTGTTAGATGGAATGTGTCAATAACCACTTGTTTATCAAATATTTTGTATATTACAACATATACAGAATGATTCACTATTATTATTATCATATAATATGAATTTATTATTTAATAAATTAATCAATTTATTAATTAAACTAATAAAAAAAGCTTAGAAACCTGAGTGGGATATGAACCCACGACTTTTAATGGTGGCTCTGCTAGCTCAGTTAGGAGAGCTAGTGTGTTGAAACAAAGATCATGGGTTCGTATCCCACTCGGGGTTCCAATTCTTTTTTTAGTTATTATAAAATAATAATGGCATAATTAAGTGTTCATTAGTTATAATTTATTATTATTGATTCATTGAATTTCGGTTTTTTACATTATTTGTAGATTTTAATGAAATCTAACAATTTAACAAAACTTCAAACAATATTTCCCTTATTTTAATCACAATGTTATGTTTTTTTATATAATTGGATAGAAAAACGAATTCCCTATTGAATATGTCTTATATCTAATTTTTATAATTTTCGAATAATTTTTAATTTAATTACAATAAATTTACCCCAAATGAAGAGCGATTATAGTATCTACTATCTAGTAGTCTATGTGAATAAGAGACGCCATATTAAAATAAACAAAAATCATAGCCGACTTTACACAACGATTTATTATACAATTAAAATAAATAATTAAATAGGAATTAATTAAAATCGAGTAAAATTATTATAATTATTCAATTATAAATTAATTAATTTGTTTTTTTAATTTGTGTACAATATGAGATACATCTATGAAAAGTGAAAATAAATACAGACAATTGAATAAAAATTCAATTACATATTTACAAATGGTGGAAATTCGTAACGATAACTAGATTCGGTTTTATTTCAAATAAACAAAAAAGGGTGTACTAACCCCTATAATTAGGGTTGTTAGAGAAGTGAAAATATTGTCTAAAATGTGTTAAAAAATAGAAATTCGGTTATTATCATCATCAATAATGAATCACCTTGTACATATTTACAATAATTGAACAAATATTTTGTTATCGTTTAGATCTAATTAACGAATTTATTATAAAAAAAAAAAATGTAAAAACTGTAAGAAGTTAACGGTTTTTCTAATTTATTACCATTTACACAACTAATTCTAAAAAAAAAACGCTACCCTAATTGTAAACAGATTTACACGATATTATGAAGAAAACCACCCCAAAATTGGTTAATTAATTAATTAAAATAATATCTAACAAAAGAAAATACATTTTCCTTTCAATAGAATAAAAAAAATATATATATAACAATAGTTATTACCTCGGTTATTACAATAATAATAATAACAAAAAACTAATAACAATTAAACAATAATAAAAAAAAATGATAAAGTCAGCGGTCTACTTAATTAGAACAAAGCAAATAATCAACGATTGTATCAATTTATTATTTCTTGACCAATCCAATAATTATTTAAAAATAAATTAAACATGCAAACAAAAAAAAATCACCCTTTTTCTATATCCACATATATAACACACAGAGTTGGCTGTGGATTCAAATAATATACATAAGGCATAGCTTCCTTGATATTAAAATTATCAAATTTGACAAAGTTGGCTATGGATTTAAATTTAAGCATACGTAAGGCATAACTGTCTTGATACGAAATTGGCATTTTTGTTGACAATAAAATGATTGGTAAGTACCGAACCAAGCTACGATCTACGTACTTAAATCCATAGACATTATACTTACTTGATATTATTGTACTTTATTTTAAAATGGTGTATTATTGTGAAAATTTAATAATTTATTATAAAAACAAAAAAATAAAACAGTAATATATAGATAGATACATGTAATTTACATAAATAATAGATGGAAAAATAATAATAATCGACGAATGGTAACGATAACGAAAAAAAATCGTATTTTATCGCACAGTAATAATAATATATGCAGCAAAAAAACAACATAAAACGACAATTTTTGAAGGACAAAATAATAATAATAATAATAGACAATTTCACAATGATGTTCCAGGTGAGATAACTAAGAGTTACAGGAAATAATTAAAATCATCATAACTTAATTTTTTTTTAGTTGTTTTTTACAAACAAATACATAAAATCAATAAAAATGATTTGATTAATTAATTAATTTGGAAAAAATCAATTTTATTGTTTTCATGGTTATTATTATTATTATTATTATTGTATGGGGGTTGAAATGTTATTGTTTGTAGATTTAACACGCGTCTATCTATTTATCAATCTATTTTTATTTTATGTTAGTCTATTACTCTATCTCTCTTTCTTAAGTTCGTTTTCATTATATCGTATTGATTAGAATTTGTGAATAATTTAGGGGGTGATTTCTAATTATTCAAGAAAAAAATCGTATACAATATTGTCTAGTTGGCTATGAATTTCGAGAACGTATGCCATACCTTGATTCATATTTGACATTTGGTTCCATTAAATGTGGACGAATCAAGCTACGACTCTACTTAACGAAATCCATAGCCACCTTGTATTGTTCCAATACCAAAATAACAATCAATAAACTTGTGTGTGTGTATATGTGTGTCTGTTCTCGATTGTTCGATTTGTTTTTGTTTTTTACCCCGTTCTTTTGTTCAGAATTAATAAAATGAGTATTAATCGATTTTTCTCAATATTATTACTATTATTATTATTATTATTGATGACTGATGAAAATTGTGGAAGAATTTTCAATATTTTAATGTACTTTAGTTTAATTTATACAGAATGGTCCACTCAATAGACTATAATAAATTGATTAAGAGGGTTGTGTACATACAGTCAGTTTCAGGAAAAAGTGACCGAGTCTTAAGTTGGATATAAAAAGTTTTTTTTTTTTGATCGTGTAAATCAGTTTCTCTTGTGGGTACTTAGGAGATATTAGAGTGAGAAAAATAACCCCACCCCCTTCTCTTTTTCTGATTCATTATTATCTTTCTGTCCTAAAGTTTACACAGCCCCACAATAAAAAGTGGTCACTTTCTTCTATTAAATATAAAACCTGATGTTTTTATAGCTATAAACACACTGTTTTTGATGTGTTTATAATGACTTATTGAAGACATTAAAATGTAAATTTTTAAATATAGTTCTTCAATTATGAATGAAACGTTCTGTATAGTATAGAAAAACAGAGAAAGAGAGTGAACGTAATAGACATAAATCAATATCTTTTGTATTTTTAACGACAATATCGATGTTATTATCATTATTTTTATTATTATTCAAACTGTTAAATTATTCATTTGTCGGATATTAACAAAAAAAAAAAACAACATAAAAAAAAGATATATTGAAAGACTACTGTTTTGTTCGGTTGAAATTATGTCAATATTTCTGGGACATGCTGTATAAATAATTCAATTTTCCAATAAAAGGTATTTTAGTTCACAGTTGGCTATGTTTTATTTATATAAAGTCGTAGCTTGGTTCATATACTTGATCATAAGTGACATTTTTGTTGATGTATTTTTCAAATGGACGAACTATAATACGAGCTACGTAACGAAACGCATAGCCAACTATCTTATCAAAAATTATTAAAGAAAAATAGGTATTAAAAAAAATTAATAAATAAATATTGAAGAAACAGAAGAAGATAAAAAGATTATAATTGTTATAGTATTAAGATGGATAAGATTTTTTATTAATTTAAATAACTACAATACGTAAATTTATTTCATATCATACGATTCTTATCAATTTTTTTTACACGTATTATTATTATTATTAAATGGTAAGAATATATATTTAGAAAAGGGTTGTTTCTATAGTTTTAGTTTGATCAATATCTGGTTAGACACAATTTTCTATACTTCAATATACATAAACATGTTTGTATAATAAATAACTACCCTTTTATATACTTACATACAGGGTGATTCACTATTATTACCTACATATGTTAAAATGAATATCAATTTTAATTGTTGAAACCTTGAACCCTTGAACTATTGCTAAAGAATAGTTTCGCTTTCGACCACTTTCGGTCAGAAAATGTAATTTCGGTTTCGGCCAAAAATCAACAGAAATTTCGGCCGCACAGAAACTCAGTGTTCGTGAATTGTCGGCTTCGTCTGGGTGAGTTCGTGAGTTCATAATTGCTAACCGACGTGATTGATCATAACCAGTTGAGGTTGTGTTTATTTCTTCTTACATTTTTGTTGATTATAATTTTTTTATTTCATTTAATAAGAAACAACTGTATGTATATCAAATTTTAACATTTTTATATAAGTTTCAGTTTCGGCCGAACTGAGACCAAGGCCGAAGATTCGGTTTCGGTTTCGGCTGTAATTTCTGTATGTGATACTAATTTATTACGTATTCAGTTATTAAAAACAATCTATGATAGCATTCTCTATACTGATTTTTGATAGTTTTTCAATTATTTGATCAGTATTGAAAATTCTCCCTTTAAAAATAACACGAATCTAGTTATCCTTGCTAATTGCCGCCATTTAAAACAAATGAAATAATTTCAATATTCAATTGTCTACGTATTATAACCTCGCATTTTCTTCGATCGATTTTGATAAGAAATAAATTTAAGTCACCTATGAATTTTGTTTATTGTATACGTGGAGTATTTTATCGAGGACTACTAGATATAAATAAAATTTCATCGATTCGAACTTGTTATTTTTGACAATAGTGAATCATCCTGTATAACTACTTACTGTAATAATAATATTACTACATATATACAATAAAATAGATCAATAGTTTTTCCAGGAAATCATGAAAATTATCATAATTTTCCATCTTCTTTTAATACACATTCAAATTTATCGCCATCATTATAGTGGAAACAATCGACATACGGAAACAAAAGAAATAAAACGGAAAAAAACCAAGACGTCTTGATTATTAAAAAAAAATTTTTAAAGAATTTTCAAAAAAAAAACGTTACTGTTATTTATCGAAATTTTACAGCTTCAATTTCACATAATTCTTATCACTAAAATAAAATTTGCTGACTTTTTATTACTATTATTATTATTGTTCTCTTTTTATGTATTACAAGATTTACAAGAAAAACAAATGAAATTAAAATCGTCATTTGTCTAGCCGATGATAACTAAAATAATAATAACGGTGAGATAAAAATATTCCCAGTAAAAACAAACAAAAAAAAAACTCCTTTCATAAAATGCCATTTTTTTTTTATAAATTTGTTAAATAATAGTGATTTATGTAAAGCATTTGTTCAATATTTTCAATTTTATTGAACACAAACGACTTGATAAATTTTTATTCTCGTATCATTAAAAAAATATTTGTACGAAAAAAATATATACAGGTTTGGTAATTACAATTAAAAACACTGGAGAAACATGTGTCTATTTCCCTCTGTAATTTTTGTTCATAGTTAAAGTTGAACAAAGCCCAAAGAAATATGTCTTTCTACCTGCTTGTCTCTTGTTAGCTTATTAAATATGTTTTTAGTTCATCTCGCCAACACTGTATAAAATCATTATTTTTTTTTATACATATGCTAGTGAAACGGTTAAAAAATGGAGAATGTGGGGAAACGGGGTGAAAATTTGATTTTAAATTTATTATCTCAGAAATATCAGCAAAATAAATGATAAAATTGTAGGGAAAAAGGTCAAATACAGTTGGTAGCATTGAAGGACAAAACAAAAACAATATTCTATTTTTATCCTATGTACTTGTGATTGGTATTGAGATATCATATACTTATTTGGCAATCATAACTAGACACATAAACAACAGATAAGTGCATATTTGATCTCTTTTTCTCTCTCTTTACTTTCACTTTCTCACTCTTTTTCTTTCTCTTCTCTTTCTTGATTAAAAATTTCAAAACATTTCTTTTTCTCTTTTTTTTTCTATCTTCCTCTTCCTGTCTCTTTTTCTACCATCTTCTTTCATCTTTTTTTACCTTTCTCCCTATCTCTTTCTCATTTCCTCTTTCATTCTTTTCGCTTTCTATCTCTCAATCTCTTGACTCTTTTTGCTTGTTGATGTTCGATACAATTCGAATTTAGTGTTTTTAATTATAATTGCCAGTATAGTATAAACAGTATAAATTAATTATAAATAGATTTATTGTCAATCCAAAGTATGCCATGAATTGATAACGTGTCTATAATCGTTTCTAGGGTCGGTAATGCAGATTACTCTATTAATTATTAAATTTTTTATTGTACATTTATTTTAATAATAATAATAATATTAAATCTAAATTTTAACCTCTTAAATCATTTAGAATTAATTTAGAAATATGTATCAAGTTACGCTATACGTTGTACTGAATCCATAGCCTACCTTTGTTAAATATTTATTGAAATGGAAAATCAAACAAAATTTTTTCTATTATTCTTATCAATAATAATAATAATAGTAATAATAATAATAATACTTACGAAAAACAACAAATCCTTCAATTTTATAATGATTGCATCATAATAATTGATAAGAATCCGGGGAAAAAATTGATTTTTTTCGAAATTTTCAAACAAATGAAGAAAAAAAAACAATATATTAAAGCATAGTCGACTAGATTTTCGCAATTTTTCAATTAAACAATTATCCCACCATAAAAGTATAATTTTAGAAAATAATAATAATAATAATATTAATAAATTCATACACACACCAACGAAAAACTTACCTATTAGTGAACATTATCATTTTACTGATAAGACGACAACGACAATAATAAATACGATAATAATGTATATGGCTATTAATACAACGAAACCAAATTAAAGTCAACTATGGGAAACAAAACAACAACGAAAAAAACAAAAATATTAGTTATAACTTCCGTACTTTATAAATCGCTCCACCAAAGTAAAAACAAAACAAAAACGATGCGATATTGTTTTTTAACAAAAAACTTTAATTAATTCTTGAATTAATGAAAATCGTCGTATATTAGGGGGTAGTTTTAAGATTTATTTCTTTTTTTTTAATTAATACGCACATTTTATAAAAGTAAAAATCACCAAATTAGTTTTTTTTATTGAAAAGCCTTATTTACACTATAAAACAAAACAGAACACACACACACACACACACGCGCACAAATACAGAACACAACACACAAAACGACGTATAGCAAACGAATAACAAATTATGGATAAGGCACATACAATAATACACACTCACACATACGCACGCACACACACACACGCTCATATATACGATTGGTAAAAAAATTAATAAAACTGGAGACTTTACTACAGTAGCTATCAACACTGTAAAAAAAAATACTAATGGTAATAAAAATGGAATGATATGGTACTACGCTCTGTTGCAATAGTGACATGCGTTATAGATGCATTTTTAATAAAAATCTGGAAAAATTACTAGAAAAATTGTTTATTTTCTTTATTAATCGACAATTTAAAGTGGCTCTGCCTGCATATAAAATAAATATTGGTTGAGTGCGAGGGAGTCCGGGGGGTATATCGTTTAAAAATTACAGGCAATAATCGAAAACGATAAAATTTTGATTTGGTTTTGTTTGTAAAGTAGAGAATTCCAATAAAAAAACATGTTTTTATCGTATAATTTTGCATATGTGTATGTGTGTGTGTGTGTGTGTGTGTGAATTGTATTGTTGTAAGTTTTATTAGAACAAGTTCTCTACTATTATTACAACTACAATATTAAAATTTATTATTAAATGAGACTATTGTTCGTTCTATCGTCTATAATAAAATTATTATTACTCTTATTATTATCATGGGATATCAATTATTTATTATGGTTGTATTGATAAGTTTGTAGGGTAGGCAATTGATTATACACATAATATGCGAATTTATACACGATGTATTTCACCTAATAGTTGGCTATGACTTTGATTATCGTAACTTTGTTCGATTGTTTATCGATAATGTAGGTTACTGTCGTATATTATACCGACATTTAACATTTGCTAGCGCTTAACGCCTATTTCAATCGAAGATTTAGTGGAAATACAATAAAAAAAGAATTCGTTGTTTGTTTTAGATTGTAATCAATTATTTTTATTATTTATTATTATGAAATTGTAAATATATTGTATTATTTGCTATAGTAATCTGCATTATCGACGGTACATAAGAAACGCATGGCCAACTATGAGGGGAAACACCGTTGTATAGCCTGTATAGTAAGCGCATCCACCATTTTCTTGCTATGAAAATACAGGATGATTCTCTACAATTATATAGATGAAATGGTGAAAGACAACAAATTTATCTCAATTTTTTTTCTAGGTCGATTGTTTTTCAATACTATCTACAAATTCATTTGAAAAATCGTATTTCTATCTATCTAAACAAATAATAAATTTTAAGTTTGATTGTATAGGCAACTAACAATACTTGCATAGCGCATCCACCATTTGTGCATTAGAAATAAATACAGGGTGATTCACTATGATGGTACTTTATTGCGAAAATGATTTCAACAGTTGAAAGAATCTGTCGGAAATCTTGCAACATCTGAACTACTCTTGTATACAGACTGTTTTCTTAAACAATTACGAAAAGTCGCCTGTGATTTTTATTGTTTATTACAAAAGTGGTGGTGTTTGAAACGAAGGCAACTAGATGTTCTAAAATTGATAACCATGCAAACGAGTGAAGTTTAAAGTGTGAAGTTCGAATCCTAGCGCTTAAGAATTACACTTTTTTCTATCAAATTTATATTTTTATTCTATAAAATTGATTTATTTTTAGAGTTTTGTAATGTTTAATACAGATTTCATTAGTATTTTATAATTTGTCTAACAATTTGTTTTAAAAATTACATTTTAGAATGGAACATAAATAGTGTGTATAGGCAACCAACAATATACATCAGCGTATCCATTATTGCCACAATTCGATTTTTTTAAATTAATTTTATTACTCTAATTAATTTTAATCCCAAAAAACATGTTAAACGATTACGAAAAGTGGCCTATGATTTTCATTGTTTATTTTCACAAAAATAAAGCTCGATTTACCAATATATAAACGAGTGTCAAGTTCGAATGTCAGAAGTTAAAAATGACACTTTTTCACTTAAATTTATAAATTTTTCGATAAAATTGATTTATTTTCAGATTTTATAATGTTTTATAAAAGTTTCACCTGTATTTTCTAATTAGTTCCTAAATTTGTTTTAAAAAAAAAATTATATTTGTCAATTGCACATATATGCGTGTAGGCAACCAACAATACACTACAGCACACACCATTTTTTCACTCTAATTACTGTTTTATGAATTTATTTCATCCGAAATCACATAATTTAACCGTTGTTTTGTTTCTATTAATTTCTAATAATCATTCATCTTTACGTTCTGGACGTAGTGGTTTCCTACGTTTATTCTTTTCCAATAAATCGTTTGGACAAACTTTCGTATTGTCCGGTTTCGGATTACAAGGTTTCGGATTATCATATTCGGTACGATCGTAAGTACTAGGACCTGTTGGGCATTCTTTCATATCACCACCACTTGATGAGGAAAATCGATGAATTGTTGAAGTGTGCAGACGACGTTTTGGTGGTAAGAAATTCGGATCTTCCTTATATGGACACAATTTACATTCACTTGGTTTCTCTTCCACTTCCGTATGACACAAATCACTATAAGCCGGATAGGGTGCTTCCTGTTTCTTGCACGGTTTCTAATTAAAAAAAAATCAAAAAAAAACACAATTGAATTAAGCTACTATCATCGTATAATAACTAAAAAAAAAAAAAAATTGCAAATCTGAGTAGGATACGAACCCACAACTATTTGTGGGCTCTTATAGTTCAATTACTAAATGTCGTAGGTTCGTATCCCACTCAGATTTTCAAACTTTTTTTTGTTGTTATCATTTAATTGATGATAAAATAGATTGAACGTACGATATCCGGGTGTTTTTTACACATCGGTTCCGATTTGAAGGCTTCCGCACAATTTGCTAATTTGAATGATGGACACTTTGAATCTTTCTTTGGTTCTCCTAATTTCTTACATTTGCCAGGTTTTTTCTTATCAGAATACGAACAAGTCTGTTGTGTTATCGTTGGAATTCTTACATTATTTGATGTTTTAAATAAATATTTCAAAAACTACAAATTTATAATAAAATTGAATTATCATATGTGGAAGTAAATTAAGAATTTTCAAACTTACATTGATTGACTGTAAATGATTGAATTTGCTGAGAATTTTGTTGGAAGCCATAATTCAAGACGAGAAATTTCACCGAAATAATTTGAAAAAAAAAATAAATCAATAAATAAATAAATATGTAGTTAAGGTGACAAGAATTTTTTTGTTTTTTTTTTGTGTATGTCTATAATCCAGAATAAATTCGAATAAAATCACGAACTGCTGTGATATTAGTGTAAACACCAGGATAATTTGGATTACCACAACCAATACCCCATGAAATAATGCCATAGATTGTGTTATTAACAACTAAAGCACCACCCGAATCGCCCTAAAATACACAAAATTTCAACAAAATTCCTTTAAAAAATGCCAATTCTTAATCATCGATTTCTCGCTTAGTTTCTTAGATATTCGAAATGTTGAAAGTAGCATTGAATCGTAGAGTTTACGGTGCATCCGAGTGAGTTCCCCATTTTGGAAAATCAAAAAGTTGGAAAATTTTCTTTATTTTTTTTCAGTGCTAAACGTCATTTATAAATGGAACCATGTCGTTCTTTCATTCTTTCAATATTTCTTTCATTCTTTCTTTAATTCGTTCATTCTTTTTTTCATTATTTCTGTCTTTCTTTCTGTCATTCTATCTATCTGTCTTCCATTCTTTCTTTCTGTTTTTATTTCTTTCCGTCTTTCCTTTTTTCCTTCTTTTCTTCTTTCTTTCTTTCTTTCCTGTTCGTTATTTCTTGCCATCCTTCCTTCCTCGATCTCTTGTCACCCTTTCTTTTTTTCTTTTTTGTCTTTCATCCTTTGCTATTTTTCATTTCTTTCTCTTTTTATTTCATATATCTTTCTCTTGTCTTTCTCCTTTCTTGCCACCCCTCTCACTCATATCATCTTGTCTTTGATTCTTTATTGTTGTTCTTTCATTTTTTCTTCTCTCGTGTTTTTCTTTTCTCATTCTGTTTTCCTTATTGTTTACCCCTTCTGCCACATCCCATGTCTCTTTCTCTTTCTTCCCTATCTTTGTTTTTCTTCTGTCCCCTTCTCTTCCCTCCCTACTAATTTTTTTTCTTTTCCTCTCCTGGCTTTCTTTCTCCTGTTTTCCTTTTTTCTTCTCTGCTTTCTTTTATTTCTTAGTACCCTTAATTTTTTTGTGTCTGTTACCCTTTCTTTCCTTCTGTTTTATCTTTTAATCTTTGTTGTTTTTCCTTTCTCCTTTCTATCTTTCTCTCCTGTCTTTCTTTTTTCTTACGTTCACTTCTATCCTTGCCACCCTTCCTTTCTTGAGACAATTTTTTTTTAAATTTCTTTCTGCCCTTGTTTTTTTTTGGTCTTTCTCTATATTTCTTCGTGTTTATTTTCTCCTCTTCTTTTTTGTCTTTTTTCTTATTCTCTCTCCTGTCTTTCTTTTTTCCCTTAGTCTTTCTCTCTTTTATCTCTTCTACCCTCCTTACTTTAATAGTATTCGTTTTTTTCCTGTCATTCTTTCTTTATCTTCTGCTTTTCTTTATTCCTTGTCACACCCCTCTCTTTCTCATATCATCTTTCTGTATTTATCTTTTGCCTTTTATCCTTTGCTGTTTTTCTTTCCTTTTGCCCTTACTTTTTTTTACACTTTCTTTTTTCTCTCTCCTGCCTTTCTGTCTCCCCTGTCGTCCTTTCATTCTTACCACACACTACCCTCTCTCTAGTCACCCTGTCGTTGTTTCTCTTTTGTTTTTGATTCTTTACTGTTTTTCTATCTTCCTATTTTCTCGGTTATAGGAAAACTAACAGACCTATCGAGAAAATTCTTGAAGATTTAGAAAGCTTTTTCAATTTTTTATCTAAATCACTTGATAATTATTGAAAATTTTCAATAATTATTGATTAATAAATAAAATTTTAGCCAATTACCTATAAAGAAAAATGTACAAAAAGCAAACAGGATCCAAGAGTTTCCTCTTCCACTAAGAATTTTATTACATTTTTTTTTAAAAATAAAAAGCTTTAAAACATACACCTTGAAATGTTCTATCTAATGCACGTTGAATTTTTTCAATATCTCAAAAAACAAGCGAGATATCGATGTTTGAAAATTTACACTTTTTGCATGTCGAACCAACATATATTACTCCTGTAGCCCCTTAAGAAATATTAATTAATGAATTAATTAAGCTACATTCAGTTTCATCATCGCTATACAACTTAAAAAAACTTTGGAATCCTATTGGTTTTTGTACATCACTGCTCTCTACCAACTGAGCTAACAGCTAGCTGTAAATTTGTATTTAATCGGATTGTTGTTTTATCGCATACAATATCGTCTGAATGCTAATTGATAAGAGCAGTGGATGTTCAAAATTTTAGCTTAGTTGGTAGAGCAGTGGTGTCCAAAATCAAAAGGTCGTAAGTTTGTATAATGAGTCTTGATTAATTAATTAATTAATTAAAGTCTCTTTTATTCAACAAATACCTGACAAGAGTCCCGATACGGATAACCAGCACAAAACATTCTTGGTGTTACCACAAATTGCGTATAGATCCGTTTACAACTCTGTTGATCTATAATTTGTACTTGTGTTGTCCTTAAATTATCAACTAAACTTGATACCATTTCATTTATACGACCCCAACCGGTTATATTAGCAAATTCACCATTTTTCAATGGTGGTTGTTGTTTATTCTTTTGGGGTAGTTTCACTGGTCGTATAAATCGTGTAAATTCAACTGATTGATTTAAAAATAATAAACTAACATCATAATCTTGTGTTATTTCATTATAATTCGGATGTATTATCACTTTATTTATATGTCTTTGTATTGTAAATCGATTATTTCTTAAATTCGTACTACCTAAATGTACTGAATAACGTCCATTATGACGAAAACAATGTGCTGCTGATATCCCAATAGTTGTTGATAATAAAGAACCACCACATAATGGTTTATTATCACGGAATACTGATAAATGATAAGGGAAATCTTCAATTCTTGTATTTTTACCACCAACAATTCGTGTTTGTTGTTGTAATTGTTTTAATCCATTAAAATTAATTAAAATAATTAATATTCGAAACAACATTCTAGTAGATGTAGGTAAAACATAAATTGTACTAAATTATTAACAATTGAATAATAATTTATGTATATTCTTATCATTGTTATTTTTATTATTGTAGTGATAAGACGGTCTATTTTCTATAATTACCCTTGAGAAAATTGCAATATTATCATTGTATTATATGATAAACTTTATGTTTTCTAATAGTTTTCCTGAAATTTGAAATATAATAAAATTCTTTATTATTATAATTTATAATTTAAATTCACCGCTTTTCTTGTAAAAATTGTATACTGTAGACGCTTCCAAATTTACAAATTTTTAGAATTTTATAAATTATTACTTTTAATTATAGCAATAAATTTAATTAATTATCGAGAAATAGTTGTAAAATATTACAATAATTTGAAAAAATTAGCAATATTAGATTAATAATAAAAATAATTAATTTTTATGAATACACAACTTGATGAATTTTGTGTACTGTAGTCACTTCCAAGTTTTTAAAAATTGACAAAATAGAGTATTTCTAATTAATTTAAATTTATTTTCAATAATTATGATCAATTATGTATTAATTGAAAGATTATTGATGAATTATTTATTTAAATTACATTTTTACAATAACTTTTAAGCACTGTAACCACTTCTAAATAATGTTGGCTGCACTGTATAACTAAATAACATATATTATACTCCTGCCAAATTTCTAGTGTATTGACTCAAATTATCATTTTTATAATTTTAATACACAAATTATTAACGTTTATATAGTGTTTATTTAATAATAAATGTAGATTAGAGTCTATTGAGCCATTTCTTTTTGTCTCTTTGGATTATATTTTGATAAATTCCGATTTCAAGTCAATGCACTGTAAATATTTAAGCAGTATATATAAATGGTTATGTGGAAATTATTCAATGTTATCACGTTGTCAGTGTTATACTCAATCCTAGTGATATGAATGTATATAATACAGCTATATGATACATTTAATACTGTTTGTATTAAAAGTTTAATACCGAATTTAATACGGCATTAAAAAAATAAGGCTATGTTTACATAATTTTTATTTTTTGACAGCCACACAAAAGTGAAATTATAATGGAAAAAAGAAATTTGATTTTTTTTCTTATTAACTGTAGGATTAATTTGTTTGTGCATATGTCTGATGAGTAACCAGCTAATAATAAACGTTAAATATAACCCTAACTGTCTCATATATCATATATGAGTCTTCAATTGAAAGACCATCTAATGAAATGTATGAAACAAGGGTTCGACCAGAATAGCGCTAGTGTAGCTAGAGCACATAGATAAGGAAGACTATCTCATACGGATTCTCTCTCTCTCTCTCGCTCTCTTTCTCTCATGTAATATTGGCGCATGCCTTCAAATTTTAAGCTCTTACTACACTGGCGCCCTCTTAATATTACCAGACAGTTTTTATATACTAACATAGTCCTCCTTATCTCTATATTCAATGATTTAAATGTAAGATTTTGATAGAAATCGGCAACACTGTCTTTAACAGAAGTACCAACAAAAAAATACAACTCTTTCTATAAATAACGGTTATATATTAGTAATTTTTTGGCTGCTTCCGTTGAATAAGTCTCTACATTTGATATTTATGTCAAATTTAAATGTTACAGTAGAATAGTAGATGGAGCTTACAAATTTCTTGTTGTACTTTCAAAAATTCTGTTCAATTTTTGTTGTGTTAGTGTTTGTGAAATTCGCAGTATTTTTTATCTAACAGTAAAATATATTTAGTTTTCTCTCAATATAAATGAAATTTGAAAGACTTGACAACGTTGAGATTACTTTCCTTTATTTAATTAATTGTGGATACCAACAAACCCGTAAAAATCCCTACAACCGACTCAACTTCGTTCACCTTATTGTGTAATTAAGCCGTAATTTACACATAATTAAGGATAATTAACCGTAATCTAATTTTATTTCAATTAATAATAATAGACTCTTTAAAAAAAGCAGTATATTAAAATTTTGTACATAGAGCTACATATAGTCTACTTTAATGTGTGACAGCCATCCATAGATATTATAAAAAATAGATTGCCTATAAAAATATACATAAAAAAAATCAAATTGGATTATTAATAAAAACTAAAATAACTATTATAGTATTTTTATTGTAATTTATTGATTTTATAATAAGTAGATTAATTTTAAAAAGTCCGAGCCTGGATTGGCACTTGTGCCAAATTTATGGTTACGTAAACTTTTATTACGTCAAAATGCGCACAATCCTTTCTCTTCTTCTGTTGAAAGAGCACGAATAAAGAAAAAACAAATAATCGAATAATAATAATAATAGTAGTAGTAATAATAATAATAATGAAAACAGTCTAGTGTCAAATGGTGTCTAAATTAACGTCACATCTAGTCTTTTTATTCTAAAAAAAAAATTAATTTCCCTTCTAATTTCTCAAATTTTTCCAAGCCTTCTTATCAGTATTTCCATCTTTTTCCTTTACACGATAATAATCAATTTTATCAATACGCCTACTTGACTTATCTCTTATTATCATTATTAAACAAGTGATATTGTGCAATTGTCTTTTTTGTGAATGTGTGCACTTGTTTAGAATTTAATCAATTATCTTCTTATCAATTTTACAAAAATTAAAATTGAAAATGTTATCAATCTATAAACAAACATTATCAACAAATCTACAAAGGTCAGTTATAATACTTTATTTATTTTATAAATTGTTATTATTGTGTTAAATTAATTAATTGATTATGATAATTATATGGGTCAATTAAAAGTTGAAATGTCTCTCTTTATCTTTATCTATCTCTTCAATGATTCTAATATGTAAGACAAAGATGACAGTATGCGAATATTGAATGGAAAATTCCATATATTTTAGACCCATCAAAATCAATATACCAATGGAATTTTTGGGCTAAAGCCGGTTCTGATTTACTCATTTATAATTGAATAAAATTGAGGAAAAATCTAAAAAAAAATCCACCTATTCCCGGTTAAAATTCACCTTTAAACTTACTATAATTAAAAATACAGCCTATTATTTAAAATATTATACAAAATTGCTATTGGAAATAAAACAAATATTCAAGGTTGTTTTTTAATGTGAAAAATAAATAAAAGTAAATTCCATAATTCATATTTACTATTATGTTCATTGTTAATAATTATTTTAATTAAAATTTATTACTGAAATAGATTAACTCGCTAAATTTATGTATAGGTAACTGTATTACCGGCCGGTAATTGTTCAATTAAAATCTCTTTATTTATTAATGAATTAGTAAAATTACATAATTTATTATTAATCTATTATTAATAACTTTCATTATTATTAATAACTTTTGTTAAATTTTGTGGGTTAATTGATTTTTGAACGAGATCCAAGTCTATTTATAGAAATTAGTCACGAGATGGCGCCATATCCTTATTTAAATGGCACCAATCTATCGTGTGTTCCAATAAAAAGCGCCCCACTATAGACAGGGTTGTATTAAAGAAAATTAAAATAATTATTCTTATTGATTAGATTGTCACCAATTACAAGTCATAGAATTCCTCCAAATTAAATACGTTGATTAATGGCGGCTACTCTTAAGTTTCTGCAGCTTGTTCATTTTAAAAACTTTTTGAATTGTTGTGGATTTATTAACATGATCTCACATAATCTTGTTTTTTATTTAATTTAAGTGATAAGAATTATAACTTTTCCATAATTCATTGTTCATCAGTATTTTTTTGTTTTAAATTAAGAAATCTAGAGATCTTTCTTTGAGCTTTCATCTACTCCCTATATAAAGCAAGTTGTGTATATTGGTTCAAAAGCAGTAGCTATCTCACTCTTATTTTTGTATTTCAAGATGTGTTAAAGTAAGACAGAAGATGGTGTGAAAATGCCGGTAAATTCGTCAAGGTAACTTTATTATCGGCCGGTAATCTTATAATTAAAAATCTGTTTATTTATTAATGAATTATCAAATATATATAATTATTATTATTCTGTTATCAACATTTTCTTTATTATCAATAAATTTCATTAAATTTTCATGCACAACAAATTTGAAATAAAATCCAATCTTTAGTTATCAAATCTATCGCGAGATGGCGCTATGTTTTGTACATTATACTAATCTATCTCATGTTCCTATAAAAGCACCTCCATTATTATAGACAGGGCCGTAATTAGAAATTTTTTTTATAGGATTGTTGTCCGTAGTATAAGTTCGGTTGTACCGGATAACAAAATTGATGATTTTTGTGTGAAGAATGAACCAGTTTTGCAATATTTAAAAGATTCAAAAGAACGTAATGAATTAGAAAAAGAATTAAAACAAACATCAAATATTGTTGAAGATGTACCAATAATAATTGGTGATAAAGAATATAAAACAAAAGATGTACGTTATCAAGTGATGCCACATAATCATCAAAAGAAAATAGCAAAATTCTATTATGCTGATAAAGATTTGATAAATAAAGCAATTTGTGTAGCTGTTGAAGCACAACAAAAATGGGATCGTGTATGTATTGAAGAACGTTTAAAAATTTGGGATAAAGCAGCAACATTAATGGCACAACAATATCGACAAAAATTAAATGCTGCCACAATGTTAGGACAAGCTAAAACTGTTATACAAGCTGAAATTGATTCAGCTGCTGAATTAATTGATTTCTTCCGGTAAGTAGACGCCATTTATAACCTTAAAATTATACTACTATTTTTTTATGTTTATGTCAATAGATTGAATGCATTTTTCTTGAAAGAAGCATTAAAATATCAACCAATTTCTGAGAATTTGAAAATAACCAAAAATTCGATGCGTTACCGTGGTATCGATGGTTTTATTGCTGCAGTATCACCATTTAATTTCACAGCAATCGGTGGCAATTTAGCATATACGCCTGCACTAATGGTTGAGTATTGCTTAAATATTGAATTTGAGTATACTTAAATTAATTACTTAATTATAGGGTAATTCAGTATTATGGAAACCAAGTGATACTGCATTGTTGTCAAATTGGTTAATTTTTAAAATATGCCGTGAAGCTGGAGTGCCATCTGGTGTTGTAAATTTCGTACCAGCTGATGGACCGGTCTTTGGTGATACAATCACAGCATCCAAACATTTAGCTGGTATCAATTTTACAGGGAGTGTACCGTTAGTATTGTTTTGATCAAAGCCTACTTGATTTTTCAATTCAATGCTGCCTATTTGATCTAAATTGTTGCTAGTTTTGGCCACATTGTTGCTAGTTATTAGCAAATGAAAAGAAATATAAAATATTTCTATCTTTATTTTACTGTCATAACTTATAAGAATAAAACAGAGATGGAAATACTAGCTGTCTCTTGTGGTGGTAACTAGCGCCAATGCGGCCAAAATTGGTAGCTTCTCAAAACGTTGCTCTTTATGGAAGTTCAAAAAAAATCACAACGCTCTTTATAGACAGCGTTGAGTTGAAAAATCAAGCAAGCCTTGGGTTTAATATAAATATACAGAGTGTGTCAGTTTAGTAACACCTTTGTATATTTTATACAGCATGTTTCATTTTAAAAGTGTTTTGTTTTTATTGTTTACAGTACGTTTACACGATTGTGGACACAAGTCGGTCAAAATATAAGTAAATATGTGAATTTTCCACGTTTAATTGGTGAATGTGGTGGTAAAAATTATCATTTCGTTCATCCTAGTGCTGATGTACAAACAGTAATTAATGCAACTATACGTAGTGCTTTTGAATTTTGTGGACAAAAATGTAGTGCATGTGCACGTATGTATGTACCAGAATCATTATGGTCGAAAATTAAAGATGGCTTATTAAATGAACGTAATCAATTGAAAATTGGTGATCCAATGGATTTTACAAATTTCACATCAGCTGTCATCGATGATAAAGCATTTAAACGTATTGTTAGTTATATTGAACATGCAAAAAAATCACCAAATTTAGAGATTATAGGTGGCGGCACCTATGATGACAGGTATGTCAATATGTCAATTATGACATTTCTTTTAAAATAACGGCCATCTATTGGATATTTTCTTAACTTAACAGCACTGGTTACTTTATCCAACCGACAATTGTTGTAAGTAAAGATCCAAAAGATAAGATTATGGTAGAAGAGATCTTTGGTCCTATATTGACAATTTATGTATATCCTGATAAAAAAGTTGATGAAACACTTGAATTAGTTGGTAATTCGACTGTATTTGCATTAACTGGCGCTGTCTTTGCGCAAGATACGTAAGTATATCAATTTTTTTTGACATATAAATCATAAAATTGACGTCTATTTTAAAAATTTAGACAATTCTTATGTGAAGCTTTAGAAAAATTGAAAATGACAGCTGGTAATTTCTATATAAATGATAAATCAACTGGTAGTGTAGTTGGTCAACAGCCATTCGGTGGTGCTCGTTTATCTGGTACAAATGATAAGGCCGGTGGACCGCATTATGTTTTAAGATGGGGTAATCCACAAGCTATCAAAGAAACATTTGTACCATTAACGGATATCAATTATCCATATATGAGTCAATAGATTTAATAGTCGAAAGTTAATTCGCCATTATTAACCTCAAAAATTTTTTTTGTGATTATTTCACAATTTAAATGAATAAATAAGTCAATTTTTGTTAATTAAAACAAAATCCAGACAAATATAAGAATCTCAATGTTGTTATTGATTGAATAATTAGTTAATTAATTAAAGAAAAAATATAGAGGCGTATATATTAAGGAATTTCTCTTGACAATATTAAAATTGTAATAAATGTGTAATTGTAAGTTGGCAACATCGCTATAAAATAGTTTGATGTTATAAAAACAACAAAAAAAAAATGTATATTAGAGGTTAATTTATTTGTCATTAGAAATTTTTTTTGTTCTAAAATAAAACAACAACAAACAAATATATTAAAGTAGCAATAAATGCGTTTCGTTTATTCAGTATTTTTATTATTTATTCATTTCAAATCGTCCATTTTTGAAAAGATTAATTGTAATATTCTGACACTCCTCGTATATTATAAAACTTTTCGTCCACTCCTCGTAACTTGTAGAAAAAAATTTCATATCCCATCTATTTCTTACACTTATTCAAATTTGGTGACGAGAACAAAAAAAATGATGTAATTTATTATCTGTTATCATAATTTACAATTTTAAATCAAAATCGTTAGATTATATAATTCGAAGTTCATTTTTCTCTTATTTTGGATGTTTTTAAATTTTTATATATATTTATTAGTCTCAAAGTCTTTATTCCAATAATAAATAAAGACTTTGAGACTAATAAATATATATACAAAATCGTTAGGTTAGAGACAAACTTTTCATCTATTCCCTGTATAAGACAAGAACTTATACATTCATATAGCTATCTCACTCATCTATCGCAATCTTTGATGAGTTAGAGAGAGTAAACTGATTGAACTGAAATGTCGGTAAATTTATAAAGTTAACTGTATTATCAACCAATGAATTTTTTATAGAAAATTTATTAAAACATCTAATAATTGATAAAATTACTTGATTTATTGTTATTTTATCTTCTATATTTTCTACACAACAAATATCTTTAATTTAAATGATTTCTAAATAAGATTATTAATTAAATTTCTGTTTGTTCTTGGATAATTAACTACGAGATGGCGCTATACTTTTTTTTCCGTATTATATCAATCTACCGCATGTTCCAATAAGATGTACCATGGGTAAACATAGACAGGGTTGTATTTAGAAATTATTTTTGCTTATGTAAAAGCTTATACTGATATCATTATGATCTAAGCTGACGTCCAATTCACATTATTGTTACGTCATACTTGTTATGTCAGTATTTTACTTCCCTAAGTGTGAAATAATAACTAATATATGACTCTTATATGACTCAATTCTTACATAACGCATTACATTCTTTGATATTATACTGATGTCATAATTAAATTAATGTGTTCACTGAACCCTATCTTATTTTGTTATCAAGCTTTGACGTACAAGTCACTTTATAGACTGTACGTGATGACATTTTTTTATTCTAAGTAATTCATCAAAGAGATCCACACAATCTTATGTTTTAAGTCCGAACTGTAAGAACTAGCTTAAACTTAACAAAATTGCAGCAAATTTTCGACTTACTTACGGTTTAATTGATTGTAGAAGCATATCTCAAGGTTTGTAAACATAACCTCAATCTAATTTCTGTGATTCTAATTTTTCAACATCTGTACAAAAATTTACAAACTTCCGACTACCCCTCGTATTAACGGTTAGGGACAAATTGAATTTTCCCTAAAAATTTATAAATATTATAAAATAAAAACATCAAAACTATTACAATAACGCAATTTTCTGATATTACAATGCATTACTATCAGTATTTTAGCGTTATTAAATCCTTATAAGTAGAAAAAATTGAAAATAGTAAATACATGTTACTAGTTGCAATTGCCGGTACTGTATATTTCAATACTAGACATGTTCGCCAGCTATTTGGTGTGTTATCAAAATATCCCTAGAATTGACATTAATTGTCAAGCTTTATAACCTCAATGTTTATAATTAGTTATTTTTAAAATTAGATAATAATAATTTGAGTCGTAATTCATAATTACGTGATGGCTTTAAATAATTTTTTCGATTTTTTCCAGAAAGGTAAAACATTTCGTCCAAAAAAGAAATTTGTACATGGTACAATCCGTTATAGTTTACATAAACAGGCATGTGCAAGTTTAAATTCCGGTATAAATCTACGTAATGCTGTTAAATTACCAGATGGGGAAGATTTAAACGATTGGATAGCCGTACATGGTTTGCTTAAATATAATTAATCAAAAAATTAATAATTAATCAACATTTTTTTTTTTAATAATTGGATTTGTTTGGTTTGTATAGTTGTAGATTTTTTCAATCGTATCAATTTGATTTATGGTACAATTTCGGATTTTTGTACGGAACAAACATGTCCAACCATGTCAGGTGGGCCACGTTTTGAATATTTATGGTGTGATGGTGATAAATATAAGAAACCAACACAATTACCAGCCAAAGAGTACATCAGTCATTTGATGGATTGGATCGAGATGCAGATTAATAATCAATCATTATTTCCATGCACATCTGATTTACCATTTCCGAAGAATTTCGATCGACATTGTAGCAAAATTCTGGCACGTTTACATCGCGTTTTTGTTCATGTTTATATTCATCATTTCCAAAATATCGTCACTATTGCTGCTGTATGTTTGTTTTTATTAGTGACCGACTGAAGAAGATTCAGTTTCGGTTAATTTCGGCAATAAATCAGCCGAAATTTGGTGTTCGTGAATTGTCGCGCTTTGTTCGTCAGAGTTCGTGCCTTATGAGAGGCCGAAGTTTCGGTTTCGGCTATAAATTCTGTTTTGGTCGGTCACTAATTTATTATTAATTAATTAATTAATTAATTAAAAATTAATTGAATTGTTTTTAGGAGGCGCATGTTAATACATGTTATAAACATTTTTATTATTTCGTCACCGAATTCGATTTAGTATCACAGAAAGAATTGGAACCGTTAGCTGTGATGGCATCGAAGATTTGTAAAGATTGAAATCTTCAATTTTAGTATTATCATTTATCATAATTTTTAATTTAATTTAATTTAATTAATTAGTAATTAACATATTAATGAAACAGCCAGTACCTTAATAATCGTAATTTGTTTTGTTTGTTTTTCTAATTATTCTAATTGGCTCAATTTACTCGAATAAATTTTACAAGAAGAAAAATTACTAATTATTTTTTAATTTTGGTAATTTTCTATCATTTCCATGCATTAATTGATACAAATTATTCAAATTAAAGAGGCAGGAGAAAAAAAAATACATCCACAATAACAGAGGGATAGAACATTCAAGAGAGAGAGAAAAAAAAAGGAAGATTCGAGGGAGAGGGAGAAAGAAAAGAGATAAACGAGAGAGCGAAAGAAAACAGACAGACAAAGAGGGAGAAAGAAAAAAGAAAGACGAGAGAGAAAGGAAACAACAATGATGGTAGAGAGATGAAAAAAAAGACGTGAGGGAGGAAGAGCAATAGAAAGACGAAAGAGAAAAGAAAAGACGAGTGAGAGGGAGAGAAAGGCTTACCTTTATAGTTATAGTGTATTTTATTTGAACAATTTTGAGTGTAAGCGAGGGCGTTGCATTTCCGTTGTGCTCATACACAAGCATTATAATAATAATAATAATTAAAATGTAGGTAAACATCGGACAGTGTGAATTAGCCTTAAGTTAAAAAATCGTAGAGTTATTTTGTATAACTAGTTGCATATACTATAAATTGAAATGTGTATAGTTGATTGCATACATTGTAGGCGACGAATATGTAAATGAAAACATTAAATCTTATCAATAGAGGAAATTCAAATTCAAATACATATAAAAACTTATCATACCATTAAAATTTAGAACATGAATTAATTATATAAATAATCAATGAATATAAAAAGCGTGAAATATTATTTAAAATTATAGTCTAGAAAAAAATATGTTGATGCAACTTTATTTATTATTGTTAAGTGTTATTTTATTGTTAAAAACAATAAATACCGCTCCTATTAATTCAAATGATGTTAATATTGAAAATACAACAATTATAACAGAAGTAGAAGGACGTAAGTTGGATGATTTTTTTTTTAATTAATTCTTATCATTTTTTTGTGATAAATTTAAGGAGCAGCACCAGCAGCTACAACAACAACAATTTCACCAATCCAACAATGGTTTGAGAATCTAACAAGAAATCAAACGGTATTCGAGAATTCTTTACAAGATTTACAAAAATGGTTTGCCAACTTATCAGGCAATTCAGACACTAATAATCCATTTGGGAATATTCTTGGTGGTAATGGTGATGGTAGTGCTAATCAACCAATTATGATTTTAGGTAGTTATCAAGCTGTAAAAATACCATTACCACAAATTACTGATATTATCAAGAATTTAAATAATTTCAATCAATTAATGCAGGGAAATATTGGAAAATTACCACAATTAATTCAACAATAATTTGAATTTTTTGTAATATAGACAATATGTTATACATACAAAATTCAAAGATATACAACTTATTATACATAATGATGTTTTCTAGTTAATGTATGCAACCAGTTATACATAACGTTCTATTGTACGTTAAGCTTCGCTCACATTTTTATTACAATATTATTTTAATACTTTCAATTGTTACAATTTTTCATAGTTTTTATTATTAATATTATTAACTAAGTAAAGGGTATTAGAGAGTATTAAATTAAGATTATCATCAATAGATAAGCGTTATTAATTTATTAGTTAATTATATTTATAACAAACAGAATTAATCTCTATTGTTATCAATAATTATTATTGTTGATAACGTTAAGTCTAATTTTTCGTCTTTTTTTTTATTTATTTATCTCTTGATAATATTCTACGCATGTATCTATGTGGGAGCAACACCCTTACATATTATTTTAAATGACGAGTCGCCACTGCTGATAAAATTGTAAGAATTATTGATTGTTAATTTAATTAATCTAGTAACTTATGACAATCTACGATAATTTATTTAGTTAACAAACAAAGCAAGCGTTGGAATTTGAACATAAAACATAGCCGACTTGATATATATTCAACATTAACTAAACCAATGGATTTTTAAAGTACACGAGCCACTTATGGATTTTTATTATGAAATACTGTGAAGTGTCCTTGTCAAGTTACGACCTATGTTACGGTTTTAATTTAAATCACAAATCAGCTCTACTTTGATTTAGACACATTTTAGAATATATTACAAAATAATACTAAGTAAAAAAAAAATTGGAAAGTTTTTGTTTTTATGTGATTAAAATAAACACACTTGATCTTTATTACATCTCAAGCACTATTTAAACAATAATTATTGTTAATTCCATCTTTTATCATTGAAATTATAGATAATAAAAAAGTATTGTTATTCTATTATTTTTCTATTTTATAATTTGTCTTACAAGGCATACTATGTTTTTTGGAGAATAGTCGTTTTCCAAGGCTAATACGATAAAAATGTCCCCACCTGTACCAATTCAACGAAATTATATAATTGTAGAGGACAAAAACAAAAAATTAATGGTGGTTTTAAAAATTATTTTTATTTTCTATAGGTTGATATATACACCTTATTCTTTATCTATACTTTTATCATTAATTATAAAAAATTATATATAAGTATTGGTTTTATAAAATAATCAAAAAACAAAGTGCTTATTAAGTGTCTTATATGGTGCTTGTCCTATATTATAGAATAAAATGCGTTAATTATGGATAAATCAACAGAAAATATAATTACTGTAAGTTGAAATATTTATAAAATCAAAGTCGGCCATGATTTTATATTCATTTGTTTGTTTAAATAATAAAACAAGGAAACCAAAGGTGACTGTGATGAACACAAATTAGAAATATTCAATAATGATACTACAAATAATAATAATTATAAGAAAAAAAATGTTTTTATTGATAATTTGACCAAATTAACAATCTTTATATTAATATGGGCATACTTTATATGGGCGACAATTTATTATTTCAAAACATCAGGTATGTGTACATATATTTACAAACAAAAAAACAAATAAATTCAATTGTTTTATTTGTAGGTGTTGACTTTGATACCCATTCTGGTTATGGATTATTAGTGATTTTAATGATTTTCATTAATTTTGGCGTTATTTATTGTTATTTATTAAAACCATACATTTTACCAATTATTCATAAAACAATATGGAAACCTAGTGTTGGATTATTAAAAAAAATCAAGTAAGTTTTGAATTAACAAACAAACATTTGGATTTTAAACGAACGTATATCTTTAATTGATCCTTATCGATAGATTCTTTCAAAATTTATAAAGCTTACCTTACACTATAATTCTTGTAATATTTTTTTTAGATATGGTCCTATTTTGTTTTATATCTTATTCTTAATAGCCGCTTTAGCATTTCTTATTTACGATACATCCGATGATCGTACACGTTTAATACCATTGGCTGGTTTAATTGTTTATATTTTAATTTGTTTTCTATTATCATCCAATAAGAAAGCCGTAAGTTGTCATGTTTTTTTGTGTGTTTTAATTGTTATTATCAAGATCTACTTGATTTTTTATCTAAATACTGTCTAACAGGAACGTGATTTAAAAAAAAAACCATAAGAAGCAAATTTGAGAAAATTGCAATTTTGGCCGTATTGGCGCTAGGTCACACCACATAAAAAGAAATAGCTAATGACAGTTATATCACACAGTGTGAGTAAGACAGAGGTGCAGATACTTGCTATTTCTTTTAATGCTGTATTAACTAGCGCCAATATGCGGCAAAAATTGGCGTTTTCTCAAAATCGGTAATTTAGATCAAATGCACAGGCGTGTTAAACAGCGTTTACATGAAAAATCAAGTAGGTTTTGGTTGTTTTTATAGTTTGTAATGATTTTTGTTTTTAGATAAAATGGCGGACAGTTCTTTGGGGATTAATTTTACAATTTGTTTTCGGTTTATTAACAATCCGTTGGGAGATTGGACGGAATATTTTCAATAATTTAGGTGATAAAGTGAATACATTTCTAGGTTATGCTGTTAATGGTTCAGCATTTGTTTATGGTGATGAATTGGTGTATAACCAACAAGTTTTCGCATTTCAGGTTAACAAATTTTATATTTAATAATCTCATGTGAACTCACCTTAACCATTTCATTAATTATGATACTAGTTAAGGTGCGTTCACAATAATTGTAATAATTATAATTACCAACTTTAGAATAGATTTACAAACAATTTTGGTAAATTTAAAACCTCATTTTTTTAAAGCTTTAATATAAATAATTCATATTATGGTAGAAATTATAAAAAAAAAGATATCAATTCTATGTGAACTCACCTTAATTACAGTTTAACTAAAAGATATGCGCAGTTGTCAAGTAGTGCAATAACAGCTTAAGGCGCGTTCACAAGAGTTAAAATGATTAAAACCATACCAACGCTAAATTTAAAGTAAATTTACACTTATTTTTTTTATTTACAATAATTTATTCCGTTATACGATACTATAACAGTAATTCTCTTGTGAACCTACCTTAATATAAATGTCAAGTTTATGTTAAGGTGCGTTCACATCGACGCATAAAATTAAAGGTGCATTCACATGATTTTAGGCATTGGCAACGATTTATTTCTTAGGTTTTATGATAAACATCCTATATTATTATGGTATAATGCAGAAAACTGTAGCAATACTAGGGAAATTCTTACAATTGACAATGGATACATCTATTTGTGAGAGTGTTAACAGTGCTGCCAATATATTCTTAGGCATGGTAATTTTATGTTAAATAAATCAATAATTATTATTAAAATGTGTGTGTGAATTTTTATAGAGTGAAGCACCATTATTATTAAAACCATATTTAATACAATTAACCGATTCGGAAATACATTCAATAATGACATCCGGTTTTGCTACAGTTTCCGGTACTGTTCTAGCTGCTTATATTTCATTTGGTGCAAATCCTGCACATTTAATTACAGCTAGTGTTATGTCATCACCGGCGGCACTCTGTATTAGTAAATTAATGTATCCGGAAACGGAAGTGGTTAAAGCAACTGTCAAAACTGTCAAACAAACAAAAATGTTCGTTTCTACAATTATAAATGATAATATTGAATTTTCATTTTTTTTTTTTTAGTGAATACGACTCTGTACTAGATGCTGCTGCTAAAGGCGCTCATGATGCTTACAATATAGTCATGGGTATCATATCATCATTAGTAGCATTTATTGCATTTGTTTATTTTGTAAATGGTGTCTTAGGTTGGATGGGTAAACTTGTTGGTATGTATTTTTCAAATTTATACATAGCCATTAATAGATGGCGTTTTATTTCAATTTTATTTTAACCTTAAAGGTTTTGTTGATACATCTGAAATATGGTCAGTTGAATTGATAACAGGTAAAATTTTTATTCCAATAAGTTATATAATGGGTGTACCATGGGTTGATTGTGAAAAAGTTGGACAATTAATTGGTATAAAAACAATGGTAAATGAATTTGTTGCATTTCAACATATGTCAACAATGTCATTAGAACCAAAAAGTAAAATTATAGCAACATATTCAATATGTGGTTTTTCAAATCCTGGTTCTATTGGTATAATGATATCAACATTAGGTGCTTTAGTACCAAATAAACGTGATATAATAACACGTTTAGTATTCCGTGCATTCCTAGGTGGCGCTATTGTTTGTTTTATGACAGCTTGTATTGCCGCCATGTTAATACCATCAGATACTCAAATTTGATTGAAATCTTCCAATAAAATCTTTAAAAATTATCGATTCTTATCAATAATAATAATAATAATAGTAATAATAATGATAATAATAATACCGTTAATAAATTCCAAATGTTGAGGATGTCTGGATTTCGCCTCATTTACCGCCCTATCGAATTCTTTCATATTCTTCAAATAAAATTGTGATTTCGCCATTAATAACCATGCTTTTAATGAATCCTCATTTAATCTCAATGCCCAATTAAGATCATCAATTGCTTTATCATAAAATTCTAAACATTGATAAGTTAAAGCACGATTTAAGTATAATGTTGGATTATCACGTATTTCATCAATTGCGCAATTATATAAATTTAAAGCTTTTTCATATTCATTACGACGATACGCTAAATTACCACTTTTAAGTAACGTTAACATACGTTCTTTACGTTGTAAACGGTCTTTATAACGACGATTAGCATCTTTTTCGACTTCCATTTTGAAAGTATCTACAAAAATTTATAGGTTAAGTTGGCCATTTTTTTTTTGTCTTTAGTGAAATATACCTAATGATTGTCTAGATGGATCTTCAATTTTATGCAATTCTGCTTTATTTAAAATCGTACGATCTGTTTTAATTCGTATTTCTAATGGTTTATCATCCATTTTACTATCTACAAGATAAATTACAGTAAATTTATAGGTTAGGTTATTGTCTTGTTCGATAGATAACCTTGAGATTGTATTGTAGTTTCTCCTAAATATTGACGTGCTTGTAAATCACCAATTTCTTGTAAATTTCTATCGTTTGATGCTAAATTCGTGATAATTGATGTAACTTCATTAACACGATGCATAAAATTATTGAATTCTTCATTTATTTCATCATTACTTTGTGACATTTTTTTTTTTATTTATTTTAGATTTTAGTTATTGATCAAATTTTCGTTACTATTGAGATTGTTTGATGGTCACTGGATTTCTAATGATAAGTCGATCAACAGTGTCGCCAACGTTAATCAATTCCACCAAATCAAAAAAGCGATATTATTGAATAATTTTACACGTATAATAATCAAATTTAGCGATTTCAATTGGAATTAGTTTCAATTGCTTAAAATGATTAATAATAAATTAATAATAATCGGTGATTTTTGATGAAATCTAGAGATTTTTGTTTAACACAGTTGGTAGAAGGTTTGCAGCCATCTTTACAATTGTTGCCGCCATTGTTCTTTTATTTTTTGTTGTGTGGTTTGATCTTTATAAAATTGTGTATTTTTTTTGATTAAATTCACAAAAATTGTGATAAAAATGCAAACAACAGAAAATGGTGAATATATTCCATGTAAGTATTGATTATTCTTATCAAATTTTGTAATTTTTCTAATCATTAGTAAACATAACCTCAAATTTTTGTATCGTAGCAAAAGAATTGGATATGAATTTTAAAATACCGAAAACTAATCAACAACAACTCGATGAACAACAGCAACAACAACAACAACAAATGTATTATCCAGTTTTGGATAATTCGTATTATGCTTATCAACAACCAGAGATGGCTGCTTATCAATATCAATATCACTATGATCCAACACAGAACGTTTATATGAAGCTTTTAGAGTATAATAAAGGTGGTGAAAAGCCTAAAAATCAATCGGATCAAATAAGTATAAAGATTTTATCAAATTTTTTGTATTGAAATTTTAATATTTTTTTATTGTAGTGCGTGATACAATTCCTGATTATTTCGATGAGACATTACCAAAAGAATTGATAACATTATTTCAACCATTATATTGTAAATTATGTTCAGCACAATTAAGTAGTAATATTGTTGCACGTTTACATTATAAATCAAAAAATCATGAAAAGAAAATACGTAGATTTTTAATTGATTATTCAGAACGTACAGGTGAACCATTACATAAACGTGCTAGATTATCAATAAAACAACAACAACAAAATATTGATAATAATAATACAAATGTTAATCCATTATATTATTATTGTGATGTATGTGATTTATCATTAACTGGAAAATTGCATGCTGAATCACATTATATGGGAAGAAATCATAAAAAGTTCGATTTGTTGTTTTATTAATTGGTTTTATTCATTTTTAAAATTGATTTTTTTTTTTGTTTTAGGGCTTTATTGGGTTTGAAAAATCCAGCTGGTAAAGGACAATACGATTCTAATGGTAAATGGATACGTGAAAAGTAAGAATTTATTTTATTTTTATTATGATTTTTTAATCATAGTGATTGTAGACAAAATCGATCTTCGACAACAACAACAACTGGTGATAATTTCGGTGAAGCTTTTCGTATACAACAACAACAACAACAGCCTTTGATTGGTCCAATTCTTGAGAAACCATCAACATCTACACAACAACAACAACAACGGAATTCAACTAATACGAATTTCTTTTGCGAATTATGTAATATCACAACAACATGTCAAGAACAATTAGAATGTCATTATAAAGGACAGAAACATATAAAGAAATTGAAACGTTTAAATCCGGATGCTACAATTATTATAAATCCAGAAAATAATAAAATTTGTGAAATATGGGATGGTGATTGTACTGTATATCGTACACCATCTGGTAGTTTTTATTGTCCAATATGTAATTTATCATTAAATATTGAACAACAATTTAAACAACATATGATTAGTAAAAGTCATATGAAGAAAGTTGCAGCACAAAAGAATTAAAATAATTAAAATGAAAGGTAAAAATTCTTTTTATTTGGACGTAGGTCTTGAATTAGTTCAATTATTTTTTAGAGCTTCAAAATGAATATAATTTAGTTGAGATTTAGTGAATTGGTCCATTTATTTGTAAAGCAATAAGTATATCAAAATAAAACTTAATTAATTCTTTTTTTTTTACTTAATCCTCGTTCATTCTATCAATCCTTAAATTTAATTAAAAATAAACATTTTCCTTTATACGACTGTATTAAGTTTTGTTTAGTTATAATTGTAAACGCACTAGTATTGGTGTGTTTATAACACGATAAATTAGTTTTGTTTTTAATCGGTTTATTTCTAAATTATTTGTATGAAACAATCGATAAAGGAGACAGAAATATGTATTGCATGTTTTCAGTTGAAATCGCCAGTACGGTATATAAACTAGGCTTTTTGATGTTACCAACTGTAAACAACAAGGACAAAAAATGTTACTGTGGTAAATTAGAAAAATATCGAAAGTGTTGGAAATTTAAAACGAAACGTACTGTATATAAATTCTTTAAAATGAACAATTATTTAATTAAATAAATAATAAATTTTGGTTGCGTCGACACAATTCGAACTATATGAAAGTTGAGCGGTATCAAGGAAAGGGAAAGAATTAAAGCAGTACAGGAAGGAGATAGAGAGAAAAAAGAAGACAAAGTAAGAAATACAAGAGAGAATGGAAAGAATAGGTACAGGAGAAAAGAATAAAAAAGGGGAGTGAGGGGCGAGGAAAAGGAAGAAAAAAGAACGCGTGGTGGATAGAGAAAGAAAAAAGATCGATTGAGGGGAAAAGAGTGAAAGAAAAGATAGAGAGGTGAGACGAAGAAAAGAGAAATGGGGGGGAAGACGAAGATAAAAGAGGAAGAAAAAAAAGAGAGGGGAGAGAAATTAGAGAGAGAGGAGAAAAAGAAAAGACATAGGAAAAAATAGTAACGTGTTGAGAAAAGGCGGGGGAAGAGGGACAGGAGATAAAGGATAGAAGAGCATAGAGGAAGAAAAGAGATAGAAAAGAAAGAAGAACATGAAAAATTGATATTAGGTATATTTATAACATGTGTATACCACAGTATTTTACCTCGCAGTTGGCCATATGTTGTTTACGTAACGTCGTAGCTTTATTCATACACTTCTCTAAATTTGACAGTTGTTAAACAAAAAAAAAAAAACAGATTTACATATAAGTTGTTCTCAATAGGCTATGCCTTTAGGTATTACACAAGCAAACGAACCAAGCTACGACACTACATACAACAAAAATCATGGCAAATTGACAGCTAAAATACCTAAATACTTTGTATTTATCCAATGTTTCTAAGTACAATTGCCAGCACTGTACGAACATAAATTAAAATTATGTTTTTTCCTCATTTGATTCAATACTACCAACGTTAAACAAAAACAACAAAATGTTACTATAAAAGTACCGAAAATTGTGTTTTATTTCAAATGGAATTATCTAATAAATAATGGAACATATACTGTATATAATTGTGATATTATTGATTTTATAAAAAAACATATAAATAAAATAAATGATATTGTTATAAATTCTGGAAGTTCCTCGTATATTCTGTTGTTGTTTAAAAAATTATAAATAAACGCCGAAATTTTTTATTTTCATATGAAAAATTTATAAATTTTACGCATAGGTACGTTACGGAGAATTCTGTCCGTCATCTTTACATATTTATCGAATTCGGTCGTCTAGACGCTTTAATAATAATAAAAACAACAACAACATGATGATGATGATGATGATTGTTGAAAATAAAGAAAAGGGGGCCCTTTTATGCGGTCATTTTTCGTTTCGGAATCAAATTTAAATATTGTTTGACACTTTAAAACGAACAGAGGACAAACACAATCTAGATTTTTACAATAATATTTATGATATGATAATCAGAATTTACCTGTAATCAAACATTTTGTCTGTCTGTCTACCTGTCTAAATCTATACGATATTCACCTATAAAAGATGATCACAGGCGATTTGATCACGTTATTTCACAGCCAACTTTACTATGAGTATATAGTTTTATAGAGTGGTGTGTTTTGATTTAAGGGTTGAAGAATTTTTTTATTGTTGTTATTGTTAAAGTAAGAAGAGACAAAAAAATCTATTAAAATTGCAAAATCAAGTAGTATACCTAAGCCTACCTTTAAATGTATGTATTCCATTTTAATTGTTTATTTCAAATGTTTTATAAAAATAGGATAACTAGATTCGGGTTAATACAAGAAAAAAGAAAAAAAACATACCTATATCCAAAACTTAACAACATTAATACTATGCGGAAATAAAGTGTTGTTTGTATTTCCGTCAATTAATTTTTATCATACAGTTTAGACACTTGATGATGGAAATCTCTGACATAATTACGATTTATTGCATTACTTATTATTATTATTATTATTTTGATATACAGGGTGTACAATATTATTACATCTTATATCTATAGTAGGCTATGATTTTGATAACGTCACGTCGTAGCTTGTTTCATATACTTTACAACATTTGACATTATAATAAAGAAACAATCGAACGTACCTATATAATTAAAAGCATGGCCAACTGCGTGATGATGGTACATATTTTATACACCCTGTAGGTATGTGTATTTATAATATCATTATAGTAACAATTGAAAAATTTAAAAGAGACACAATGTCTAGCCGGCTGTCTGTTTAATTTAAAATTATAAATAAAATAATATAAAGAAATTTTTGACAGTCATATTATTTTATAATAAATGTAATTTTAAATTTAAATTTTTCCGTATTTTTTTTTGTACAGTCAGTCGTTTGTTTTAACAAAAAATTGTAACAAAAAGAAATAAAATTTTGTTGAAAAACAAACAAAAAAACACCAAATAAACGTGTCTTCTTTTCCGTTATATTATCTTTCATAATTTCTATAATATACAGTGTGTCTCAAATTAAATTTAACATAGGTAATTATGACATTTTTTCATATAAAACACTAGTGCCATGATTTTTCTTTTGTTTATTTGATTTAAAACCAATTTTAACTATTAACATAGCAAGCATTGATTTTGTTGATGTTTTGTTCTATTTTATATTGTCACCGTTTTCAAATCAATGGCAACTTTGGTGTGTTTTTTTTTGCAAATTTCTAATATATCTACAACATTGTATAGTTGGCCATGTTATTATTATGAACCAAACTACGGCTTACGTATCCGAATCCATCGCCAACTCTGTTATAGTAAGCCATGGTAATTTTTGTTTCTACACTTCCAAAAACATAGTAGATTGTGATAATGTCATAATTTATTTTAATTCCAAAATCATAGTTGGCATTAATTTCATTGCCTACTATATGTTTTCTTCATTTTATTCAAAAAGACAGAAAATTACAAAATTTTTCAACGATTTTTCGAAATTTTTACAGTTAACTATGATTTAAACTTAAAAATAAAATAATCAATGCCTACTTATTTATATACCTGCATAATACAACATAACAATATACAGGATGATTCATGATCATGGCCTACTTAATTGTAAGTTTTATTAATTAAATTATTATTGATAATAAACAAAATTCATAGCCGACTTTATTAGTAGTAACAATAATTAATTAATAATAGGATTAATTTTTTTTACCTGTATACAATCAGATGGTGTTGTGAACAGAACACGTCGACAATTGAATAAAAATTCAATTGTTAAAGTTAACAAAGTCTACTAGATTCTTGTAGGTAGTCAGTAATTAGTAGGTAATTGCAACTTTATAAGGGCAAAATTTTTAATTATAAATCACTCTGTAGATTGTACCTATTGTGTAATATAAATTTTCCAAAAAAAAAGGAACAGTTATTGAATTATTAATGAGAATTACGAAATTTTCCGACAATTTTTTCTCGAAACAAGTGCCATAAACAAATTTTTTCGACAAGCAACATAGTTACCATTGATTTTCATAAACAACGAAATTCAACAAAAATCAATGGCTACTATGTTTCTTTGTTTATTGAATTTGTTTTTTCTGAATAGTGAAGAATCGAGAAATTTTCAGGATTTTTTTTTATTCGATTCGTGTGAATTTACAAACAAGAAACAAACAATTTCTACAAATCGACAACAAATGAATAAAACAAAAATGATTATGTAGATATTTAAATAGTTTTATAAAACATTATGTACATACATTATAATGTTGTACATAGTATTTGTGTTTGTATGTGTGTGTGTGTGTGTGTGTGTGTGTGTGTGTGTGTGTGTGTGTGGTTTCCCCTTCAACACTTTTATAGAGGATATATAACTCTTGCTATACGAGCGATTCTAATAATAAGACACCTTAGTTTAAATTGTACAACAGTGGGGACAACATCTCTGCAAAGAAGGCGTTGATAATAAATAATCGAAATAATTGTAATAATTAACAAAAACAAACGAAAATCGTGCTATAATATAACTTGATTTCAATTTCTAAAACCCTCTTACAGTATTGATAATGACAATGATGATGATGATGATGGTGTCATCAAGGTGGCAAATTTTCTTAATTACAACAATAATAATAATAACAACAAATCAAGTTGGTAGCGTACCATTAGAACGCAATCAACAAAAATACAACGATAATAATAATAATAATAATAATAATAATGGAATTATGTTAAATGATAATAATAGTAATGATAATAATGATGGTACAAGAATTGGTATAATACCAAGGGTGTATTTTATTAATGCAACAATACCAACAAATATAACACACCGGAATTTAACTGAAGAGGAAATTTATTGGATGATAAGAAATCGGTAAGTTATTTTTTTTTAATTAAATTATAATTTTTTTAAATTAGAAAATAATTACAATTTTTTTTATCACACATCCTATAGACAACGTGAAAATGAGCTTGAAAGGTAACGAAATATTTCAAAAAAGTGTGTGATTTTTTCAAAAAACAAACAAAAAAAACAAATGCATGATGACTAATTTGATTTATTTGTCGATTTTGAATTTTTTTAAACTAATGCTTTTAACTTGATAATAATAATAATGATAATTTTAATAATAATAATAATAATAATAATTTATGATAGAAAGATGAGACGACAACAACGATGATGTCGTCGTCGACACCGGTCGACTACCTGACCCAAGTCTACGTTTCGTAACAGGTGTCTCTTCACTAATTTTGTTTTTTTTTTAATTTAATTTATTCAATTATTAAAAAAAATAATTAATTTTATTATCAGAATCGTAAAATTTATGAATGAACTCCAAATCTAGTATACCTATGTCATGACAATTATTATTATTATTATTAATATTAGATATTATTGGTGAAAAATGTGCAATTTTTCACACCGGAAGTGTACTTTTTCACATTTTTAGCGAATTTTTTAAAAAAAATTAGCTAATGACGAGATCCTCACTTTTGAATTTCCGAAAAATTTTTGCACAGAAGTTCGTTTTGGGACCTCAGGAACCCATATCCACCGTTCGTTAAAATTTTTATATATATATATATATATATATTTATATATTTATATATTTATATATTTATATATATATATATGTATACCCACGATAACTGCCGTAAAAATACACCAATCTTAATGAAACTTGGTACAAAAATCGGTCTTTGGGATAGCTTGGATGAGTTCGTTGACCAGACTGGTAGGGCCAACACTTTTGGAATAAGAGCTGAAGAAATGTTAAAAAAAATCATTTTCAATATTAAATTTGCTTAGATTTGGATGAAAATTAAAATAACAGTAGAGCCGACCATTCTCTATGACCCAGAAAAAAAATCATCAAAATCGGTTGGTTGGATCTCAAGAAAAATGCAAAAATCTCTTTATTGAGTATAAGCAGTAAAATCGATTATCTCAGATGGCTATGTGTTCTGACTATTGATATTAGAAAAAAAATTGAATATCGCGGGGGGGCAACTAATTTTGCCAGTTAATATTAGACGCAAGGCCTGCTAGAGAATTTCGCTTGAAAAAATCAAGCAGGCCTTGATTAAACGTATTACGGGAAATGAATTTATTAGTTGATTCAATGTTATTAAAATATATTAATTGTCAGTATCATAAGAATGTTTTGCAATTAATATTTCAGTATGTAGATACATAAAAAATTCGCTATATAAGGTACTTGCTGCCTTTGGAGATCTTTTTTTTTTTTTTGTTTTACAAATCTCGATTTAGAATGTCGATTTGGCATCAGATTATATTTGCGTGTTTCGGTCAAGTGCGCCTTGAAATAAACAACAAAAACTGAATAAAAAAAACAAAAATTGTAATAAAAAATTCGAAATAAAACAAAATTTGATCCATAGCCAACTTTGCTTAAAATAAAATCGTTTTTCTTTTCTTTAAAAGTAATCATAATAATAAGTAGGAGAGAGATATAGAGAGAGAAATGCTCAATATTTTTTTCTTTATTTTCGATTAAAAAAAAAATTCGGGTGAAAAATTCGTCCAATAATAAATCAGTAAAGGTCAATGATTGGATAATTTTATAATGATGGGGGCGCGTCTCTAAATACAACCATTTCATTCTATTACACAAACAAATCAAATAATTGATTTTTCATATAATCAGAACTCAGAACGTATGTGTATATGTATGAGTTAGAGAGAGAAAGAGTGAGATTAGTAGGAGGTATGTCCCATTTTGGTGGTTCCCCAAATCCAATTGGTGGCGCAGGTGTTTTGACCCACGACCCAGACTCCGCCCATTTCCTATCAATCACAATGGATGTGGATTTCTTAAATATATAAAACCTACCAAAAAAAAAATTGTAGAAGTATATAACCAATATATCTATCTCATTCTTTATAGATTGATTTTTATATAAGAAATTATAAATGAGAGAGATGGATGGATGGATTTGTTAAACATTCTCTTCCGTCCTCGATATTACGCACACTCACAACACACACACACACACCCACACACACACACACACACATAAAAATAAATAGATGTGCTTAGGAGAGAACGTCTGGCCTCTGTCTAGTATTTAGTCATCTCTCTCTCATTCTTTTTCATCCTTATACCACTATCTCTATCTAACACATCAATTATTCTATTTTTATCACATTCTTCCTAGTCGAGACAGCTAATAATAATAATAATAGTAATAATAATAAACCGGCTATCTAGTTATCTTGTAAATTATTACGTAATAGATTAGTGGTCGGTGTAAAAACAGTTGTAGAAGAAGAAGAAGAAGAGAGGGGAGTAAAGGGGCTAAGACCGGATGGATAATGAGACTAGTGGTGGCCTTAAGGTCTCTTTACTTTAATAATAATAATAATAATAATAATAAACAACGAAATTGAATAGAGATAGAATGAGAATGTCAGACAAAGTTAATATGCGGAAATGCGCACAATCTCTCCATCTCTTTCTAGCTTGTTATTAAACTTTTATCTGTTCGGCCATTTTTTTATTTGATTATCAATTACAGTGTTAATTATTGTTTATGTTTTGAATTACTTTACATAATAATATCCATATAATATTAAATAATAATAATAATAATAATAATTTTTTTGTCTATCTAAATTCAGTTGTTTTCCATCTTTTTTTTGTTATTATTATTATTATTATTATTTTATTTTATCGTTATGTACATGTCTAGACTGTCTAGTATATTGACCTTTACGGTGCATACATTCTAACAAGTCTCTAAATGCATTCCTTGTCTGTCTATTTTCCCCCTTTCTCCTCGTACCCCTCAAGTCTGTTGTTGTATCTCTATCTTTCTTTGCATGTGTAATCTAGGCTGTTTTTCTGTTCTTTTCTAATTAATTTTAATTAATTAATTCTTTTTTTATTTTATTGTAGAACACGTGATAATTGGTTGGAAATGTTGAAAGCGAAAATTCTACGCCATTTAGGCCGTTCTAATCTAACAACAACAATAACAAAATCTGAACAACAACAACAACAACAACAATTGGCAGCATTAAATTTAACAACAGTATTACCAAATTTCCTTAATGTTACACAATCAATAAATAATGATGATTTTATTACGGAGAAAATACGTAGTTATTATCCATCATGTAAGTTACCTATAATGGTTACGTTAACGTAATTTATGCGGATGATTATTGTTTTTTTTTTTCTATGTACCTATAGGTGAAATTCCATTGAATACAGATGAAGATTCATGGAAAGATGAGAATATAATGAATTTATATTTTAATTTTCAACAATTAGCTGATGATCGCGGTTTAAATATTGCAACAGCAACATTACGTTTATATCGTTTACCAAATAATGAGAATAATACAATGAATTTATCAATGAAATTAACAGATTGTGGTGATAATACAAATATAAATGATGAAGATCGTTTATTACGTGTCTCCATCTATTGGTATACAAAATCATTAAAGAAACGAAGAGGTAATTATTATACACCTTGTATAAATATAATGTTATTTTATCACAAAGTTGGCCATGCTTTATATACTTTGACTGCATCCAATGAGAAAAATAAGCGGTTGAATCACGTTACCACCGTCTTACGTATATCCAAAAGCATGGCCAATAACTATGAGGTGTGTATGTAGATCTAGATATACAGGATGATTCTTTATCACCAACGTTTAAAAGATTATTAAATGATTGGTGGAAATTTGATGGAATTTTCAATTGAAAATACGTTCATTATTCTAGCAAGCCCCTTTAAATAGAGTAGGGCACCCTAATCCCTCATTTTAAGTGCGACACTGGATTTTCTATTGCATTTTTAGATTTTGATGGTTTAATTCTGATAATTTTTACCAAAACATCTAAAACTGAAGTTTCATTAAATTCAATCTATAGTACAAGTTTCAGTATTTATGAATCATCCTGTATAAATAACACATTCACAAAACAATTATTTTTTAAAATCAAAGTAAACTCTGGATAAAAAATGAATCATTCATTACTAAATACCTACAAACTTTTGAATTCATAGTTAACTTTGATTAGAAATACTTCAAATAATTATATGGATCTTCCGCACACTTTACGTTAACTTTTTTTTATTATTTTTTTTTTAATATGTTGATTATAGTAAAACGACGTCTATCTGATAGTAAAGTGATAACAGAGAGTGCTCGTTGGGTGGAATTAAGTGTTAAACCAGCAACACGTGCATGGACACGTGGACGTAATCTTGGTTTAGCTATATTAGTAGAAGATCAAGAGGGCAATATATTGAAAGCTGATAAATATTTCAAAGGAGCTTCATGCATGGTCGGAATGTGTAAGGTTTTTGCTTTAATTAACAACAATTAACAACAACAACAATAAAAAATAATAATTAGAGTTTATTTTTTTGGAGGTTAGAATACATGTCGATAATACAGGTATCTCGTTCTAGTTATATTGCATGAAATAAGCTATGGACGTACGTTATAAAAATCACAGCCTACTCTCTAATTATTATTATTGTTTAATATTGAAACAAAAGAGAAAAGAGGAATGATTTATTAACTATATTAATTATATTAATTAATTAATTAATTAATTTTGCTAGTATTTAATTAATGTGTTGTCAATTGTTTTCTACTAATTTTTTTAATAATTTTTAAACAATTATTTTGATTTTTTTTTTTAATTATAGCAACCCCAAAACCAATTCCAACAATCATTATGGACCGGATCCGCGCGAGCAGCAATAACAACAACAAATTTAACAACATTTATAGCATATTTGGACGAAATGCAACATCGCCCATCACTAGTGATATATTCATGTTACCAATAATTGATATTTGCACATTAGAATTCCCTGAAAATTACACAACATCACCATTTTATAATAATTACAATAATAATAATAATAATAATAATAATAATAATAATAATAATAATAATAATGGACAATATTTAAATAATTTACGTATAAATGCGTGTAATTTAAATAAATTACATGATCAAAATCAATATCATTTAGAAAAGGAGCGTTTAGAACGTTTAGCCTTGTTGCCAGATTTATTACAACAACAACAACAACAACAACAACAACATTTAAGGCATATACGTCATCAAAGACAACATCAAAGTAGGCATGGTAATAATAATGATAGTGATAATAACAATAATAATAATAATAATAATAATAATAATAATAATGAATATGATCCACGTTCACGTATTATTAATAAACGTGTCTTAACAACAGAAGAATTACAAAATTTAAATTTAGATAATTTAACAATGAGTCGAATTGACAGATAATTAACTTTTTAACTAAAATTAAATTAAATTATACACACTAAGATTTTTGGGGGAACAAACAAGATATGATAAGACTGTATTATATTATTATTATTATTATTATTAGAAGACAGACGATAAATAAATGTATATAAGTATAATTGTTAATTAGACTTATATAGGTTAATGTCACGTGAGTGTTAAACAATAACTTGACACTTGATGGTGTGACTAATTCTATAATTATTATAATGACATAAACACATATTTTTTAGGTTAGTTTTTAAATGTATGAGACTAATTTTTATTATTTTTCATTTAATTTTAATCTTAATTTAATTTGTTATTAATAGAGAGATTTAGTTTTTATAGGAACTACCTCAAAAATGATTTTATGTTTTTTAGCAGTTTAATTTAGTACTTATTATTATTATTATTATAATTAGTTTGATTAATTTAAATTATTGTATAATTTGGGTCCTATATAGAAAATTGTGTAAATATTGTGTATAAATACAAAAATTATTTAAAATAAATACAAAATGGGAAATGATACGCTACTGTTTTCTAGTTTTTTTATCACAATTGTTATATGAATATATTGCTACAAAATTACTGAATTACAATAAATTATACAATTTTTAAATTAAAACATAGATTTATACAAGAATCAGTGGTATAAATTGTGTGAAAATTGAAGAATTTATAACGATAAACCGAATTAACGTTACGCTACTGTGTTTGTTGGTTTTTATGCCATTACCACCACTACCAATCCTGCACAAAATTAATCCCTAAACAACAATATGTTTTATAATAGAAAAACTAATATAATCACCTTTATTCTATTTAATAACAATTTTAACAGATATTTAATAATTTTTTTATTAACAATTTAACGAGTAGTCATTAAATAATAGTTATTTTAATTTGTGAATTCTCACAAGTTTCAGGCTTAGTGACGCCACTGCTATTGTCACTACTGCCAACGCCAAAAAAATAAGTAACTAGTTTGTTTTGTTATAAAATAAAATAAAATTGCAGTAAATTTAGCAAATATCATAATGATTATCAATTAAAACTATAGTATTGTAGATTTAATTGTAAAATTGTTGAATTATTATAATTTATTGCGGTTTATTTGTTAGGATATGTGAGAAGTCTAGGGACTTTTTGACAGTTGGTCATAGTTTTGACATTAGTGTAATGGCGCTCATTTTGTTTACAATTGTGAATTTTAACGAATTTTAATTAAAAATTGTGATTAAAATTAGTGATTTTTATTAGTGATTAATTAAACAAAATGGATGAAAATACGATAATTGATGGTTTACGTAAATATTTTAAATTTACAACATTCAAATCTGATCTACAACGTGATGCAATTTATGAGATTTGCAAACGTATTTTTATAAATTTTAATAAAACAAAATAATAATAATTATTTAATTTTAGGTAAAAATGATGTTTTAGTATCAATGCCAACTGGATCTGGTAAATCATTATGTTATCAACTACCAGCTTGTTTAGATGAAAATAAGGTTATGTTAGTCTTCTCACCATTATTAGCATTGATTAAAGTATAATTAATTATTGATTTAAATATTATTGAATTGTATCATTATTTTATTTTAAGGATCAAATCGATCATTTAACAGCATTAAAGATACGTGCAGCATCTTTAAATTCACGTACACCAAAAATAGAACGTAATCAAATTTTAATTGATTTAAAAACAAAAAATCCTTGTATTAAACTTTTATATATAACACCAGAACAAGCAGCTACTAATACATTTAAAGATTTATTTGAAAATTTACGTAAATTTGATAAAATCTCATATATTGTTGTGGATGAGGCGCATTGTATCAGCCAATGGGGCCATGATTTCCGGCCTGATTATCAACGAATCGGTGATTTACGTTCAAATAATGATAATAATGTTAAAATACCATTTATAGCATTGACTGCAACAGCTGGTGTTGATGTACAAAATGATATTATACATAGTTTAAAATTTGATAATGATTTAAAAGTATTTAAAACGAGTTGTTTCCGTTCAAATCTCTATTATGATGTCTATTATCAAAATTTATTAGATGATCCTTATCAACATTTAAAACAATTTATTATTGATTGTTTAGGTGATGATTATATATCTGATAAGATTTTATCTAATAATAAACCATGTGGTATAATTTATTGTCGTACACGTGAACAAACTGAAAATTTATCGTATCGTTTAACACAATTAGGTATAAAAACACAATGTTATCATGCTGGTTTAAATAATAAACAACGTTTATTATATCAAGATATGTGGCAAAATGGTGATTATCCTGTTATATGTGCAACAATAAGTTTTGGTATGGGTGTTGATAAATCAACTGTACGTTTTGTTATACATTGGGGTATACCAAAAGATCCAGCTAGTTATTATCAAGAAAGTGGTCGTGCTGGACGTGATAATCAATTATCATATTGTCGTATTTATTATAATCGTATTGATGCACGTGCTATTGAATATCATTTAAAACATGATTTAAATAAAGCACAAAATACAACAAAAGTACGTTTAAAACAAATTGAATATATATTAAAAGGTTTTCGTAATATTATTGATTATTGTGAAAATACATTAATTAAATGTAGACATCAATTATTTATGAATTATTTTGGTGAAACATTAAAATTATGTAAAACACATTGTGATCTATGTACAAAACGTAAACAAGTTGAAAAAATGGTTGAGAATTTTCATATAAAAAGTATACAATATTCAACAACAATGGTTGATCCAAATGATAATTTAAATTATGATGATCAAGATTTGTATGAAGGTGGTAGACGTGGAGTACAACGGTAATAATATTTTTAAAATTTAAGATATTTAGAATTTCGTGTTCCCGGTGCATCCCATTGAGTTCTCTATTTTGGAAAATTTCAACTACAGTCTAGTGTGTTTCCCAGTGCATCCTAGTTTCCATTTTGACAAAATTTCACTAACTTCGAATGTTTGTATTTATAAACCATCCTCAGGCTTGGTCTCAAGTATTAATCTCAAGCAAACAGTCCTGGTTTATAAGTCTTAATTGATATTAATTTAAATAATTTTTTAGAGAGAATCAGGAATATAACAACGATGATGATTTATCAAATAATGAACGTGAACAATTAGTAAAGAAACAAACAAATGATTTTATACACAAACAATTCCAATTAAGACAGAATAAAGAGAAAGAAATTGTTGTAAAAACAATTGATAAGATTTTAGCAAAAAAATCACGTGTATTAGCTGCACAATCAACAGTTAATAAAGTTAAAGGTTTAACATTAACAATACGTGAACAATATTTAACAAAATTAACTGATTTATTATATGAAAATTATCAACAAATTAATAAAAATCATGATGATGATGATGATAATAATACAACATTGCAATTAATGGATAAAAAAGATGTAGAAGATTGTTGTATTGATATGGAATATAAAATATTTACAACAAATACAAATGTAACAATATATCGTAATGCGATTATTAAATTGGTAAGTTTTTTTTCTAAATTTACCGCTCAAAATTATCCGTTCCTTAGTTATTCTTACAAATACGCATGCGTTTTAAATTGTTTCTAGCAATGCTCTCTAGTTTCGAATTGATTAATTATAAATAAATTGGTATTTCTATCTTTACCGCGTCGATAAATTTATGGCTTTCTTGTTGTATTTTAATTTGTTAATAATAACAATAACGCATTTTAGTGTAGAGTAGATTAATTAATAACATTGCTATTATCTCTTTCTATCTTTTTGTTTAATGTACAATAATTTAGTGTATTAATTTAGTGTATTTGTGTTATTACGTTGGTGGTAATTTAGTTATTTTCTAATTATCTCAAATTTTGTGGCGTTTCTTTTTTTCGAATTTTTCTTAATTGCTCAAAAATTGCAATTCAATTATCCGTCGTTTAGTTATTTTTGTAATAACGCATGCGTTTTAAATTGTAATAGCGCCCAGGGCCGTATCTAAATAACTAGTTATTAAGAAAAATATTATTATTAAATCAGCCATGTATACATATATCATTTGTCAATGATTCTTCAATCCCCCCCCCAAATTTTCTTCTTGATACGGCCCTGATAGCGCCCCTTGGTGTAGAATTGATTAATTACAAATATATTCTTTTCATCTCCTTCTATCTTGTTTATGTATGTATACTAATATTTGGTATATTGCTGTTGTCAGGTTGGTAGTATTTTTGTTATATCTAATTTTTCGTCTTTTTAGCGAATTTTTTTTAAAAAAATTAGCTAATGACGAGATCCTCACTTTTGAATTTCCGAAAAATTTTTGCACAGAAGTTCGTTTTGGGACCTAAGGAACCCATATCCACCGTTCGTTAAAATTTTTATATATATATATATATATATATATATATATATATATATATTTATATATATATATATTTATATATATATATATGTATACCCACGATAACTGCCGTAAAAATAGTCCAATCTGAATGAAACTTGGTACAAAAATCGGTCTTTGTGATAGCTTGGATGAGTTCGTTGGCCAGACTGGTAGGGCCAACACTTTTGGAATAAGAGCTGAAGAAATGTTAAAAAAAATCATTTTCAATATTACATTTGCTTAGATTTTGATGAAAATTAAAATAACAGTAGAGCCGACCATTCTCTATGACCCAGAAAAAAAATCATCAAAATCGGTTCGTTGGTTCGCAAGAAAAATGCAAAAATCTCTTTTTTGAGTATAAGCAGTAAAATCGATTATCTCAGGTGGCTATATGTTCTCTGACTATTGATATTAGAAAAAAAATTGAATATCGCGGGGGGCAACTAATTTTGACAGTTAATATTAGACGCAAGGCCTGCTAGAGAATTTCGCTTGAAAAAATCAAGCAGGCCTTGATTAGACGTATTAGACAAACAACAAACTTCATTATTATTTTTTTTTTAGTGTTTCTTATTGTTGGTGGATTAAAAGTATTTTTCAATAAAAATCATAAATATTAAAATAACATCGGGAAATGAATTTATTAGTTGATTCAATGTTATTAAAATATATTAATTGTCAGTATCATAAGAATGTTTTGCAATTAATATTTCAGTATGTAGATACATAAAAAAATTCGCTATATAAGGTACTTGCTGCCTTTGGAGATTTTTTTCTATATTGTTGATGGAATTACAAACATTTGGTGGATTTGTGTTCTTAAGTTGGTAGTAAATATTACCATGGGAAGATAATTTATATAGCCCGTAGATCCCCTGTTGAAAGAGCATTCTTTGTGGACCCCTCGTTCGTGAAACTCAATTTTTATCCTCTCCTTGAATTGTTTATACAACCGATTTTTATAATTTTACAGTTGAATCGTTAATCATACAATAATTTGATTCAATTATCCGTGCCTTTGTTATTCTTATGATTACGCATGCGTTTTTGAAATTGTCTTGAATGTCGCATTCTATTATAAAAATTTATACCCATCTCTTTTTATCTTGTTGTTAATATAGATTAGTATTTAGTGTATTTTGTGTTATTAAGTTGATTATAATTTTAGTTATATTTCCATTGCCAATGGAAGATTATGTCAATTGTTTTTTTTATTGGTTTTTCTTGAATTTTTCCAGATTTCCAATATAAAAAAATCTATAAATGATAATGTGCTTTATCCAGATTTAATAAATTTTCAATTAAAACCAAAAAAATTCAAAACTGTATCTGATTTGTTTCGTAATATAAAAAAAGATCAGTTAATACAAGAACAACAACAACAACATCAACAAGAAGAAGAAGAGAAGAATGTTTGTGATGAAGATGAACAACAACAAAAAACAACAAATTTCAGTGGTTTTAAAACAGCAAAACAATTAATGGATGAGAATTCAATAAAATTCAGTAGTGATTTATTAGAAAGTGAGGTTAAATCGAATGTGGAAAACGAAGAAAAAGAAGAAGAAAGTGAGGTTGTGAATATGGAGAAAAAGGTGAAAGATTTAAAAGATTTATTTGGTGATGATGATGATAATAATAATAAAAACAATAATAGTGATAATAATGATAAGATAATAAATGATAAATTTGATGAGAAAGTAGAAAATCATCAAAATAGTGGTGGTAGTACTAGTAGTAGTAGTAATAGTAGTGGTAGTAATCATCAAAATCACCATCAACATCATCATCATCATCATCATCATCATCATAAAAAAAGTAAGAAACGTAAACATGAATCTCATCATTCTACCAATATCAAGAAAATTAAAAGTGATGATGGTGATAACAATAATAATAACAATGATGGTCAAATAGATAAGAAAACTGCTGAAGATAAGAAGAAACAACAACAACAGCAGCAACAACAACAACAGAAGATGAAGAAAACAGAAATTGGTAAATTAGTTGTAAAATTATTAACACCAGCATATGTGGAACATCGTTTTGAATCTAGGGATTTATTTAAAAATACAGCCAGAAATATATCGCATGCATTAATTGATAAGGGTTTGTTGTTTTTTTGTATAAAATTATGAATTTTGTATTAAAGAAAATCATTTTTTAGATGAAACAGAAATCAAGAAATATATCGAAAACTTTTTAAAAAAGAATGAAGAAATCACATCACAGACTGTTTTATAAAATAAAACAAAAAGAGAGAGAGAGAGAGAAGTGAAAACAACGGTAGTAATTAAGTATATTTTGTTAATTTTCTTTTTTTTAATTTTTTTCAGCTTTATGATTGATGTTTGATGATGAAAATTTATGTAAAACTTATAACTAAATAAGAGATTAGTTGAGCTTTTCAAATGTTTTCTGAAAACCTACCAGAAAAATCAAGTAATCCTCCAAAAATCCATCGATAACTTTATTTTATATAAAAAACAACAATAATAATAATATAGAGTGTACATTAATATTTTGCCTCATAGTTGGCTATGATTTTGTTTATGAATCAATCAACAATAAAATCATGGCCAACTTTGTGATAACATAGCAATGTACAGTCTGTACATAATTATATACAGAATATCCGCATATAAACGTTAACGTTAACATAATACTGTTTAATTAATATTTACATTATTTTTTTTTTAAATACAATTTAGATGTATTCAGAGATGAAGACTTTTTTCAAATCAGGTACACTACCGATATAATTCTTCATTATATCATTATTATTATCATAATGATGATTGTGTTGTTTTGGATAATTAAAATAGAAGATGTCTTCAATTAATATTTGATTATTATTGTTTGTTGTTGGTAAATATTCAACAGATTTTATTTTTTGTCGAATATTATTATCATTATTATTATGGTTACAATCTGATAATTTCGAATTGGAATGTAACGCTTTTTTGTGATTACGTTTACGTCTACGGTCATCGGTTGTTATAAACGAATTCGAACGTTGTAATTTACAATTATAATAATTATTATTGATAATATCATCATTGTAAAATTGTAAATTTTCAAATGATAATCGATGTAGATCTCTTCGTTGTATTGTTGTTTTATTCTTTCTATTTTCATTGTTGTTGTTGTTGTTGTTAATTGAATAATCTGGTGTTGGTGTTGTTTCTTTTTCTTTATAATCGTTGTTGTTTTGATAAAAATCAAAATCACAATTTGCATCAGTGGTTATTGAAAATGAACTCTGTGTACTTATTGTATCTTGTGTATCATCAATAATATCATTATCATTATCATCAGAACTTAGATAATCATTTGTTGTTTGTTGTTTTTCAACAATTGAAGGTTGATTATGTTCATTCAAACCATTCTCACTTTTACATAAACGTATCCGGTTTAAACGCAACAAATTCTTTGAATTTCTTATTATTGGATTATCTTGTTGTTGTTGTTGTTGTTGATAATACTGTTGTTGATGGTATGGACAATCAGTAACTTGACGTAAACTCTCCTGGCTTGTGCTAATCCGTTGTTGTTGTTCTAACAGATTCAATTGTTTGTTGATATAATGCGGTGTTAAATGGTGTAAATTTGAATGGCTTGGACATAAATCAGTTTCACAATTACGGCATGTTGTAAAATTGTCCGATATATCGAAATAATTTTGTTGTTGTTGTTGTTGTTGTTGTAGAATTTGGTATGATCTAGCATCAATAGGTTTCATCAATATACCTGTAATTCAATTAGAATGTAGGCAACAAAATAAAGACGTATGTCTTAACTTACTACTATTACTGCTACAAATTTTTTGATCTTTATGCCGTCGATAATTGTGTATAACAGGTAAACGTCCGTCGATGCTTGTATATAAAGAACCATTCGTTATAGGGAAACGATGCTCGATATTTTGTAGACTATTACCATTGTTATTATTATTGCAACGTATTTGTAGTTGTTGGGTGTGTTGTATTTCTAAACTTTGCGGTTGACTAGGACAAAATGGACGAAATTTTCCATCCAAACCAACTAGATTTAACAATAAAATAACAAAATAATATGTGCTTGTAATTGGCCAAGGTTTTGTTTACATAGCGTCGTAGCTTTATTGATACACAGCTTGATTTTTCATCTCAACACTGTCTAATAAACCCAAGCCTATTTGATCTAAATTGCTGCTTTTGAAAAAATTTCAATTTTCGCTACATTTGCGCTAATTATTATACCAATAAAAGAAATAGCGCTACTACTTCCATCTCTATCTGACTCCCATAAATGATGTTAGTAGAATAGAGATGGAAATATTAGCTATTTCTTTTCATGCTATCGTAATTAGCGTCAATGCGGCCAAAATTGGCATTTCCTTAAAAGCAGCAATTTAAATCAACATGTTAAACAGCGTTATGTTGAAAAATCAAGCAGGCTTTATTTACATTTGATGTTCCTGTATTTTTCAAGCAGCCGAACTAAAGTACGAACTACGTAATGAAAGACATGGCCATATAAATAAACCACAATACATACTGGTTGGTAATTTATCATCATCATGACGTTGTCGTTGATTACATTTATAAACATTGGTGATCCAATGACAGAATCTTGTATCAACAATACATAAACTGATTGGTATTAAAAAATCTTGTATTAAACCTAACCATAGGACGACATCAGGTACAGGCCATGGATGGATTAAATTTGGATAAATACACAGAATCTGTAATTAAAATAATTATAAATTATATAAAAAAAAATGTTGATTCAACTTGTTTGCCTCCTGTGAGGATTGAACTCACGACCCCTGGTTTACAAGACCAGTGCTCTGCCACTGAGCTAAAGAGGCTTCTCTATTTAATTTAGCATGATTACGCATTATAAGAAAAACCGGTTATAGTAATTTGTATTGTAATTAATTTTCTTATTAATTAATTAATTGTATTGAATTTTTTTATTCTTGTCTATATTTGTTCATTTTATTTATAAATTAAATGTGTTAAAGTAGGTTTTACGTTACGGTAATGTTTACGGTTAATTATGTTAATTAATCACAGTTGATTTATTTAAAAAAATAAAAATAAATTAAAAACAAATTAAAAAAAAACAAAACTTTCGCTAATTAATTGTTATATGTTCATGTTGTAAATTTATTTATTTTTTATCAATTTTAATTTCACTTTCTATGAAATTTATGAATGTAACGAGTGTCCCATAAAGATCTCATTTTTGTTGTTATTATTTGGAAATATAGAGGGGATAGTTTTGTTGTTTTAAAACATAGTGACTGAGTTTTTTTTAATTTTGTTAATTTTTTTATCAGGAATTGTTTTTCAAGTTTTGTATCAGGGTCTCATAAAGTTGTGAAAATTGTTCAAAATTGATAGAAATTCACAAAAACAATTGTGCATTTGGCACCTTTTACCACTCCATAAGACCCTAATAGAAAATTTCATGATTTCCTGTTCTTAGTTATTAACAGAGACACCCTGTATATACACCGTACAATTATAAAAATTCAATTGTTCTTTATTGCCAACTTAATTGTTATCGTACTAATTGGAGTTTTTCTATTGTTTTTTTTTGTGTGTGTTTTGTTTATTATTACTACCTATGATGGTGATGAATTTTAATTGGTTTTTATTGTTGTTAAAATGGTATCACCTTGACGCAGTAATCACATGATTAGAATTATTTATAAAATAAAACTCGAATAAATAAATGGAAGAGAAGGCGATAAATTAAAAAAAAAAAAAATTAAATAAGGAAATCCTGAATTTAATCCAATATGATGAGATCACACGCTTTAACAATAATAATAATAATAATTTTATTACAGTAACAACAAACATAACCTATAATAATTGAAAAATTTCAATTTTTATGACATTTAAATTTTATTTTTTATAAATTGTTGGTATTGTTTCTTATTTTGTTACTGATATTTCACGTTTTCGACTTTCATTCAATCGTAAAGCGGAAAGTTTTCCAAATCGTGCATTAAAGGTGCAATCAATGTCACGAACTGCGCACCTAACCTATTAACCGATTTTCAATTTTCTTCAATATTTCATAAGAATAATAATTAATATTGACTTTTAAGATAATGTTTATTTATTCAAAATTGGCAGTATTGATGTATCCTTAGATTATTTAACAAGATGGCGCTTATTTTCTCCCCCAAACTTCCCCCGTATAAGAGTTGTTAATAGTAGCGCTTCGTACAAGTTTTAAAATATTCAACAGTCGAAATTTTATAAATTTGAACCGGTGAAATTAGGTCAAATGCGTTTTATAACCGGCGGCATCAAACAAATGAACAAAAAATTGATTTTTATAAATAAACAAATGAATAATTACCAAAATTCTCACGTTTTGTTCTTTGTTTTTTTAAACAAAACAATTGTAATACTAACCGAATTTTTTCTATAATTAAAAATAAAATAACGAAAATGTACAGTGATGGCAAACCGATTCAATACATAATGTCGATTAAAACAAGATTATAACGCCATTTAAATAACATTTATAAGACAAAGACAGGAAATAATAATACTTACAATAATTGGTAAATGATAGAATAGATAAGAAACAATCAATATTGGATGTATTGTTTCTAAACCAATTGTATTCTGTTGACTATTCTCATCATCATCTACATCTCCATCCATATCTTCTACATCATTATTATTATTATTATTATTACTATTACTATCATTATTATTATTATTATTTTGATTTAAACAAGGACGGCGACTATTTGTAGAACTGACAGTTGTTGAAATATCACTATTCCATATAATATCACCACCATTATTATTATTATTATTAGTATTATTATTATTGATAATATTTTGATCATTTGATATCGTATATGTGTCACTATTATTATTATGATTATTATTATTATTATTATTGGTATTATTTAAACTAAGTTGGCTTAGGTCGGAATTTGATTTTTTTAAATAATCAAAATTTTGTTTTTGTTTATAATAATATTGATAACAAATGATAATAAATGATATAAATGAGATTATTATTAAAAATATATTTAAAATAATAATAAAAATATTAAATTTTATATCAAGATTGTATGGCATAAATTGACATATTTGTTTATTATTATCATTATTATTGATATTATCAATATTAGTGATATTTTGTTTTTGTGCCAATATAGCAGCAATACCAACACATATCGATAAAATCCCTAAACTTATTAAATGATAATAAATATGTTGTATTGTTAAATATTGTTTGAATTGTTGTTTTTTATAATAAAATTTAATTATAATTATTGTTATAATTGATAATGTTGTTAAAATACATGCTTGATAAATATGTATTGAATTAAATAACCATAAGAAATAATTACAATAATTTAATATGAAATCTGTACGATTAATTAATAATTGTTTAATTAATATATTAATTATTATATAAATTATAATAATTAAATTACGTAATATATTTAAAATTAATAAAATTACAATTAATATATCATAAGATTGCCAAAATCTCTTATTTTTATAAAAAATTATTAATGTCCATATTAATAATATTATTATTATTGGTAATATTATTAATGTTATCAATTGTTCATTATTATAAAACAACATTGTTGATTTTGAAATCCTGAAATAAATACAACAAATTAAATACGTATAAAATTACATTTTAATAGTTGGCTATGCCTTTAGTTACGTAAGTTGTAGCTCAGTTCAGTCATTTCATTATACAAATGTCAAATAGTCAAATTATGAATTAAGCTATGATGCTACGTTATCAAAAGCATGGCCAACTATTGGGTATAAATAAATAAGTTAAAATTTAAAAGGAAACGGAAGAGAAATCTATTTCTTTTTATTTTAATTTAGAAACTTTTAACCTTTGACAGATATCTCTATTTTGACTTTCTCTAAATTTCTGTATTATTAACCTTAAAAATAAGTTTAATTTATTATTTATTTAATTTACAGTTATAGAATAATTAAAATCGACATATTTTCAACATAACCTCAACATTCACTAATTGCCGCCATTTCCACATACCTAACCTAACCTACATCCTGTATTTCTTCTAATGATTATTACAATTATTTGATGATGTAACAAATACAACATACATACCTATATGTAGATATTAGAAAGAATGTTGTAAATTATTACTTTTCCTACTAATTTAATTGCAGTATACGCAATCATTGATTCATTTTGAAAATAATTACGAAAGATAGGTTAGGTTCGTTTGAAATATAAATGGCGGCAATAGGGGAGGATCTGTTGTACCCAGGACCGTATCGAAAGCTGGATTGGCCCGTTATTATTTAACAGTGTGTCAAATTGACGCAACTATTGGTGATTCTACAAAAGTCCCCTTACTAACACGTTTTAACACCGGAAATCGCTAAAAGTAAGTGATTTAAGCTAAGATTTCCCTAAAATCTAGATTAAAAATCTTACAAGGTCGTTTTTTAGTAGCTTTTCAAAAATCCCTAAACAATAAAATAATTTCGATCACCCTTTATTTCCATAAAAAAGAATTGAAAAAAAAAATAGAATACTAGATTAGCCATGTATATATCCGGTTTTATAATTATTATTACCACTATTATTATCAACAATAAAACAAAAATGATCAATGACCCAATCCTACCAACCTTGAAATTTTTGTAAGAATTCACAATACAGAGATTACACTGTACAATTCGATAAAATAACAAGATACGAGATGAAGACAATTGAATCAATCACGGCCTACTTTTCTTGTAATTTTCATCTTTGATGTTTTCTTTATTGTTTTCATTTTGTATTTGTAAAAACAAAAAACACATTAGAATGCTGTGGAAATATTTGAAAATTTCCCGAATCAGGAAAGATCAAGTGGACATTGAACTTTAACAATTGCTTAAATTCTTCCTTGTTTTTTTTTTTTATTATTGTACAATAAAGGTAAGCGTCCATATGTAGGTATAACATTATTATTATTATTATTATTATTAGATGATTCATACAATAGGAATTCCTGTTATTTTTCTCACCCATTCGAGTATCCTTAGATAATGTAGAGATCATTCCAAAATTTAAGTGCTGTAGGGAAAAAAGATATAGAGAGAGAAATAATGGAAGTATGTCAATTATTTTGAGGTTAAGTATTTATAATTCAATACAAATTTAATCGAATCAAAAGACAAATAAATCTACTTTTAAAACACATATACATATACAGATACACACCCACAGATTCTTTCACCAGTTTTCTACTATCTTTATCCTTCTTTTCTTTACAATCTAATACGGGAGAGATAGAGATAAAAGTTCGTTCCATAGAAGTAATAAAAACGGATTAAATGACAATTATCTAATCATTTATGTATAAACAAAAAAAAAACAATAATGAGAAGATTTTGATACAGTGTAATCTTTCTAAATTGACGCTAATTTCTTACTAATTCATTAACTTATTGATAATAATCTTACAGAAGTGTTTTTAACGATATTAATAATAGTAATATGTAATAATAATAATAGAAGAAGCATGACAATTGCGTAATATCTTTTATTAAATTTGCTTTAATTTCCGCTCTATTTCCTTATAAAACAACACAACAATCGATCATATAATCAATAATTATTTTCTTGTTGTTGTGTTGGTAAGATTTTTATAAATATACGTAACCGGCAAACCGAACTTATATTCTAAACGTATGTTTATCGTTAGAATTGCCGGTACAACATATCGATATGATTTTGTAAACAAAATTGAAGAATTTGACAAATCTAGTTGACACTTGTTATCATTGAAATAATCATAGATATAGATAGTCAAGGTTATTTTCTCAAATTTGTTCAATCTATCTCTCTCTAATTACGTTTCAACAACAATTTAATGAAAATATCAACAACATGGCCTTGAATTTAACACTTACTTGATACGAATTAGATTTACTTTTTTTCCTTCTTTTGTTAATCCATGGATAGAGTGATCATTAAAAAAAAATGAAACGTAACGAAACAATCAACGACACACTTTCACATATTTTTGTTGTTATTTTTAGAATTTTGTTTAAAATAATTGAAGCACATGCTAACACCACAGCCACTAGATTTTTACATAATTACAACTTTTTTTTTATATACTATAAAACTAATAAAAACAAAAAAATTATAAACAACTAAACACTTTTAAAGTCAGTGAGCGAATGTTGAATTTGTTGAAATGTAGGCCAGTAACTGAGGAAAACAACAAATGTTTTGTTGTTTTTTTCCCACTATGCGGTGTTGTTTGTTGTTGTTAAATGTTCTTATTTTTGATAGATTATAGGTATGTCAGACAAAGATAGAGATAGATAAATAGATAAAGAGAAAGGTGTGCATGTATGTATAAATGTAATAGTGAGGGGGGATTATTGCAAAAGAGAAAAAACAAAGATAGAGAATATTTGTTGTATATTAAATTAGAAAAAGATAGAGATATAAATAGATGGTTTACAAATAGATTGATTTATTTTAGCATGTTCCATTGAATTAAACAACAACATTGTAAAAGTGCTTATTACAAGATGGTACAATCGATTTTATTAATTAGCCAATCATAACAATATAAAAAAATTAAATAGAAATTTGTAGAAATTTTGTAATAATGCATTTTTTTATTATTATCATCATTATTATTGTTAATTAAGTGAAAGTCTTTCTATTTGCACACTTAATGAATTTTAATAAATATAAAAAATCTACTTTTAATTATAAAAAAAAACATGTAATTAATTTCTAATTATTGTATTAACACGAAATAATGCAAACTTTATAAACATAATAAAAATAATGATAATATTAATAATGAGAATAATAATAATAATGATAACACAATAGAAAGTCATAATAGTATACATTATACAGAAGTTACACTGTAAATAACAACAATTATAATTCCAGCGAGTTAGGCAACCAAATATGCGTGACTTAGGCAACTAACAATACTTGTTTCAATAATTATATGAATATTAATTATCGATTAAAATATTTAAAATCAGCAATTTAATTGAGAACGTAACGCTTAGATTAATACACCTGTTGATGAAATTTAAATCAATTATTGTATTGTATTAAGTAAAAATAAAAATCATTGATTCATGTGTTACATATTACTAATTGTAGAGCTATCAAACATAGAGTATTTCTAGCTACAAATCACGATTTATGATAGTGATAGATTTCCAAATTATGGCGGGATATTTAAATTATGAATATAGAGATTTCTTTTGGTGGGAAATTTTGAGAAACGCTACTGATTACGACGACGCCTCTATGTCGACGCCGACGCTTCAAGTGTCAAATTGACGACGCCCTATTTATGTCCAAAATAATAATAATAATAATAATAATAATAATAATAGTAAGAACCAGAATAGAATTCTCTTGGGTAGATAAAATAGTGGAAAATAACACATAGATAAACAGAAAAAATATAATAATTAGAATGATGATTATACAACAAACCATTAATAATTTTGTCGAAATGTCAATGAGATCTTCCAATAATCAACAACAATTATTATTAATTAAATAAATAGCAGGTAAGTTACTTTTTTTTTATAATAATTACTTAAATTTGTATTTTTTTTTTGTAAGTTGTAGATACAACATTCCCCCTAAAAATTGTTGTTAAAATAATTTTCTTTTCTAAAAAATAATGGACAAATGCATGTCAATAAAATACGATTTGGAATATTGGCAATATTATTATTTCTATATATAGCTGGTGTTTTAATCTTATCAGTTGTTACATTACATGAACCAAGAAATTTATCGAATTTAAAGGTAATTTTCCATTTAATTTGATTTATAGTGAGCACAAGAATAAGTAACATTATAGTTTCACTTATTCTTGCGTCTACTATAATTTATTTGTCCTTGAATTTTAAGCGCGAACGACACGAACAATTGACACGTTTGAAAAATTTCGATTATGCTGTCGCTGCAGCTGCTGTTGGTGGCCAAATTATCTCATCTAGTGGTGGTAATGGTGGTAATGGTGGTTTATTACGGCCATCATTACGCCGTTCTCGCATCCAATGGTGTACAACATTAAAATATTTAAATCCACCACAACGAAATCGTATAGCATTAGCCTCATTTCCTGGTAGTGGTAACACGTGGTTACGTTATCTGTTACAACAATCAACCGGTTATTATACCGGATCAATTTATAAAGATTATGGTTTATTAAAAAATGGTTTCCCAGCTGAAAATATATCAAATCGTTCTGTATTAGTGGTAAAGACACATGAATGGGGCCGACATGCCCGACAATTTTTTAATAAAGCAATATTATTGGTCAGAAGACCAGGGGCGGCAATACAAGCCGAATTCAATCGACAAAGTGGCGGACATATTGGATTCGCATCACCTGATCGTTATAAACGAACAAAAGGCAAATGTATGTTGTTTAAAATTATAAAGTAAGCCGTGGATTTTGAACGTTAGTCGTTGTTTGATACATCGACAATTCTAATACGCATGCGCCACAGTTTACTTTAATTGATACTATCAATTTGATAGTTGTTGGTGATTTTCTTGTTTTGTAGATTGGCAACAATTCGTTGACAATAAATTAGAATCATGGAAACAAACGAATCTTGATTGGTTATTAAATTTTACAGGTCCAACACATGTAATCTTTTATGAACAATTAATTAATAATTTAGAAACAACATTAAGATCAATTATTGAATTTTTAAATGTACCATTAGATGAGGAATTATTTAAATGTGCATTAGAACGTCAAGAGGGTATTTATCGACGTAAAAGGCGTGTATTAAATTTTGATCCTTATACGGAACATATGAAAGAGAAATTATCAAAATATCAACAGGAAGTTTATGAGGCAATTTATAATTTTGCATCACCTGCAGCAATGCAACAGGAATAATGTTAGAGCAGTGAGCAGGAAAATTGGGGAAATAGCAGGAAAATTAATGGGACAATAAAATAGGGCCTCTTTTTCTATCTATAATAAAACGATTAAGAGAGAGTGAGAGAGAGAGAGAGAGAGATTTTTTTGACATGTTTTTTAGGTGAAATTACAATAAATAGGCCTAAAATTATTTAACAAAAACTAAAAGAAAAATCAAAGCAATCACTGAAAATCTACATTGTTTTATTTATTTTGTTTCTGACCTGACCTGACTTGATGATAGAAAACTGAAAAATTCTTGTTCCGCTTTACAATAGTAAAGTTGGTGACTCACATTATGTAATTAACGATTTACTGATAATTTCTACGAATTTCTTTTTTTTAATAAATTCAATTTAAATTTTTATTAAGATTTATTTTCTTTAGGTTGGTAGTGCTGATTGTACAGTTTCTTCAATGACGTAATTTTAAAGGGAGCTACAATTAGTAGTTTGTTTAGTGATTTTTGTTAGGTTGGCTATTAACGTTATGTCCAGTGCGCATGTCATTTAGAAATTTTCAATCAAGTCGTCGGTGAAAAACTCGTTTCTCTTTTGTTTATCTGTATTTGTTGTTAAAATTCAAGGTATGTTTTAAATTTTGATAATTTAATCGCAAATTAATTAAAATTTCGTTCAAATCACTTATAATTAATTGTTAAAATATTTCGAATACTTTCCCTTACTAAAATTGGTTATATTTTTGAATCCTGTAAGTTCTTAGTGTTTTTCACTTGATAAAGTTGGTTACTGTTTAATTACCAATTATATTTAATTTTATTTATTATTTTATTTATTACACTGCGAATTTTTCAAGTATAGTTCATTTAATAAATGCAATACTAATTATTTAAATGCTAATTATTTCAAAAATTAGTTGTTAACTTAAATAAAATTATTTTGTCCTTTACGTAGTACTTTATTTTTCTTTAAGTTGCCTATAAACGTTTTGTTTAGGGCGCATGTCATTTGAAAATTTTCAAGTTGCCGGTGAAAAATTCGTTTTTCTTTTGTTTGTATTTATTGTTAAAATTCCAGGTTTGTTATAAATTTTGATAATATAATTACGAATTAATTAAAATTTTGATTAAATTTCTTATAATTAATTGTTAAAATAATTCGAATAATTTCCCTTGAAAAAATTGGTTATATTTTAGAATTTTGTAATTACTTTAATGTTTTTCATTTAATGAAGTTGGTTACTGTCTAATTACCAATTATATTTAATTTTGTTTTAAGTATTTATAATTCAAATTTTTTAAGTATAATTCATTCAATAAATGCAATACTAAATAATTTAAATAATAATTACTTTAAAAAATTAGTAATTTATGAAATTAAATTGTTTTGTTCTGCGTAGTACTTTATTTTTCTTTAAGTTGGCTATAAATGTCATATTGAGTGCGCATGTCATTTGGAATTTTTTTATCAAGTTGCGGTGAAAAATTAGTTTTTCTTTTGTTTTTTTCTTCAGTATTTAGTGGAAATTATATCTAATTACAAGAAAATCCGTAAGTTTTTTCATTCATTTTTAATTAATTAATTAATTTCCAATTATTTATCGTAATTTTATGTATATATCTGTATGTATGTGTGCTATATGTGTTAATGTGTGAATGTATTGATTTTTTCTTGTTATCGTTATAAATTAGCCGGATTCTAACCTCAATTTTTTTATTCGTAGATTTATATAGAAACGAATAGAAAATGCAACAGGGTAGTGCACCAACAACCACAACAACAACAATAGATACAAATGGGGCTCAAGGTGATCAAGCCCAACATGAACAACAATTACAACAACAACAATCCTGCGAAATTGATAAAACAAAATTGATTGTTAATTATATACCACAATTTGCAACTGAAGAAGATTTAGCTGAATTATTTGGTCCGATTGGTAAAATTGAAAGTATCAAAATAATGAGAGATTATAAGACTGGTTATAGTTTTGGTTTTGGTTTTGTTAAATATTTCGCAGTTGATGATGCAGCTAAAGCTATCGACTTATTAAATGGCATGAATTATAAGTAAACAAACATAAATTTGAAATTTTTGTTGATGGAATAGAAACTAAAAATAATATATTTTTTTTAATTTTTTTTTTTGTTTCAAGAAATAAACGTTTAAAAGTTTCATATTCACGACCACCAGCTGCTGATATGAAAGATTCAAATCTTTATATAACAAATCTACCAAAAGATGTAACCGAACAAGATGTACACAATTTATTTTCAAATTATGGTGAAATTGTACAGAAATCAGTATTGAAAGATAAAATAACTGGTTTACCACGTGGTGTTGCATTTGTTAGGTTTGTCTATTCACTATATATAGTTTAAAATTTGTTTATTTAATTATAAAAAATTGTAGATTTTCAAAAGGTGAAGAAGCCCAAGCAGCCATAGCAAATCTTGATGGTAAATTACTAGACAATGCAATGTTCCCATTAAGTGTACGTGTTGCTGAAGATCATGGTAGACAAAAAGCACAATATTTGGATAGTTGGGGCATGTCAATGTATAATCGGGGTAAGAGGAGGAGGTTTTGAATATTATTATTCACATTATTTTATTCTCTCTTAAAATCATCAACAGATATTTTTGTTAAATAATCTCTTGTTCAAATTTTATAATTTAATAATTAATTAATAATGATAATGATGTTAAGAAACAAAGAAAACCTCCTTTAAACTTTGATGATAAAAAAAAATAGAAGGATAAAGGAGAGTTAATTAGTTAATTAATTACATCGATTAATTGAGAAAAAACAATCGAAAAATTAATTAATTGTATTATACTTATAGATTTTTCCTATAAAAATATTTGTTAGAAACAAATTTAAACAACATGATGAATTTTAATGAAATAATAACAAAAAACTGTATAATTGATAGATAGATATATATATATAATACTTAAATGTAGATACCTAACTATAATAATTTATATTTTTTTGTCATGTTGGTAGGGCTGATTACTGTGTGTGTATGTTGTTTATAACATTTAGAAAAAAAAAATGTTAAAATTGTGCAATTCTAAATGTTAAAAACTATAAACATGTATTATTCTTATTATTATTATTTGATAATGTTTGTTATTATTATTATTATCATCATTAATTTATTAGTATTTTTTTTTTAATTATTTTAAAGTTTTTATGTAGAAATCTGACAATTTATACCAGCAGGTAGAGGTGGAGGAGTTGGACCATCATCATCAACATCAACATTAACAACATCATCATCATCATCAACATCATTGCATCGTAAATTTGGTAATTACAACAGTAATAATCAGCAAAATGGCCGTTATTATCATACACATACCAGTTATGCAAATAATAATAATTATTATCATCACCATCATAATAATAATAATATTCGTTATGTGGATGGTGTACCGTTTTTTTGTTGATAAAATAAAACAAAATAAGAGATGAGGATTCATGGGTGAAATAGTCAACTGTGATGATGGATTATTTAATGTTTTTTATTGTTAGTTTGTTCTATATTTAGTTGTTTTTTTTTTTTTGAATTAATTTTGTGTTTCCAAGATTAAGAAATTGTAATTTGGTTTTTTATATTTTATGACAATGTAAATGAGCGCCTGGACGGCGTGGAGGGGTAATATATCAATGTGCACTTATTTTTTGTTATTGAGAAAAATTGTAATTTTACAAGTTTAGTTCAAATTTCAATTTTATTATCAATTTCTTATATATGTGTGTGTTTTTATAATTTTGTTCCATGTTAATTTGAACTAATCTTTCTAATTTTACTCAACGAATAGATAGAAAGACAGAGGCGGAGGCTAGAGGGGATAAAAGGAGGAAATTGGATGATTTCCAAACAGATCTGTTTAGTTCTTTTCTAAATAACAAAATTTGTTTATTTGAAAAATTTGTAGAAAATGATCCAGAATTATTAATAACTGGATATTAATTACTTAATTATAAAAAAAATATGTATTATTATTATTGAGTAATATGTGGATTATTTTATAAAAGATTGCTAATAATACATATGGCTTTTCGATTTGTTGGTAATTTCTTTTTTAATTATCCACAATTATACCATAGGATATATAATGTGTATGGACTGCTTTAAATTGGAATTATGTAAGTTTTAATTAAGTATAATTTTTAATTATTAAATGAAATTATAATCTATTTCAGAACAAGAATAAATTTGCAAAAATTTAAATCATTTGATTGAGGAATGTAGAAGATGATAAATTAATTTACACCAATTTTTAAAACATCAAAACAAATCCGACATACACGTACAGGTTTGTGTTCACCAAATTTTATAATTGGTACTTCTTGATCTGAACATTTATTACATAATGCACGACCACAATGTCGACAATGATGTGAACGTACAGTAAATGAAAAATATTTACCACATTCTTGACATGTATCAGTTGTTGTCCATTGTGCTGGTTGTGATATTTGATCTAATAAACGATTTAATAATTGTTTACTTGGTACTTGATAATTAAATATTGTTATATGATCATGATTTTCTATACCAAGACATGCATTAGCTTTAACTAAACAACGACATAAATTACTATTACCATTCATATAAGCCAATAATAATGGTGAATTACCCTAAAAAAATAATAATTTTGAATTAATTCTAAAACGTTTACAATAATATTCCACTTTGTAGTTGGCCATGGATTTGTTATATGTGTGTGAATCAAGTTACGACTACATATAACAGAAGCATGGCCAACTGTGAGGTGAAATACCGTTGTATTTACTGTAAGAAGAGAGTTTCTGCTCGTTACGTTATAGCCTTAAACTATACGGTATAGATTATAACGGAATTTTTTTATTAATACCGTTATTACCGAAAGTATCGTAAACATACACGTTTTACAATATAATTTTAGATCTTATAAGCTTTACGTTATTTTATAGACTTTAAACTATATGTTGTAGATTATAACGGAAAGATTTTTTCGCTTTACATCAAAGATTTATAACGTATCGATAACAGGTGAAAATTTTCTATTATTTGTATTGTTTAAATTTACATTAATATCAGTTTTGTTGATTGGATAATCCGGCATACATTCTAAAAATAATTCACAAATTGCTGCAGCATTATCTTTACCATAACGACATAATTCATGTAATGGATTACGACCTTTTAAATTAACAGCTTCTGCATTTATTGTTGATTCAGTTAATAATGTACGTACAACATTTAAATGTCCTTCTTTTACAGCAATATGTAATGCATTATTATTTTCAACATCAACAGCATCAAAATCAGCATTATTTTGTAATAATGCTAATACAGCAGAAGAATTACCAGCTTCTGAAGCTACATGTAATGCTGTACGTCTATAAAATAAATTAATTAATATTAAACTAACATTTCATCTTACTATGGTTTTGTTTACGTAACGTCGTAACTTGGTTCATATACTTTACTATATTTATTCATGAATTTTTTAAGTAGTGAAACGAACAAAGCTACAACGCTACGTCATAACGAATAGGGCGATTCAAAAAATACTCCAAGGATTTGTAGGGTAGTTCCTAGGGATTGCACAGAGCAAAATTAGAGCCTCGAAGCTTGTTCGGAAGTAAGTCATAAAACTTTCACGATTATTACCAACTAAGTGTATGTACAAATAAAATGACTTAGACTGACTCGATTATTCTACGTTGATTTTTTCTTTGTTGTATTTTGGAACAGAACAAAATCAATGAGGTTTTTTGACTGGCTTCCTAATGATCTACGGGGTTCTAATTTTGTTAAAATGTTCCCTTAGGACACTAGTAAACTTACTTTTGTGCATCACGATCATCAACACGTGCCCCAGCTAATATTAAACTTCTAACTAATGTTTCATTACCACCATATTTTGCAGCTAAATGTAATGGTGTATATAACATTGAATCTTGTACACGTGAATTAACATCAACATTAACAGTTAATAAAAATAATACACTTTCAATATCACCACGTTTTATAGCTGTATGTAAAAAATTTTGTCCTTTTGTATCAAATTGTTCAGCTGCTGTTGGTAATTTTTTTAATATTAATTCAGCAGCACGATTATTACGATATATTAATGATGTAGCAAATGGTGTTAAACCATTTTTATCACGTAATGTTAAATCAATTTCTGGTACACTTAATAATAATTGTATTATATCATCATATTGATTTTCAATTGCTATATGTATTGGTGTTTTATTATCATTATCACGTGCATTTATATTAGCACGATGTTCAATTAATGTACGTAATATTTGTATTAAACCCCATTGACAACATAAATGTAATGGTGTTAATTTATCACCATTATCATTATTATTATCATTTAATAAACGTGGTGTATCTAAATCACAACCAGATTGTATTAAAAATATAGCAATTGTTTCTTTATTTTCATCAATTGAACGATGTAATAATGTTTGTTGATAATTATCAGTACCATTTTGCCAACAATCAGTATCAGCACCATAACGTACCAAAATATTACCAATATCAAATTGATTTGTATCTAATGCTGACCATAATGGATAATTACCATTACGATCTAATGCTGACATATCAACACCACGTATACATAATGCTTCAACAACATCATTTAAACGACAATGTATAGCTAAATGTAGCGCTGTCTCACTATCTACAGTTCTACAAAAACATAATCACTAATTAATCACAATACAAATTAATTAATTAATTAATAGAAAAAATACTTGGCATTAATATCAGCACCGTGATCTATTAAGAATAATGCAGTCTTTGAATCTTCTTTTAATATAGCTTGATGTAATAGTGTGAAATCTTTACCATTACGTACGTTAATATCAGCATGACCTTTTATCAACAAATCGATTATTTTATTATTAATATCATTATTATTATTTAATAATAAACTCAATGGTGTATCACCATTAATATCACGTATATTAAAATCGATATTGTATTGTTGTTGATATTTAACAAAAATTTTCAAACAATCAATTGATTTGTATTTAACACAATAATGAATCGGTGTTTGATTTGTATCATTTGTTAATAAATTAATTTTAATTTCTTGTTTTTCTAATAATTTCTCAATTACATTTGCTAAATGATATTCACATGCTAAATGTAATGCTGTTTCACCATTATCATTAATATGATTATAATTATCAATAAATTCACATAAATAACATGCTGATTGTTCTAAATTATTTATAATTAATTGTTGTAATAGATTATTATTTAATGATTTCTTATAAATTATTTTTAAATTTGTTAATTTAATTAATTTAGATATATAGAAATCATCACCATTTGATTCATATTTTAAAAAACCATAAAATAATGGTTGATGTTCATCTATTGTTTGTAAATTAACATCTAATTGTTGTTGTTTTAATAACAATTCGAAAATTGGACAATTATCTGTTTGAATTGCTATATGTAAAGCCGTACTACAAAAAAATAATAATTTAATTATAATTAATTAATAATTAAGAAAAAAATACTTACAATCCTGATCGATTCTGTGCATTAATATCAATATGTTTATTTAATAATAATTTAACAATTTCAATTTGTTCATCAATCTCTTTTGTTGTTGTACTAGCAACTAGATGTAATGCTGTATCATTCTCATCTAATGTTGTTAAATTAATATCACATTGATTTGTTTCTAATAGAAATCTTATTGATTTATTATCATTAAAACGTATATAACGTTGTAATAATGTATCACCATTCTTATCTCTTATATTAATATTAGCATTATATTGTAATAATGTTTTTGCTATACTAAAATTATGACAACGTAATGATAAATCTAATGGTAGATCATTATTATCACTCCATACATTTATACAATCAGATGACTAAAATAGAATAATTAAAAAATTAATACAAAATTCATCGTGTATGTATGGCTTTAATAATATTAGGTTACATATAGGGACGTGTATGGATAGCTTTATGTATAGATGGATCCATTTAAGTTTGCACTTGATCTTGAATGATATAGCAGAAGTGCAATAGTGGACTTTTACTGTCTTACTCTACTGGATGGGACAGCTTTATGTACCGAGTGTACCATAGTATTTCCTCTTGTTGGGTTTTGGTAACGTAGTATCGTAGTTTGGTTCGGCCATTTAAAAATTACATTAGCAAATGTCAATTGTGAACCAAGTTACGATACTATGTTACCAAAAGCACAGCAAACTGCGATAAAAAATAATACCGTGATTCATCCGGTATAATGAATGTTTGTGTAGATGGATCCATTTTAGTTTGCTTTAAAACATAGATGCGTACTCGATCTTGCTTACAGTAGAAATGAAATAGAGTGATTCTCTCTCTCTCTCTCTCACGTAGTACATTCTAAAAAGAACGAAGTGACACGATAGGTTAAACGGACTACTCCGAAAACCTTATTTGGATCAGGCAACTTTAACAAACTTAAATTGATCGATCTGTAGAAATTTAACAAAATGAAAGCCTGCTTGATTTTTCAACTCAACGCTGTCTAACAATCCTGTACCTATTTGATCTGAATTGTCGCTTTAGATAAAACTCCAATTTTTGCCGCATTGGCGCTAGTTACTATAAAACTAAAAAAAAATATCAAGTATTTCAAACTCTTATCTTACTCATATTGCGCGTGATTTAACTATCATAAGTTAGCAACGGACATTTTATACCGCACGGTAGCAATGAGATCATAACGCTGAACTATCACACATGTGAGCGCTTGTATAGTTACAACTCGATCGCTCTGAATCTCTCTGCACAGTTATACGTTTATTCGCCGTGCTTGTAACATTACAGTCAGTCAACATAGTTATTGAAGTAAGAGATCGACGTCACGCACAATAAACAGGTGGCCCACAGCGCTCCATATCTGTTGATTTAATTGATTATATACTGCCTTTTCATGAGCGCCACAGTGAGGTTGGCTGGCTGTTGGAATATTTTAAACAAAATAGAAAAAAATACCTACATATATCAAATCAATTAACAAAAAAGTGAACGAAATTTTCGAAATAATATTTATGGATTTTTAAGATAGGTAATTGGCAATTTAAAAATTATTATACGATTATTAATATTCGGCTTGTAGAAAATTAACAACAATAGACAATAGACCTCAATCAGGGAGAAATAACGAATTTCGATATTATTGTTTTTATCTAGTGTAATGTTCCTTTTTTTTCGATTTGTTTATTGATGATTGTCTCAATGTTTATTTTAACTTTGTAGATAAAGTTTCACGAAATGAATGAAAGAGAAAATTCTTATTTAAATAATTAATATTCAAGTTTAATTTAATCAATATGTAATTGTACTTGATATTGATAAATTGACTTTGCATTTTTCTATTCTTTTAAATATTAATTTTGTAAGAAAATTATCAAGAATCTATTCTAGCTTTAATTGCGTATAAATACGTATAATGTATCTCTGCATATTGAAGAGATTCAAGATGTGTTTTTAAACAATAAATGTGACACAAATTGCGATGTAATCAAATATAAGTAAGTGTTTGTGGATTTTAAATTTAGAACGATCCCCCACGCCAATGGATGGCTACCGACGTACGACAAACGCCGGACACGCGCGCCGTATATTAGGGCACAAACACAGAGCTTTCTATGTCCGTTGCTTGATCATAAGTTATGATGACAGTAGAATAGAGATATTTCTTTTTATGCTGTAGTAACTAGCGCCAATGCGGCCAAATCTGGCATTTTCTTGAAAGTTTTCTTATGGGATTTTAAAACAAATGCACAGCGTTGAGTTAAAAAAAATCAAGCAGGCCTTTAACAAAATAATAAGTACCATGGATATGTACAATCACTTTCATAAAAAAGTTTACATCATGTCAAATTTTTAAAACCACCCACTTCACAGAATGGCACCAGTAACCCCCGCCCCCTTCTTCTAATTGTTTTTTCCTTCTTCAACTAAATCCTAACCTGTCATAATTCTGTTGTAATTGTTAAGGCCGTCTTCAAAAAGCATGTTATACACAACTCCATAAAAAGTGGTCATTTTATTATGTAACTGATTGTAATATTTGAAAAATTGCACTAAAATGATCAATTAACAATGAAGAAATTGCTGTTCGGTGCCATTAATTGGTAATTTTTTTTTATTCATACCAAAATTTATGGTGTAAATGAAATTTTAATAATAGCGCCATCCACTGTAATATTGACGTACTATAGTCAATGATACTAATAGTATATGGGTAGCTTTAATGTGTTATTGTAAGACTGATCGTGTATGTATTGCTTTAATATAGTAGTGTCATCTATTGTAATATTGATGTAATATTATATTAACAATATTGGTAGTGTATGGATGGCTTTAAATAAGTTATGTAGAATTATTGAAAAAAAAAAAACAAAAAAAAATTGAACTAAGATGCTGCTACTTAAAACAACAACACAATCCAGCCGCCTCGATTATGACTCATTTTCATAAAATCTTGAATTATTAATAGTCTACGGATACGTACACGTGTGTGTAAACTAGTTTTTTTTTTTTTTGGATAACTATTATGATAACGAAAATTTGTAATAATTTGCGCAACACAAAGCAATTTCGCGATTAAATAACAACAAACAACAACGACCACAACAATAGAACGTAATCAACTGTATAGAGGCGATTGTAGAGTGTGACTTGTGTTGTTGTTGTTGTTGTTGTTGCTACTACTACCACGTCTGTTACTAGTCGAACAACACGAGTTTCTTGTGTTGTTTCTTATTTAAAAAATAAATAAAAATCCAGTTACAATTGGAACGTTCCAATATTAAAAAATTACGTGGCCTAACTGTGATTTATGTTCCTAATTTTTTTCTTAATTAATTAATTTAGTTCTCTAAATGAATATTTGTAAAAATCACCAAAAAAGTGCCAAAAGAGAAGAAGACAAAAAATAAGAAAATCAAGAAGAAGAACAAAAACAAAAACTATGCAGTTTCATCAAATCAAATTGGCTGTGATTATTTTTCTAACACGTAAGACTGAACATACTATAGTTTTAAGGGAAAACAAGTGAATTTCCACCGCTATCTTAATTTTACTTTAAATTAAAAAAATGAAGGAAAAAACAACAGACTATAGTTATAGGGGGAAACGAATGAATTTCCATCGCAATCTTGATTCTATTTAGAAAAAAAAAAATGAAGGGGAAAAACAACAAACAAAGACGACTATGATGATGAATATTTCCTAGAATTATTGATAACACCAAATGATGACCCTTTCAAATAATAATAAATGACTCAAATCTCCATAAATATCCGATCTTATTTGTGTCTCAAGTTAAATTTAATTAATTAATTAATTAACAAATTAAAATCTGTAGGTGTGGTTAATTTAATTAATTTTGAAATAAACTCAACTGCGAGGCGAATTAATTAAAAATTCATATCACAATTCTATTATCATTTGACCACATTCAAATAAAACAAAATTCACCAACCGGAAATGTACAAAATTTCGAATAAAGTGTACCATACACGTTCATAATTTTAATTTTAGAAATAAAACATCTATCTCACTCTTACTATTTGATTAAATATATATTAAAAAAAGATAAATTATAACTTTCACTTACAATTCAATCAAAGACAAACAGACGAAAACAAAATTAGGATTAAGAAATATAATTGCGAAATTTTTTCAAAGATTTGTGTTAATTGATTTTTACTTTCAAATAATTACAAGATCCAGATAACTATGAAATAATTTAATTGAAATTATTTTATCTCGTTTTAATCGATTAAAAACACGTGAGAAAGAGAGAGAGAGAGAATGATGAATGAAAGAACCGGACGTTCTAAATAGGAAGATGTGGGTGCTACTCCACATATCTCTATTTATTTATCACCTAATTATTATTATTATTATTATTATCAAAGCTAAAATTGATTTTTTTCTGTTTCAATATAGAATTCTTCCACATAACAACCGGTACAATCCAATGTTATAAATGTACAACAACAAAACCATCATTATTTAGTAATGAAACTGTACGTTTATGTTCTGAATTTGATTATTCAGAAAAATATATAGTAAATTGTCCATTTTCATCATATTGTATGAAACGTTATTTTTCCGCAAAAATTCCTGGTAAGTACCACTATATTATACAACTTGGCAACATTGTAATCGTATAGACAATACAAAATCGACCAATCATACACGAGTATTGTTAATTTTTTCGAAACGCTATGTTGTCAAATTTCACTAATTTTACATAAAACTGATTTATTTGTAGTTCCAATAAATGCAACTGAACGTGATTGTGCACATCAATCGTATACAACACAAAGTTTTAAAAATGGACAATGGCATAAAGAAATCTTGATTGAAGAACCATATAAAGATGGTTGTAATCGTGTTGATGATAAAGGTGTACGTACATCGACAACAATTGATTGTTATTGTAAAACAAATTTATGTAATTTAGCAATAATTAATTATTCATTTTGTTTATATTCTATTGTTATTATAGTTGTATTATTGACTGTGATTAAATAAAAAAAAAAATCTTACCTTTTCAACTAGACATAAAAAGACGACATCTTCACGTTGTAAACGTACAGCTGAATGTAATGGAAATTGTGTTTTTTCTTTTAACATTTTATATAATAATGGACCAGACATATGTTCAAAATCATCAGATTGTAGATCATTCCAATATGTTGATATTAATGTACTGCAATATTGACGTAATTGTTCAATTTTTAAATCATCAGCAATTGTATAAAATTTCACACAATTACGTAAATCTATTAAATCCATAATGATATTTTTTTCTAAATAATCAATTAAATCATTTAAATTGAATTGATGTGCTTGTTTTAATAATTTTATCAAAAATTCTTCATTATTATTATTATTATCAATACGATTTAAATAAATCCATTTTAATATTGTTTCACTTATCTCATTATCAATATAACTCCAATCTAATTGTTTTTGATCTTTTAATAATGTTGTAGTCCATTGATTTGGTGAATGTGCTGTTAATATCAATTTATGTCCATTAATTAATTGACCATCTTTTAAATATATTTTAATATCTGAATATAATTCAGATTTATATAAATTATTTATTATTGATAATAAACGTAATGGAAATGTTGTATTATCATTATTATCATCATTATTATCAGTTGCTGTTATTGGTGTTGTTGCAACCAATTTCAATTCTAATTCATTATATTTCTGTTGTAATTTTTTATATTCTTCTTTCAATAATGATAAATGTTGTTGTAATTTCTTAATTTCCATTGATTCACCTATATTTAAAATTAATTTAATTAAATTAGAAAATTTAATAAATGAAAACATACCCATTTTTACACCGCCCCAAATCTCGTTCACAACATAACCTCAATTAATTTACTATAGACAAATGACTATCTAACACATACTTTAAACTAACTATCTCTTTCTATTATTATTACCATAGCATAGTTGTATCTCTTTCTATTTTTTGAAAGACGAATAACTAGATTTTTAATTAATTAATAATTAATCTACACTATCTGTTTCTCTCAAACCTTAATTGTTGAGATATGGATAACTCTTTCTAATTAACAATACAGTGAAGTAATTTATCAAAGTGAGCCTTGGATACACAACAAGAAAATGTAACTTGATAAATTTGCGTTTGAATTCACATTTATGCGCGATTTAAGTGAGGTTAGAATCGTAATTATTCCTGTAAATTATTGTGTTAATTATGCAAATTAATAATAGAAATTTTTTGATAGTAAATGAACAAAATTTGAACGAGTAGTTGTAAGTAGAAATCTATATTATCGACTTAACTTTCGATCAATAATAAATTGTAAATTTACAAGAAATTTGATGTTTATTAGCACTTTAATAGAATTTATAATTATTAAATTGTAGTAGTTATAAAATAATCCATTATTCTAATCAATAAATTATCAAAAATTGTTGGTTGGGTAAAGTAATCTGTATTACCGGCATTGTGTACCGACTTGTTAAATAAAGTACAGTCTATCATGTTAGAAAATAGTTTGACTCTTTATTAACAATTAGAAAGTTAATTATAAGAATAATACATGCATTAAGCACACGAAATTACAATTTATTGACATTCAATTAACCATTGATCATAATCGATGATTATATCTTTTAAAATTCGATTAAAATCATCAAATTTACAATTAAAATCACAACCATTTACTACAATTTTTTGCAAATTTGTTGTTGTATTTTTATAATAAATATTTATAAAATAATCATTATTATCATTTGAATAAAATTCGTATAGTATTGGACTGGCATATGGTGGGAAATGCATATTATAAGCACCAATGGTATTTAAACAATCAACAATTGTACCCTCATGTGCTGAATAAATCAACATTTTCTTATCATTATTATCAGAAATTGTGTGATTTTTAAAGAATTCAATCAATTGTTGATACCATAAACCAATTCTTAAACGTGCCAATTGTTTCGTATAACAACTAGTAGCATAATATAATTCAACTAAGAATCGCATACGATCTGGAAAAACATTCAATGTCCATTGTGGTAATGTCAAATTATTCATTTGTTCAACCAATAATGTATCGTATAAAGCTTGTAATTGATCTAAATTTGTTATATTATCACCAGAATTACGCGTTAAATATGCATAAAGATTTTGATTTTTACGATTAATATTACGGAAATATTCATTATCAGTCAATAATAAATTTAATAATTTTTGATATTTTGGACAGGGTTTTTTCATTGCTAATATTGGATCCTCTAATTCAGGTCTTGTATGGATTGGTATTGGTTGCCAATTCAATAATGGATTCCATATTTGTTGTTTTTCAGGTGGATATAAACCAGCAAGATTTGCTGCAGCTGACATTAAAGTACGATCAACATCTGTTGATATAACACGTATCTCTTTTTCTGTATAATTAACTGATAAGAAATCAGCGTAACGTGAACGTAACCATTTACCCAATTCATAATGTTGCATCTTTCCTTTCTATATCAAAAAAAAACACCGATTAATATCAAAAATACGCTATAGATAGTGAAACGTAAGTCGTTGCTTATTACATAAACGATAGTTACATTAGTTAGTTGTCCCCAATCAACTGGCCAATACGATGAATTCTTGTATGGATCATTCGGGTACGGTTTTAAAGGTGTTCTATCACCATGACGATATACCTATAAACAAATAAAGTTAATTCCATCTTTATCTATGTTTATACGTTGAAATGAGATAGATTTATATTTAATTATACTTACAATTACAACAGCTTTCAATTGTTTAGCACCAACATATAGATTTAATATGGCAAATAAAAAAAATTTTAGTAAAATCAACATAATTTGTGTTTATGTCAACTGTTGTGTTGTTAATAGTTACAAAATTTATAATTTTGAGTTGTAATGGAGATAGAAATGGAAGCTTATATAGATTTTTTTTACAATTTTTCTAAAGTGGTTCAAGATTGAAATCGACTTGTTTATGAATTCTGTTATCAATAGCAACTAATGATATGATCAATGATAAGTTTTCATTAGAATTATGATTTCGATCTGTTAAAAGAGATTTTAGTAGAACTAGTCTCTAGAAAGGTCTCAGTAGAGCGGATCGTGAATTAAGTGGTTGGTTCTCTCATAGCAATAGAATATTGAAAATTAGTAGGCCATGAATGGTAAAAAGCATAATATGTTTGATTTAATGGATGTGTCTGTGGTATCATCTTGTATACAACATTATCAGGACTGGCGTTAATATTTTATATGCCCTTTTGCATGATTATCTTGCATCTCTTGCTTGTTTATAATTTTATTATTGAATTAAAATTTTCAAGGTTTTTCTTTACCTTTTTTGGTTTTGTAACCAAAAAATCAAAAGGAGAAAGACGGATACCAGGTGTTCGGGTGGCTAAGGGGGATCAAGAAAATTAGCAAAGACTGACTTGTTCAAAATTAAAGGACGCCACGGACTTTTTACCAGAGCCACGGAACTGTGTGTGGGGTGGAGGTACACAGTAATTAATGAAAACTGTTAATATTTATTTAATCACAAATAATAAAAATAATAAGATCTCAAATCTCGTTGATCACAAATAATACGATCAATTACAATAAACAAATAGGTATAGCTTGTAATTAAAATAGGTTAAATAAGTACAGAAACGAGCGTTTTTTGACCGACTTACAAATGAGCTACAAAGTTCCAATTTTGCTGAAATGTTCTCTGATGACTCTCCTACAAATCTTTAGAATATTTTTCGAATCGCTTGTCAACTAATAGGAGTTTCATAGAATCAACCATATTTAGATCGAATACTCTGTATGTTAATATCAATATTGATAATCAATACGAAATATTAAGCTGGTGTACAGTTTGAATGGGACTTTACAATAAATGTCGAAATCTGAACAAAACAATGTAATACCTATACGTAAAATAATAGTAAACTACAATATGCTTATCAGTACTCAAATTAATCAAAACAACAAAATTACTGGACTTATCTGTATGGAAATTTGCATGCGCTCAAGATTTCCGTCTTTGGTGATTTTCGATTGACGTCGACACAAAATAAAAATGGACGCCAGGCCAGAGATAACGGACGTGATAATGGACGTGAAAATGTTTGTAAAAAATACACCCGATCCTTGACGTTTCTAGGAATTTCGGGACACTTAAGTATACAGTATGAAACTTAAGTATGGCTTTGAGTTTTCTATTTTCGATCGAAAATCCAAGATGAAGGTGTAAAAAGAAAGTTGATTAAACAGGATTAGAAGCGATTATAAATATATTTTAATCTCTTTAAGGCTCTGTTTTTCTTCCATTGCTTAAGCTCACCTCAATATGACTTTGCCTTAAATTGAATTAACGATAGGCTTAAACACATTTGATTGTAAGTCCGTCCATGTACAGATCACTATCCTTAATGTTTGTAAATCCAAGCTTAGGTCGATTTAAGCCAAGCTCTTGCTGAAGGGACGAAAAACCGGGGCTGTTCTTAATGAGAATTAAAAAAAAATCGTACTCAATGTGTTAATTAATAATTGAAAGAAAATTTTAGATTCAATAAGTACTTTACTTAAATAAGCAATGTTTTAAGTATGTTGAAACAGTAAGAATTTAATTATTTTAGAAAACCAAAGATCCATACTCAAATATGGGATGATATTATTAATGATCAATTATATATAACACAAAATCAAAATCCCATAAAGTTTATTTTAATAAATACATTACATATGTTTCGGGTAAATACCCATCATCAGATCCAAATTATGTTTAAATATAAATATAAATTAATAAATAATATGTAAAAAATTAAATAATAAGAGATAGTTGAAAAATTTTTTGAATTAATTTAAGTTGATTTTTATATTTTGAAAAATTTTTCAACTATCTCTTATTATTTAATTTTTTACATATTATTTATTAATTTATATTTATATTTAATTATAATTTGGATCTGATGATGGGTATTTACCCGAAACATATGTAATCCTTTATTAAAATAAACTTTATGGGATTTTGATTTTGTGTTATATATAATTGATCATTAGTAAGAATTTAGTTTATTACTGTACGATAAAACTGTACAAATACCAAGTACGGTACTCTATAAAACAGAGATGGTGCATTTGAATTTTTTTTTTAAGAGTAATACTTAACAAATTAGGCGCCCTTAAATAAATCAAGTTCGGATCTGTTTAATGTTTGTTTGGTTGCCTATGCTGTATCATAGATCGAACGGCAACACTGCCAAGCTCGAGTAGCAAGTCTGTCAAACAGACTGCATTGTGATTGATCATTACGGTCATTATGGACGGATGGACTTTATAGCCCAAATTGTAATTAGGCGCAATTAAAAAGGGCATTCTATGAGTCATTTTGATTCAGCCTGTGAAAATTTTCAACGATCGAATGAGTATTGGCCAAAGCTTTTTAACATTTACCGCAATCTGCATTATCGACTTTTAGTTCGTCCATAAAAATAATCGTAAATTAACAAAATTGACGTTTATAGATAATTAGGATAATTTATAATTATCAAATTATTGTAATTATAAAATAATCGATAAATTTAATCAATTAATAAATGAAAAATTGTTATAATTGATTGTTGTGTGAAGTAATCTGTATTATCGTAAGTAGAAATCTACATTATCGACCTAAATTTCGATGGTACATTTACAAGAAAATTGATATTTGTTAGAATTTAATAGGATCTATAATTATTACGTTGTAGTAATTACAAAATAAATAATTATTCTAATTAATAATCAGCAAAAAAATTGGTAAAATTGAATATTGGGTGCAGTAATCTGTATTACCGGCATGTGTACCGACTTGTTAATGCCCGTATTTATAGACCGATCTTGAGACCGTCTTGGAGCTTGAGCTTGGCCTTGAGGCCAGAATATGTAACCAAGCCAAGACTGGGTTGTAGCTGCCTTGAGACGAGCTTGACTTTTGCAGAAAGTGCGCGTGCGCACAAAAAGAAAAACTTGGCAATGTAAAATGTAACTAGAATTCGCCAAGTTCTCAACCCTCCATATACTCAATCCTGACTTCCGCCGAAAATTGCCGAAGCAAGACTTATAAACCAAAACGCGTGCTTGGAAGTTAGACTTGAGAATTTATAATTATTAAATTGTAGTAGTTATAAAATAATCCATTATTCTAATCAATAAATTATCAAAAATTGTTGGTTGGGTAAAGTAATCTGTATTACCGGCATTGTGTACCGACTTGTTAAATAAAGTACAGTCTATCATGTTAGAAAATAGTTTGACTCTTTATTAACAATTAGAAAATTAATTATAAGAATAATACATGCATTAAGCACACAAAATTACAATTTATTGACATTCAATTAACCATTGATCATAATCGATGATTATATCTTTTAAAATTCGATTAAAATCATCAAATTTACAATTAAAATCACAACCATTTACTACAATTTTTTGCAAATTTGTTGTTGTATTTTTATAATAAATATTTATAAAATAATCATTATTATTATCATTTGAATAAAATTCATATAGTATTGTACTGGTATATGGTGGGCATTTCATATTGTAAGCACCTATGGTAGTTAAAAAATTACCAATCGTACCATCATGTGCTGAATAGATCAACATTTTCTTATCATTATTATCAGAAATTGTGTGACTTTTAAAAAATTCATTTAATTCATGATACCATAAACCGGTTTTTAAATGTGCCAATTCTTTTGTATAACAACCAGTAGCAAAACTTAATTCAGCTGAAAATCGCATACGATCTGGAAAAACATTCAATGTCCATTCTGGTAATGTCAAATTATTCATTTGTTCAACCAATAATGTATCATATAAAGATTGTAATTGATCTAAATTTGTTATATTATCACCAGAATTACGCGTTAAATATGCATAAAGATTTTGATTTTTACGATTAATATTACGGAAATATTCATTATCAGTCAATAATAAATTTAATAATTTTTGATATTTTGGACAGGGTTTTTTCATTGCTAATATTGGATCATCTAATTCAGGTCTTGTATGGATTGGTATTGGTTGCCAATTCAATAATGGATTCCATATTTGTTGTTTTTCAGGTGGATATAAACCAGCAAGATTTGCTGCAGCTGACATTAAAGTACGATCAACATCTGTTGATATAACACGTATCTCTTTTTCTGTATAATTAACTGATAAGAAATCAGCATAACGTAAACGTAACCATTTACCTAATTCGTAATGTTCCATCTTTCCTTTCTATATCAAAAAAAAAAAAAAAATCGATTAGTATCAAAAATACGCCATGGATAGTGAAACGTAAGTCGCTGCTTAATACAAACGATAGTTACATTGGTTAGTTGTCCCCAATCAACTGGCCAATACGATGAATTCTTGTATGGATCATTCGGGTACGGTTTTAAAGGTGTTCTATCACCATGCCGATATACCTATAAACAAATAAATTTAATTCCATCTTTATCTATGTTTATACGTTGAAATGAGATAGATTTATATTTAATTATACTTACAATGACAACAGCTTTCAAGTGTTTAGCACCAACATATAGATTTAATATGGCAAATAAATAAAATTTTAGTAAAATCAACATAATTTGTGTTTATGTCAACTGTTGTGTTGTTAATAGTTACAAAATTTATAATTTTGAGTTGTAATGGAGATAGAAATGGAAGCTTATATAGATTTTTTTTTTCATTTTTTCTAAAGTGGTTCAAGATTGAAATCGACTTGTTTATTAATTATGTTATCAACGGTAATTAATGATATGATCAATGATAAGTCATCATTAGACTTAGGATTTCTATCTGCTAAGAGAGATCTTAGTAGTACTAGCGTTTAGAAAGATCTCAGTAGAGCGGATCGTCAATCAAGTAGTTGTTCTCTCATAGTTTATCCGCTAACAAAGTTTTCCGCTCTATATCAACAGCAACAGAATATTGAAAAGCAGTAGGCCATGAATAGTAAAAATCATAATATGTTTGATTTAATGGATATGTCTGTGCTATCATCTTGTATACAAAATTCATCATTTTTCAATTTTTTCACTCTACCTTTCGGAATTTTAAATTTTGCAGTGTTTAATTGAAGAATTTACATATCTTTGAAACTATAGCAGTTACAAGTGTTGAAATTTGGAATTTAAATAATACAAATCATGTACTTTTTATGAAATCTCATAGTTTTCAATAATTTTTTCAGTATTTTACAAAAATAAATTTTTCTTTCAGATATTTTTCAATATCTTGCTTATTTTAAAAGCGACAGGTGAAATAATGTCACGTGTGCTACAGCTGATGGCGGAATGTCATCGAAATACACTTTTAACAATTAAATTTAATCTCAATTGATTAAATAAAAGGATGCGTAAGTGTGTGCAAATGGAATTTAAATCTATTGAAAAAAAAAAACCAATAATCACAAACGATAAGAATTTAATATTCTTATAAGATTGCGGACAAATATACTTGAAAATCTACAATAGTTGAACTTTATATTCTGATAAGCCTCTATACTTAAACAATTCTAGACCTGTAAGTACTTGAACAACCATAAGGTATGACTTTGAGTTCTCTATATTCGATCGAAAATCCAAGATGAAAATGTAAATAATGTTGATTAAACAGGATTAGATCAGCGATTATAAATATATTTTAATCTCTTTAAGGCTCTGTTTTTCTTCCATTGCTAAAGTTCACCTCAATATGACTTTGGCTTAAATTGAATTAACGATAAGTTTACCTACATTTGATTGCAAATCCGTCCATGTACAGGTCGCTATCCCTGATGTTTGTAAATCCAAGTTTATGTGGATTTAAGCCAAGCTCTTGCTAAAGGGACAAAAACCGGGGCTCAGGTGTCTACTATTGCGTATAATAAATTTATCAAAGGATCCTCGATTTTGATGAGAATTTAAAAAAAAATCCGTACTGAATGTACTTTACTTAAATAAGCACTGTTTTGACTATGTAAAACAGTAAGAATTTAGTTTATTAGTTTATGATAAAACCGTTCAAATATCAAGTACGGTACTCTATAAAACAGAGCTAGTGTACTTGAATTTTTTTAAAGAGTAACATTTAAAAAAAAATTCGGTTCTATTTGATGTTTGTTTGGTTGCCTATACTGAGATACAGCTCGAACGGCAACACTGCCAAGCTCGAGTGAGAACTCCACTCTGTCAAACCGACTTTGCTTATCTATGGCACAGATTAAAGATATACTATATTATATAGATAGGACACTCGATCCTTTTCTGTCACATTTCATATTAGTTCATACCCCAGTCGCTAACTGCGCTTCGATAGCACCAACTACGTTTGGCGCCAAATTTGAAAATATCAATATGCATACTATAAAATAGTATTTAAAAAAAAACTTTGAACATCAAAGATTTTCGGTTTTTTTTAACTTTATTATATTTAAAGAAAAAATTACAAGTTGATACACACTAAAAATGTAAAAGACAAAACATCCATATTATCAATTTCAATTACTACAGCTTCTTCTGCAGTTTCATTTTCTTTTCTTTCGATTTGTATTTCCAACCAATCAAACTAACAAAATCCAGAACAAACAGAATATCTCGCTTACCAAATTAATAACAGAAATTGTAATACTCAAATCAAATATAAATTTCAAGAGAAAAACCAATTAAATATAGCCAAAAAATTTGACATCAAAAACTTTTCTAGAAAAGTTTTTGATGTCAAGTTTTTTTATTGCTTGATTAAAAAAAATCATAAATAAAATAATGTGTGAAATAGAAAGCTTTGAATTTTCTACGTATATGTGTTTTGTGTATGACATTTCAAGTACTAACAGCGCCCATATCGACTGGGGTTCGAACTAAACCAATATTGCTTATGAGTAGCCAGAGTGCGCAGACCCTGATCTATGGACTTTGCATTGTGATTGATCATCAGTTGGTCATTATGAAAGAACTTTTTTAAGAACCTTAGAGCCCAAATTTTTATTAGGTGCATTAAAAAATGGTTTCTATGAGTCATTTTAAAGCAGTTTGTGAAATTTTATAACGATCGCATGAATATTACCCAAAGTCTGTTAACATTTACCGAAATCTGTATTATCGACCTTGAGTTTTATAAAAAAAATAATAATAATCGTATATTAACAAAATTGACGTTTATAGGTAACTTAAGATGATTTAGAATTGTCAAATTATTGTAATTATAAAATTATCGATTAATTTAATCAATAAATTAATTGTTGGGTGTAGTAATCTGTATTACCGGCATGAGTAGCGACTTACGTTCTGTTACTTATTAAATAAAGTACAGTCTAGGATGTTAGAAAATGATTTGACTCTATTAATAATTTGAAAATTAATTATAGTCAATATATTTATTAAGCACACAAAATTACAATTTATACACACATTTCCATTATTTTTAAGTACTGTCATCTTCTGTTTAAATTAAAAGTTAAATCACAACCATTTTAATTAAGAATCATCATCTTTTTCCATTTCAAATTAATTAAGCAACTTCATCATTTGGTAATTGTTGATAATTCAATTCGTATTGTTTATGATTTTTAAAATATTTACAAATCATAAATATAATAAATAATATTAAAAATAACGCACTCAATAGAATTATTGTTACAATTATATAAAATAGTAAATTATCATACATTGTATTGTTGTAATTAAACCAATTTGTTGTTAATTGACATTCAATTAACCATTGATCATAATCGATGATTATATCTTTTAAAATTTGATTAAAATCATCAAATTTACAATTAAAATCACAACCATTTACTACAATTTTTTGTAAATTTGTTGTTGTATTTTTATAATAAATATTTATAAAATAATCATTATTATTATCATTTGAATAAAATTCATATAGTATTGTACTGGTATATGGTGGACAATGCAAATCGAAAGCACCAATTGTATTTAAAAGATTAGCAATTGTAACATCATGTCCTGAATAAATCAACATTTTCTTATTATTATTATCAGAAATTGTGTGATTTTTAAAAAATTCAATCAATTGTTGATACCACAAACCACTTTTTAAATGTGCCAATTCTTTTGTATAAGAACTAGTAGCAAAACTTAATTCAGCTGAGAATCGCATACGATCTGGAAAAACTTTTAATGTCCATTCTGGTAATGTAAAATTATTCATTTTTTCAATCATTAATGTATTATATAAATATTCCAATTGTTCTAAATTCGTTATATTATCACCAGAATTACGCGTTAAATATGCATACAAATCGTGATTTTTACGATTAATATTACGGAAATATTCATTATCAGTCAATAATAAATTTAATAATTTTTGATATTTTGGACAGGGTTTTTTCATTGCTAATATTGGATCATCTAATTCAGGTCTTGTATGGATTGGTATTGGTTGCCAATTCAATGATGGATTCCATATTTGTTGTTTTTCAGGTGGATATAAACCAGCAAGATTTGCTGCAGCTGACATTAAAGTACGATCAACATCTGTTGATATAACACGTATCTCTTTTTCTGTATAATTAACTGATAAGAAATCAGCGTAACGTGAACGTAACCATTTACCCAATTCATAATGTTGCATCTTTCCTTTCTATATCAAAAAAAAATCAATTAGTATCAAAAATATGCTATGAATTTAGAACGTAAGTCGTTGCTTATTATAAATGATAGTTACATTGGTTAATTGTCCGAAACCAACAGGCCAATACGATGAATTCTTGTATGGATCATTCGGGTATGGTCTTACAGGTGTTCTATCACCATGACGATACACCTATTAAAAAAATTTAATTCTTTATCTATATTTATATGTTGAAATGAGATCGATTGATTTATTAATTAAAACTTACAACTACTACAGCTTTCAATTGTTTAGCTGTAACATATGTATTTAATGTGGAAAATAAATAAAAATGTAGGAAAATTAATAAAATTTTCATTGATTTTTCCAATACCACAGCCATTAAATTTGTACTTTTATCCACTCTTTGGTAATCTAGAAATGGAATGTAAATATATGGTTAGGAATTTTTTACACAAAAATTGTGAATTTTCTCAATATTTTCCCAAACATATGTTTTCCTTTTAAAGACCATAACCCCACTTTATTAAAGGAGGAAAACTCTAGTATGCTATTGGGTAACTATAGTATGTCAAGTAACATGCAAGATACATTGTTGCCAATTCGGTTTCATAGATAATCATGTGTGTACATTATAGTCCTCGACCACAAATAGTGAAACTTACAATAAAATTCAAAAAGGGTGCAAAACAAATTAAATAGTATAAAAAAATCGTTCCAAAGTGATTTATTACTCTCGTTTGTTATAAAACGAGCAGTTAAGCTTAATCAATTAAGACATTTGGAACTTTCTAATTTACTTCCGCTTATTCAATTATGATTAAAATTGTATCCAAAATGTACCACGATATTTCCTCCCATAATTGGTTGTGCCTTTAGTAACGTAGTATCGTAACTTGGTTCACAATTGACATTTACTAATGTGTTTTTTAAATGGACGAATCAAACTATCATACTACCAAAGGCATGGCCAACTGCTAGAGCAAATACACCGTATATAGTCGATAAAAAAAGACTTAGGCATTTCCTTTGTCCGAAAATACTTGCTACTTTCATTTTTAATAAAACAACTCAAGATCTACAGTGTCACCATAACAATTTCGACATTCTGAATTTACGACTAGCGCAGTTGGTTTTTATTTATTATGTCACGTGACTGTTTATAAATGGTCTACTACTTATCAACATTCTGTTTTTGTAAATACAGAGCGGCTCGCTTTATTGACCAAAAAACAATGGGTTTTTCATGAACCGCTTCACTGAGATGATCGAAATGTATGACCTAAGGGTTTGATAAATGTCCAGAATAGCGCTAGTGTAGCTAGAGAGTAAGAGTAGTGTTGAGCCATAGAATATACAGGATGTCCCGTAAGTCGCGCATTTTCATCGAAAGGTCTTGTACAATTTTTTTTTATCTGAAGCTAGTAATTAGTTAAATTAAGTAACGAATCACGTGCTATTTTACTTTGTTAAGTTTTCCGCTTCCCACGTTCCACTGTCAAAACACATCACTTCTCTCTTATTATCTTATTAGCTGTACGTCAGGTGAAAAAATGGTACAGAAATTTAAGTCTTAGAATTAATATTGCCATAATATATTGACTCATACTTTCATATTTTAACCACTGGCTACAGTGGGGCGCCCTTAATTTCAAATACAACATTTATAGACTATTTTAATACATTAATACAATAATTATCCTCTTATTTCACAATGGGCAACTATTTTCGGACAGAGATAGTACATTGTAAAAATCGGCAACAATGCATTTGTTACTATGGTAACATATATGTATTGTGGTTACAGTTACGTAAAATTAACCTAAAAATTTAAGTAAGAATCGGTGGTATATTTTCTTCAACATTTTCTCTTAAATTTGACTCGATTTTTTTTAAAAATTTAATATTTTAGCACCAATTATGTTCCGTTTATTATACCGACATTTATTACGTTCAAATTTACGTAATTATTATACAGTAAATAGTAATGATGAAATACGTAAAGAATTTACATTATCAAAACAATTATATACAAAAATTAAAGCAACTGGACCAATAACAATAGCTGATTATATGAAAGAAATTTTAACAAATCCAACAAGTGGTTATTATACCAAAAAATCAAAAATATTTGGTCAATCTGGCGATTTTATTACATCACCTGAATTAACACAAATGTTTGGTGAAATGATAGCTATATGGTTATTAAATGAATGGACAAAATTTGGTACACCGAAACCAATAAAAATTATTGAATTAGGTCCTGGGAATGGTCATTTAATTCATGATATTTTACATGTATTTAAACATTTTAATTGTTCAAAACATATAGAGAGTGTAAATTTAATTGAAATTAGTCAAATATTGAGTGAACAACAAGCACAACGTTTATGTTTAAAACAACAATCAATCAATGATGATGATGATGATAACAAATCATTACATTATCGTGAAGGTATCAATAATGACGATATACCAATCCGTTGGTATTACCGTTTAGACGATCTACCATATGGAGATTTTACATTAATTATAGCAAATGAATTCTTTGATGCATTACCAATTCATAAATTTCAACGTATTAATGATGGCACTTATCGTGAAATATTAATCGATATTGATAATGATAAAGAACAATTACGTTATGTTTTAGCAAATCATGAAACACCAATATCAAAATTATTAATTAATAAAAATGAACAACGTCAACATTTAGAAATCTCACCAGATTCATTAATTATTATCAAACAGATAACAAAACGTATTGTACAAGATGGTGGTTTATGTTTAATTAGTGATTATGGTTATTATAATGATGATAAAAATGATACATTTCGTGCATTTAAACAACATCAATTACATGATCCATTAATTGATCCAGGTACTGCTGATTTAACAGCTGATGTTGATTTTAAACGTTTAAAACAAACAATAATTGAATCTGGTGATGATGTTATAACAATTGGACCGATAAAACAACGTGATTTTTTAATTAATATGGGTATAAAAGAACGTTTTAAATGTTTACAACAATTAAAAACAACAAATATAGAACAATTGAAACAATTAGAGTTTAGTATGGATTATCTTATAAATCCACAAAAGATGGGTGATTGTTTTAAATTCTTTGCAATTGTACCTGCTACAGTACGGAAAATTATCGAAAAGTATCCAATTGCTGGTTTTAAATAAATAAAAAATAAATTATTCACCACGATAACGTACAATATTATTTTCAGTTTCATAAATTTCAACCTCATACAAGAATTGTGGTTGTTTCATTATTTTAATCAATTCATTCCATATATAAAGTGTTAAATTTTCAGTGGTACTTGGATAATTTTTGAAATAATCAACATCACGATCTAGATTCTTATGATCCATTTGTTTCATTATCACTTGTTCCATATACATTTTTAATTCAGTCATATTCATTACCATACCAGTTTTATTATCAATTTCACCAAATAAAGTTACTTTCACTGTAATTATTAAAGTAATGAAAAAGTGAGGTTATGTTACATATTATGATAATTACCGATATAATTATGACCGTGGCCGTTTATATGATTGCATTTACCATAAATTTCACGATTTTCTTCATCACTCAACTGTGGACTAAGAAATAATAATATAAAACTTGATAATTATTGAATATTTTGGAAATTTTCAAAAATTACCTGTGTAAGCGGTGACAAGCTGAAAATGTAATTCTTTTAGTCTGATAAGCTTTTGGATTTGGTTTTGTTGTCATTTTAATTAATTAACTAATTATTAATTTAATAAAAATAGAAGATACGTGTCTATTTTTTAAAAACTTAACGCCATTTTGTTTACGTCAATTACAATGAAGTTAGCCACAAACGCGCCATCTTACCACAACTACCAACTAGTATCAAACAAAAACCCTAGATCTTTAAGATTAGTTTAAAATTTAAAAATTATAGAAATGAATTAACAATGGCTAAGTTTGTGATAATTACCCTATTAGTAATCGATATATTTTAATAATATTATAATTCAATTTTTATTGTAAATAATTGATGTTGATTTTAGTGTGATTCGTATGGTCTTGTTGGTTGTACTGTCTATATTATATTGTGAAGTTAGTTGCGAAAGTTTACCGTGTCGCTGACGTCGCTGTCTGTTAAATCAAGTGCGTCTTGCACTGAAGAGCGAGAAAGAGACGAAAAAGGGCGGTGTAAATTTCCGTTTTTTCTGAGTTTATTATCATTAAAAAAGAAAATCCGAGCCACCCTTTATATTTTTTTTAAAAACTACAAATCACAGAAAACTAATTATAAATGGCTGAAGCTGATAAATTAAATATTGATAGTATTATTGCACGTTTATTAGAAGGTAAGTGGGGTGTAAGAGGGGGCGAAGAAAAAATGAAGGTCACATACACCATCTAGTTGCTGTTATAAAACAAATGACAGTATAATAACAATGGCGGCATTAATTACAAATAATTTTTTTTAAATGTACAATTAATTAATTAATTGCGAATAATTTGTGTTTTTTTTTTGTAATTACAGTACGCGGTGCCAGACCTGGTAAAAATGTCCAATTAACAGAAAGTGAAATTCGTGGTTTATGTTTGAAATCACGTGAGATTTTCTTATCACAACCGATTCTATTAGAATTAGAAGCTCCACTGAAAATATGCGGTAAGATTATCAATAAAAACCCTTAAATAAAGGGGGCAAAACAATAATTAGAGGACTTTAAAAAAAGCAATAGATTTTGTTGTTTTGCAATGCAAATCAAGTAAACAAGTAAAAGAAAAAAGAGGGCGTGACTTATCTTTGTTATTGTTTTGTTCGTCTTAGGTCATGCTATTATTGCATGTTAATTAATTAATTAATTAATTATATAAATTTTTGAATTTTAGGCGATATCCATGGCCAATATTACGATCTATTACGTTTATTTGAATATGGTGGTTTTCCACCAGAATCCAATTATTTATTTTTGGGTGATTATGTTGATCGTGGTAAACAATCATTGGAAACAATTTGTTTATTATTAGCATATAAAATTAAATATCCAGAGAATTTTTTCTTATTACGTGGTAATCATGAATGTGCATCAATTAATCGTATTTATGGTTTTTATGATGAATGTAAACGGAGGTATAATTGTTTAAAAAAAAAAATATAATAATACAATTATTTATTTAATTTTTTCTTATTGTTTTAGGTACAATATCAAATTATGGAAGACATTTACTGATTGTTTTAATTGTTTACCAGTAGCTGCAATTGTTGATGAAAAAATATTTTGTTGTCATGGTGGTTTAAGTCCAGATTTACAATCAATGGAACAAATACGTCGTATAATGCGTCCAACTGATGTACCAGATCAAGGTTTATTATGTGATTTATTATGGTCAGATCCTGATAAAGATCAAATGGGTTGGGGTGAAAATGATCGTGGTGTATCATTTACATTTGGTGCTGAAGTTGTTGGTAAATTTTTACATAAACATGATTTTGATTTAATATGTCGGGCACATCAAGTTGTTGAAGATGGTTATGAATTTTTTGCTAAACGACAATTGGTTACATTATTCAGTGCACCCAACTATTGCGGTAATTATTTCTATAATCTAACAGTATTGAGCGCCTTTTTTTTTATTTATTCATCATTGTGGCTTAAGTGTTTGTTAACACGTTGAGTGCCACGCGATTTTATAAGGGAATCCCCGTTAGGCCACGGGCGCTGGTATCGTGGTGTAGCAATGCGAAGCGCACTACTAGCATATTAAAATTTCTAGATGCAAGCGTTTAAACATATTAGGGCCATTGTTTTTTTATCGTAGTGGCAGACATTTACGTTTGGACGAAAATGTTTTAGATAACAACTTATGTAATGACATGTAAGTTTTTCAGTCTTATATCATATTTTACACTGTCAGTCACCGGTGACCGACGAGGCACTCAACGTGTTAAACTACCCTTTAAATAATTATTAATTGCTCAATACGGTTAGCTGAGTATTTTTGTTCATGTATTTAATTATTAATTTGATTTTTTTTAATAGGTGAATTTGATAATGCTGGTGCTATGATGTCTGTTGATGAAACATTAATGTGTAGTTTTCAAATATTGAAGCCGGCTGATAAACGAAAATTCCAATATAATTTGAATTCAGGTAGACCAGTTACACCACCTAGAGGGAATACAAATAAAAATAAAAAGAAATGAATGGAATAATTAATGAATTAAGTTAAATACAACAACAACAAAAAAACAACATTTAATAATTAAAACAATAACAAACATAAAACAACAACACAAAAAAAAACAAGTTGAGAAATCTTTAGATTTAGATACAAATAATCGTAATATTGTCTCCTATAAATTGAACAAAAAACCAATCTAAATACGATTCTTTAGATTTTCTCCTATTCACCCTATAATATTATTTAAAAATAAAGATTTAAGTAAAGACAATTGCCATATCATCGATAATGGCATTTTTTTTTTTTATTATAATTTTTGTATTTATATTTTAATTGAAACAGGTGATAACGGAAAAAATAAAGAATCAGTATCTAGATTGTTTATTAATTAATTAATTAGTACATTAATTAATTAATCAAACAAACTAAAAAGAACGTACACATTATCAATAATTTATAATTCGATATTTTTACATTAATTTTTCCAAATATCAAGACCGTCTCTTTTCATTTTGTATTCTCTCTCTCTTAATGATAATGATAATAATCACTATTATTATTGTTATTATTATTATTATTGAGAATGTTTGGGAAAATTATTTTTTATATTTAAAATTACAATTTTCTTTTTTTCGTGCCTCATTTCAATCGATTATAATTACGTTTTTTTTTTTTTTGTTATATATAATACACTTTTCTTTATTACATGCATATATTTAATGTTGATTACACTCAATGAATAATAATCATAATTAATCTACTTGTAATTTTACAGTCGATTAAAATTTTTGTCTGTAATTTATTTAGAAAACGACTATTTCCTTGTCTTTAATGAATAAAAAAAAAAAAAAATTAAAAGATTTAAACAAATTTATTTTTTCAACAATCCCTTAATTCAATAATACAACAATTAAATAGTAATAATGTAAGAATTGTGTTAAATAATATCCCAATAATATCACCATTATTTATAGAACGATAATTGTATTTTTAAAATGGTTCGCCAAGTGGTCGAATTATCAATTCATTCACCTGTAAGTATACAATTTTTAATTATATTAAATTGATAATAAAATTAATTAAATTTTTACTTCGACATTTTCAGGTGTTGATAAGATATAAATAACAGCATCAGCGATATCCTTCGGTTTGATTTGTGGTAATTTTAAGACTTCTTTTTTTATCTCAGGTGATAATTCTTTATTTAATGTTGTCAATTCAGTTTCCACCAATCCAGGACTTAGACTCTATAAAAATATAGGGGTCAACCACATTTCACCAGTTGGCCATGTCTTTGTCGCGGCTTGGTTCATTTGATATTTTACAATTGGAAAAATAGCGATTGAACCAAGCTACGAACATATGTCACCAAAGGCATGGCCAACTGCTAGATGAAATGACGTTTTACATTCTGTACAAAGTGTACAATATCTTACAGTTGGCTGTGCTTTTCTTAGATGGAGTCGTAGCTTGGTTTATTTGATCTTTACAATTAAAAAAAGAAGCAATCGAACCAAGCTACGGACATACGTTACCAAAGGCATGCCCAACAGGTTAAATATCGTTTTACATTCTGTACAGTTGACTGTGCTTTTCTTACGTAGTATCGTAGCTTGGTTCGGCCGTTGATTGATTTTCCACCATAACGCTGTCTAACAGGCCTGTGCATTTGGTTTGAATTGCTGTTTTTGAGAAAGTAGAAATTTTAGCCGCAATATCGCTAGTTACTATCTCGAAAAGAAATAGTTTTTCCATCTCTATCTTACTCATTCTACATTTACAAGTTATGACAGTGAAACAGAGATGGAAATCTTAGTTATTTCTTTTCATGTTGTAGCAACTAGCGCTAATGCGACCAAAATTAGTAATTTCTCATAAGTTGAGTAGAAAAATCTAGGAAGTCTTGTGACTAATGTCAAATGTAATGACGTATGAACCAAGTTACGATACTACGTAAAAAAGCACAGCCACACACTGAAGTACACTTACCGTAATTTTAATTTTGCTACCACTACGTAATAATTCAAGACGTAATGTTTCTGTTATAGCAGTTACAGCATGTTTTGAACCTGGATAAACATTCATATTTGGAAAATTTGGTACAATATGTCCACATAAACTATTCATATTTATAATATGGCCATTAATATGATTTGTTTGCATAATTTTTAATATTTCTCTTGTTATTATACATAAAGCTATTACATTTAAATCAAATATTTGTCGCCATATATTTGTATCACCATTAATTAATGATGATTGTTTACCAGTACCAGCATTATTAATTAATATTGATATTGGTCCAAGATCTTTATAAATTGAATTTATAATTTGTAAAATATCTTCTTCTATTGTTAAATCAGCTTTATATGCAATTAATCTACCTGGTTGATCTTTTAATTTCATTGCATTCTCTTCAATTAATTCAACACGACGTGCAATTCCCGCTACCTATTCGATTAATATTTAAATTATTTAATTTTTATTAACAAAAAAAAATTACTTACAATAATGCCATGTTTGACTAATTCTTCAGCAATTGCAGCACCAATACCGGTACTAGCACCGGTAACTATAGCCACTTTACCTGACCATTTTTCCAAAGAAAATGACATTTTTTTTACCAATTTTTGAGGTAAGTTTTGATTATTTTCAATAGTGTGTGTTGAGTTGTGAGTTTTTAAAGAGACTGATGAACACAGTTTGTTGATTTACAGATAAAAATCTGGGTAAATGGACCAATAAACAAGTGAAAGATACAAAACAGTGTTAGAAAAGTAGGCTTTGGAAAGTATCAAACTTGTTATAATATTTATGTTAATCGGTCACATACTTTCCTGTTTCCTGTCGACGCCACTGGTTACATTTTTTAAGGTGAGTTATATTATTGTTATTTATATTAAAAAAATATATAACTATCTCACTTCTATGCAATTATACAAATGGGTTGAAAAGGGACAAAAATTAGTATTTTGTCGAATTAATTAGAGACAATAATAGGAAACTTGCGCTGTAATCTGCGCAGTATCGTATTTTTTTCACGAATTCTTCCGTAATTTTAGCCGTCCTGTATACAGAATCCAATATATTTGTTATTCTTCTATCCTTATTGCATAACAAGTTAGAAAGAGATCGAGTTATAAAAATAAGTAATAGTGGAAAAGGGATGGACTGTTTTGAAATCGGTTTTATCCTTTTTTTTTGTAATTGGTAGATAATGACGTCATATCTTCCTTTAATTAACAATAATTTATTCTTATAATACTATAATTACAATAAATTTACAAATTAATTTAATTATTAGATTAATTACAATTTTGTATTTTCAATTATTGTAATTTCATCAATAATATCACATTGTTGTTGATTTTTTATTAAATTATTAAACCATAATGGTTGTAAATTTAATTCATTTTCAATATTCAAATACTGCTTGTTTTTTTGATAATAATATTTATCATAAATTTTCTTTTGTATAATAAAATCAATAAGAAAATCTTCAATAAATATACAAATAATAAAATTAATTAAACTTAATATAATAATTAAATATCTACCATTAAATTCTGGTGGTATTTTTAATTCAAATATATCCTGTAACCATATTGGTGGACATATTGTTATTAATATACAAATTATTATCATTATTATTATTGATAATAAATAATAATAATTTGTATAAATTGGTTGTCTATATGGTTTACCTTTTGAAAATATCACAGCCATTATGATATATTGATACAATGATATTGTAAATATCGCATAATTTTCATAACAATTATAATATGATGGATCATTTGGATTATAAACAAATGGTATAAACCAATCATATGTTTGTATTAAATAATAAGCAAACAATTGAAAAGTTATTGTTATTATAATAAATGATATTATTGATAATAATGGTATTATTGATATTAATGATGTCATTGGTGGTTTATTATATAGAATATTATATGCTTTTGTTTTACCAAAAAATGATGAAAAATTTAATATTAAACAAAGATCAATAAACAAAAATTGTAATGATGTTAAATTTGAATCAATCCAATATAATATTAATACTGATATTAATTGGGTTAAACTATAACATAACATCAATTTAAATACACCAAATGATGTTACTAATGCTGCTCGACCTTCTTTTATTACTTCAGTTGTACATGAAATATTCGATTGTTTTGATGTAAATGGACTGGCAACACTTGATTCAGCTTCTGATAATGATATACCAACATGGGCAGCTTTCAATGCACCACAATCATTGGCTCCATCGCCACACATTGCTAAAAAAACACCCAAAAATGATAAATTTTTCAAACAAAACCGCCAAAATTAATATTTTTAGGTAAACATCAACAGATGGCGACTGTATCTAGTTATACAACTAGTAATACTACCCCCACTTCTATATGCAATCTATAATACACCTCACTTTCTTGTATGTGACTAGCAATACACCTCGCTCTATATATGCAACCAGTAATACTCTTGCATCGGTGTTATAATATCGCGTGTCCCATAATGATCACCCCCCTTTTAAAAATGATTAAAAAATGCACCTTACCCACGTAATATAAAAAAGATTAACATTTCAAACAGAACCGCCAACATTTATACTTCCGGTAAACACCAACAGAGGGCGACTATCTGGTTAGGCAATTAATAATACTACCCCATTTCTATATGCAACCAGTAATACTCTTGTCTCGATATTGTAATATCGCGTGTCCCAAAATCATCGCCCCTTTGTAAATTATAAAAAATGCATCTTACCAACATAATATCCCAAACTTTGCAATTCTTCAATGACGTGTTGTTTCTGTCGCCCAGACATACGGGCAAAGACAACACATTTCGTTAAAATTTTCGGTACTAAATCTATGTAGTACCTAATGATAACACTCCATACGTTTCCTGTTATCACTAGATGATATTTTCGATTTGGATACTTCTCAATATCATTATCACCATTAATTTGTGTCTACAATTCAAATTTATTATTTTCATTATTATATGAATGGTATAAAAATAGTACCTTAGTTCCCAATAGTTGGTACTGTAACGTTGGTACTTCTGTTTTTTCATTTTGTTGTATTACAATTTCAATAACATCATGATCAATTTGAATTATACCACATTCTTTAGCAACACTGATTGCTGTTAGAATATTATCACCTAAAATTAAATCGATTTTAAATTTATTTCTCATCAAATAGTACCAGTACTACCTGTAATCATAGCAATTTTCATACCGGCACTCTTTAAAATTCGTATAACACCACTAGTTTGTGGTTTTAAACGATTCTCTAAAATTATCAAACCGACAAATTCTAAATCATATTCAATATCATCACGTTGTAGTTTTTGTATTTTATGATACGGTACTCCATTTAATACTTTAGTACCCATGGCTATAACACGATAACCTTGTTCTGTATATTCGTGTAATTTATTAAAAATATCACAAGGTACTGTTTCTGATTTAGATAAATGTACAATCATTTCCGGTGAACCTTTACAAAAAACACGATGATAATCAGTACCTAATTGACGTACTATAACGCTCATCCGTTGTAATGTGGATGAAAATTGATATTGATGTATTATACTAAATTGTACTACATCATCAGGACTTTTCGATCGAATTAATGTTGGTACAAGTAGATCAAATTTGGTACTATCCGAAATTGAAGGTTCCTCTAGTACCCAATCAGTCGATTCAAACATCTAAAATTGATTAAATTCAAGTTTTAAGTAATTAAGAAAATTCAAATAGTACCTTTACGTCAAGTGGGTCACCAGAAAGTTCTCCATTAATTAGTGTTAAAGTATGACAAGTCAACATACCTTGGAACAATAAAGAATTACAATCTAGATCGTTTTTGATATGTTTGATAGTTGGTACTATCTTTCGTTGATTTACCGGTACTACACCCCATAGATCTAAGCCGTCTTCGGTTAAAGTACCAGTCTATGGCAATATAAAAGATGATTATGATGAATAAATTGAAAGGTATTAGTACTAATCGGTAGTACCTTGTCAAAGCAGATACAATCAACAGAACCGGAAACGTTAATAACTCGTGAATTGATACAAAAAATTTGATTCTTTTTCAAACGACTCAAAGCATATAGTTTACCAACTGTCATAGCGGCTGGTAGTGCTGGTGGTACTGAAATTGTTATCACATCTAATGCTTTAATGATTATGTCTTCGACCGATATATCTCTTGAAATCTGAGAAAATAGCATTCGAATATTAGTACCAATTTTAGTACTTTAATATTAGAAAGTACTTACTTTAGAAAAAATAGTATATATAAATGATGCTACAGCAAGTACACCAAGTATTGCTATAAATTTATAACTGTCACGATCAAATTTGAAATCAGCCGGTGGTGGGTACAAAATACTGCGTACTAATTCACCTTTTGCTGTCAAATAACCTGTACGTATAACTACAGCTTGTACACTTTGATCACCATAATAACGTGTTTGTATCACTTTAGTACCACTAAATAAAGTATGATTACTATCTTCATTTACATCATATAATTTCTGATTATTTGGTAATGATGTCTTTGTTATAGGTACTGATTCACCTTAAAAAATAATAATTGCATAGTACTTAAATAATAAAAAATCCCAGCAGGTACTTACCAGTAAGCATACTTTCATTAACAATACAAGTACCATTTATTAATACTGCATCACATTGCATCTCACAACCATGTGATGGTATACAAATTATATCACCTGGTACTAAATCAGTAGTTGGTACTTCTTCGAATTCGCCATTACTGCGACTTACTGTGATTTTATCGGTTATATGAACGGTACCTTTCAAATTTTTCTGATTCTAACCAATTAAAAACAGAAAGTTGAGAAAAATCAGAGCCACTCTAGGTACCTTAAGTACCGCAACTGTATTTTTAATTCAATTTAGAATATTGTTAGGATTTTGCAAGATAGTAAGGATTTATTCTGTGATAAATTGGAAATTGAGGTACTATCTGTAGTTAGGTACTCTACATATAAGTTCCAATTAGGGTCCTATAATTACGGTACCTACATAAGATTGTATTATGGTATAAACCTCAAGTACTTTTAGTATCTCAAAAAACGCTAGGTACTCTAGTAAGTGCCAAAAGTACTAACCGGTACTACACATGGGAATTTTTTAAATGTGGATAGATTCAATTTAAAAACGAAAGCTATATAGCTACTTGAAATTTGTTTGTATCTATTTCTTAAGATTGGTACTACTCACCTTTCTAGTTTGAACAACCGATGTTGTAATCCCAACAGCTGACATAATTATAATAGCTATTGCATAATAAATATATTTCTCTGCTAACCATACAATTAAACTAAAGAATTGAAACATATAAAATGGTGTTAATGCTTCTAACACTAATAATGTTAAAATACTTTGGACTGGTACTATAATTTCATTAGTACCATAAGTAATACGTCTAAAATTTAATTAAAATATTAAATTAATCAATCAATTAATTATAATTTTAGAAAGTCGTACTTTAAACTTTGTTCGTTTTTTGTATAACCATTACATTGATGTAATTTTGATTTTGTAATATTACGATCTAGACCTGATAGTTTTAGAAAACGATTCTTTTCCGCATCCCAAATATAGGTTAGTTTTTTACAATGGATCATGCGCACTTCCTCCATACCTATGTATACATAAAAATTTCATTATTTCAATAAAAATAAATAAAAAAGAAGTCTAATAAATAAAATAATAATTTTAGTACTTTTTTTGGTACCATCACGTAGATTAAAAGTTAAACGTTCTGTTCGTTTATTGATGTCATTAGAAAATATCAAACCATTTATGCTAATGATACTTTCACATTTTTTTATCGTATTATTATCATTGTTTGCTTTTAATAGTACAACATTTTTCACAAAGTACGACTTATATTTACCCTTGTAACAATCCTGTATTTAAAACAAAAAATTAAAATTAAATTGGAATTTAGAATCAAATAGGCAGTGAAAGATGGACGTAGCGCGTAGCTGGATCCATACATTCACCGACAACTCTAATTTAATTTAATATGTAGCTCATAGGCGGCTCGTACTGTAGTAGGTACCCGTTATGATTTACTGTGCAGCTGTAGTTTGATTGTTCTGCGCATGCGCGCATAATTTGACAGTTTGTACTGTAGTACCTTTTATGTGTAGTCATTTGTTTTGCACATGCGCATATAGTTTGATTGTTTGAAACGAGCCGCCACTGGTCTACGTCATTTAACTTACAATAATTAAAACTTTCTCTGCAATATTTAATTGACATTTTCGATGTGTTGATAATAATTTTAATGCAGGATACCAATGGAATATTAAACGTAACATACCAATAGTTAAAAAATAAAAAATCCATGTTATTAAATTTTTTAAAGAATCAAATTTATAACCAATAATTTCCTACAATTTCTTCGACAATTAAATTAAATTTAAAATTTGGTAATTAAGACTAATTACCATTTGATCATCTTCACCAAAATTAAGATAATTTGTTTTATCAATTTCATTATTTTTTATATGTTTATTATTATTCGTACTTGTACCATTTTCTACAATAAAAAAAAATATATTGATAAATTTATGTAAAAAAACAAATACCAAACAAATTTATGATAAAAAAAGAAGGTAATTTGTGGTTTGTCCTTGACGATATATAACTACAGCACGGATAGCTAATTGATGACATTATTTATGTCAAATCTGACAGCGCATGCGTGTTATATCAAAATCCCCCTTTTTTTAATTAAAGTTAAAGTTGGCTATGGAAACTCAATTGTGAACAAATTATGATTTTTAAAACTTTTTAGCGAATTTTTTTAAAAAAAATTAGCTTATGACGAGATCCTCACTTTTGAATTTCCGAAAAATTTTTGCACAGAAGTTCGTTTTGGAACCTCAGGAACCCATATCCACCGTTCGTTAAAATTTTTATATATACATATATATATATATATATATATATATATATATATATATATATATATATATATATATATATATATATATACAGGGTGAGCCAAGAGGATGGCACCCTAAAAGTATAAGGAGTTCTAATAGATGAAACTCTATGAAATTTGGTATGTGGCCGTTATGGCACTTGAACTACCTTTGGAAAATATTCTCGTTGATCTAGCTACCTCCCTTATATAGGGTAGTGCACCCTACTCTCTTATTTTAAATCGAATGGTATATTTTTTATTACATTTTTGAATTCCTTGATGAAATCGAAAGGGACTTTGATAGCATGACCCATGGTCTAGCGCTGAAAGTTTTTCAGATATTTCAGCTTTTAGTGCAATTTTAAAATTTGCAGTGTTTGATTGAAAAATTCATATTTTAGAAGATATAACATCTGAAATGTTGAAACTTGGAATTTAAATAGTACAAGTAGTGTACTTGTTGCCAATTTAAACAGAATTCAATTATCTTTCAGCGTTTAGCTGAAATGAATTTTTCTTTCAGGCAATTTTCAAACTATAATAACTTGCTTATTTTAAATGGAACCCCATATTTCTCTTTATATGGTTGGATAGAGAAAAAAATTCTGCATCGAACTGTATTAACATTCCCTATACCTATCTTTAATAATTTTTCAGTTATTCAAAATTTTCAATTTCGTTCAATCACCTCCCTTGAAGCAAAATATAATACTTCTAGTCGCCTATGCCAAAATAATTCAACTATAATAATATGCATAGAAGGCTTAGCAAAATGACAAAATACCACAAATGACGTTAATAATGAATATTTTACCTGTATTTTTTACAACTTTAGCCCATCCTACATACACAAAAAGCAAATGAAATAAATATTAATTTAATTAATTACTATTTTCTGTTATTTTATTTCATTGAGACAGTCCAAATTTAATTAATTAATTTCATCTTAATTGTGACAATTGAATTGGAGGTTGTTTTGCTAAGTCTTCTATGTTTTACATTTTATTTCAGGAAAGAAAATTAGACGAAATTGAAAATTCTGAATAACTGAAAAATTATCAAAGATAGGTATAGGGAATATTAATACAGTTCGATGCAGAATTTTTTTCTCTATCCAACCATATAAACAGATATATGGGGTTCTATTTAAAATAAGCAAGTTATTGTAGCTTGAAAATTGCCTGAAAGAAAAATTCATTTCAGTCGAACGCTGAAAGATAATTGAATGTTCTACAGTTTGATAGAAAGTACGTTATTTGTACTATTAGATTTCTAAATTTTAACATTTTAACTGCAATAGTTTCTATGCTGTGAATTTTTTATTTAAGCACTGCAAAATTAAAAATTTCATGAAAAGTTAAAATATCTGAAAAACTTTCAGCGCTAGACCATGGGTCATGTTACCAAAGTCCCCTTCGATTTCATCAAAGAATCTGAAAATGCAATAAAAAATATACCATTTCATTTAAAATAAGGGAGTAGGGTGCACTACCCCATATAAGGGGGATAGCTAGAACAACGAGAATATTTTCTAAAGGTAGCTCAGGTGCCAAAACGGCTATATAGCAAATTTCATAAAGTTCCATCAAGTAGAACTTCTTATACTTTTAGGGTTCCATCCTCTTGGCTCACCCTGTATATATATATATATATATATATATATATATATATATATATATATATATATATATATATATATATATATATATATATATATATATATATATATATATATATATATATGTATACCCACGATAACTGCCGTAAAAATAGTCCAATCTTAATGAAACTTGGTACAAAAATCGATCTTTGGGATAGCTTGGATGAGTTCGTTGGCCAGACTGGTAGGGCCAACACTTTTGGAATAAGAGCTGAAGAAATGTTAAAAAAAATCATTTTCAATATTACATTTGCTTAGATTTTGATGAAAATTAAAATAACAGTAGAGCCGACCATTCTCTATGACCCAGAAAAAAAATCATCAAAATCGGTTCATTGGATCGCAAGAAAAATGCAAAAATCTCTTTTTTGAGTATAAGCAGTAAAATCGAATATCTCAGGTGGCTATGTGTTCTGACAATTGATATTAGAAAAAAAATTGAATATCTAACTAATAACTAATTTTGACAGTTAATATTAGACAAACATAGGTAGATCTAGTATGTTAATATTAACATACTAGATTTATGGAGACAAACAACAAATTTTAAAAGAGTGAAATTTTATTAGTGTTTCTTATTGTTTGTGAATTAATAATATTTCAGCAAGTAGAATGAAGTAGATACATAAAAAAATTCGCTATATAAGGTACTTGCTGCCTTTGGAGATTTTTTTTTTATTGGGGAATATCAAATGAAGTAACGTATGAGCCAATCTACGAAATTGCTTAATAAAAGCATGGCCAACTGAGTGGTGAAATAGAGTTTTATAGTTTTATAGTATGTTCAGAATTAAGTTTCCATAGCCAACTAATTATAATTTTAATTTTTTTATAAAACACTCATTATTTATTGAATGAAATATGAAATTTGATTGATTTATTCACAATTTCCGTTGATAAGAGATAGAAATCAAAGGAAATCAGTAATCACTGGTGACGTTAATCTCTATAATTAAAGGATTATCATCTATTTACATGTACTTAAGTACTTAATTTATATAATTATAGATTGATAAAACAAAAGAAACACGCATTTATTAAGTCTAAATGACGTTACTGTAAGTTATAATTAAAACATACAACAATAGATGGAGCTCAATCAAAACTTTTATTTATCATAGTCAGTTAATAGATGGCGTAATAACAATTCGTATTAGTATGTAACTTAAATTGAATTATCCTGTATACACAGGATGTAAAATGCTTTCATTCCTCGTAGTTGGTTATGCCTTTGGTTACGTAGCGCCTTAGCTTGATTCATTGAACAAATGTCAAATGTAATAAAATATATGAAGTCAGCTACGACTCTATCGAATAAAAGCATAGCCAACTATTAGAATAAATAGCCTTGTATATCCTGTATAGTTCTATGGTATGTTCACAATTAAGTTTCCATAGTCAACTAAGTACGATTTTAATTTTTTTTTTATAAAACACCCATTATTTATTGAATGAAATATGAAATTTGGTTGATTTACTGATTTATTGACGATTTCCGTTGATAAGAGATAAAAATTAGAGGAAATCCCTTGTGACGTTAATCTTCTGTAAGTGCAATAATGTAAGTGCAAGATCTATATACTTAAGTACATACTTAATTTATGCAATTAAATGAATGAAACAAAAGAAACATGGGTCTAGATGACGTTATTGTTACTTATATTTAAATCATATAATAATAGATGGCGCTCAATTAAAACTTTTATTTATCATAGTTTAATTAATAGATGGCGTAATTATTTGTATTAGTATTTATTATTAAATTGAATCATCCTGTATACATATATAGGTTGTAAAATGCTATTATATTTCGTAGTTGGCTATGCCTTTGATTACGTAGGGCCGTAGATTGGTTCATTGAACAAATGTCAAATGTAATAAAATATGAAGCAAGCTACGACTATATAACAAAAGCCATAGCCAACTATGAGATTAAATAGTTTTATACACTCTGTATATATTGTTAATGGTTGTAATAAATATACAGGATATTATTATTATTATCAAATGGTAATAATATTAACCTTGGACTTGTAGGATTTCTCTCTCTATCTACATTAAATAAATGCCAATTTTCCATAATTTAAATTGTAATTACGAATTATAAACAATTGTAATTTGGTAATGTTCAAGGTAAATTTTAATAATAATAATAATAATAAAAATAATAATTAGCGATAATTTTATGTGATTCTTATAACTTAATAATAAATAATGTAAAAAAACTATAAAGATCAATTTCACCAACGTCTATTAAATTTTAACGAAGAAATAAGTTATAATCTTTGCAACGATTATTATTAACTGTTCATTAGATTTAATTGAGGTTGGTGAAATTGTCCCTTATAGCCAAGTAAGAAAAGTTTTAATTCTATGCAGTATTAATTACTTAAATAGGTAAGTAATTAAAATAATCTAATTCTAGAGCTAAGCTATTTTAAGTAGACTTACCGGCCACCATACTTCTCTTTGATTTATTTTTATTATAAAATTATTATTATTATTATTATTATTATATAAGCTGGCTTTAGTTTTTGTTTCTATGTTGATTGATTTGTTGTTTTTGTTTTGTTTTTTTTTAGGAAAATTTTGATTTTTTTTTTTTGTTAAGTAACACTTTCACTGAAAATAAGCGAGGCGCTACCCACCGTCAACTAAACTGAGTAAATTTTCGTATCAATTGTTTTTAATATAACCAAATTCGTATTCTAGTAGGGGTTATAACAATAAAAAAAGACAAATGAACAACAATAATTATTTGTTAATTAGTTGACAATAATTGTACGTAAATTCAAGGAAAAAAAATAATCGAAAAATAAAAAAATATGTCTAGTTTCTCATGTACATTTAACAGACTTTTAAAATTGACCCACGGTTATCATTTATATATTTATTGACTGATAAGGCAATAATAATTTTCAAATGTAATTTCTACGTACTTTCTATTAAAATGGAGAATTGATTGTTTAAAACATAAAAATCTAACAAAAAAAGTAATGGAGAGATTAAAAAAACTTGGCGTCTATGATTATTTATTTATTTACATTTAAATACAAAAGACAAGATAACAATCACTTAATTGATCGAGTGGTCTGATTTTGATCGGTTTTTTTTGTTGTTAATATTTAATAAACAAATTCGATGGGAATAATTTAAATTTTTTTCAATGTTATTATTGGATAATTTTTGTTCAAATATTTATAAATTTTTGTTTATTTAAAATATGTAAATCTGTAGAAATCTATTTCGTCAAGGCTATTGTGGTTATTATTAATGAATTATTTTAATTAATAGATTGAAAGGGGTCGTTATTTATGGGATATGCTGTAGTTTTACAATATATTGATTAGTGTATTCTTGGTTGCATACATAAAACAACTATGACTATGATAGGTCGGTTAAATGTGCTAATATTCAAATTTGGTGACGTCACCACGATACCTTGATAAATATATGTCTCTATTTCTGTCTCTTGTTTTATCTTGTTATAATTCATAAATACAGTGTTATGAACACTAAAACGTCTAGTCGTAGCCTTGCAACAAACATCCGGCATAAATGTAGCCCTTGTGCAATGTTGCCAACATTAAAAAATCGTTTCCTTGATGATAAAAATTAATGCATGCGTAATAAGTGGAGATACTTTCAGTGGGGTTGGAATTCTATCAAGTTTGTCGCTGAAATTAGACAACAAAATACTCGCTTCTTTGTCGTATAGGCAACGCACACGATATTTAAGAAATTTGTGTTGACAATACAACTCGCACAAGAGCTGCATCTAGATGACATCATATTTAATGTTTGAGGGCTACTTATAGATTATTTTTGGTGCCTAATATTCGATTCAAACTCTCCATATTTATACATTACCAAAGGCACAGCCAACTGCAAGAGGAAACACCATGGTACACTTGGTGAATATACCAAAAAAAAAAACATTTCCATTTTTAATTTTTAAGCTATATGTAAAACACAACAGTAAAATAAATTAAATACCGTATGTATTAAAAGTGTGTAACCGACTTTAATACGGCATTGAAACAATAAGGTTATGTTTTTTCTTGGCGCAAAATTGAATGTATATGAGTTACTTTGATCGTGTGTATTGATGGTTGCATAACTCTCTAAAATAGTTTACATGTAGTTTATAATAATTGTACAATATTATTAAAATTATATTTCCATAAAATTCTGTAATTACACCATATGAAACATAACAACTCTCAATAATTACAGATATTTTACAAAATTTAGCGTAACTTAAAAAAGCATAATTGAACGTGTATGAACCGCTTTATACTATAAATGTCAATGGTCGCATTACAATAAAGAAGTCGTTAAAAACAGGTCGTAATCTTAGTTAATGTTTCAGTGTACAAGACATTTTAAATAGTTACCATCTATTTATACTTTGTAGTTATTATCAATTATTTAATCAATTTAATTTTTTTTTTAACTATAACAATTTGAGAAATTAACATAAATATTGATTTGTATTGTTAGTTGCATAATTTAGAAACAGTACGTGATCTAATAAATAAGTTAGGTTAAGTTACAAAATTGTGTCAATTTTTTAATTAAACATCCGAATTAAACAATAAAAGAATGTCGTTAAAATCTGACTTAAAACAATTATTAAAACCATATTACTTAATTAATATAATCTTAAGTTTATCTTATGTTATATTAAAACGTCTACCTGGTGTTTGTAATTATTTATTTCAAGTGGAAGAATGCGAATTTGATGGGGTAAAAATCTTAATTTTCTTCTTCTTATTATTATAATTATTATTAACAATTTTTACAAATTTTGTAGCGTGAAAGTGAAATTTTATTCTTCTTATTGATTGTCATCATGATACGAACAAGAAAATCAGGCAGCTTATCAATGATTAATTACTTATCATCAAGTTTTATTTATACGAAAGTTGCTAATTTAATTTTATGGTTTAATGCTGATTTCCTTATGGGTATCATCTATGGTATTATTTTTATATGTAAGTATTAGAGGGGCATTGAAATCAGAACGTATAACGTAGCTTGTTTCATACGACAAATTTTGATTGATTTTGATCAAAGTCTGCTTGATTTTTCAACTCAATGCTGCCTAACAGGCCTATTTGATTTGAATTGCTGCTTAATGAAAAGAAATAGCGAATATCTCTATTCTTATACTGTTTGTTATCATAATTTATGAAAATTGAAGCAAGCAGTATGAGTAAGATAGGGATGGGAATATTTGCTATTCTTATTAGTGTGGTGGTAACTAGCGCCAATGCGGCAAAAATTAGCATTTTTTTTAGTAATAGAAAATGAGATCAAATAAGCTTAGGTCTGTTATAGACAGTGTTGTGTTGTAGAATCAAGTAAGCTTTGAATTTAATATTTTTTAATGTATAATTTGTTTTTTTTTTTTCTAGTATGTGCTCTACTATTTCCTGAACCAACTTATTCTGGACCTGATAATGTTATCTATTTTCGTAGTTTACAATCATTAGATGATGAATTATTAAAACAAACAAATACATATTGGTTAATAACATTTTATACAATGTGGAATCCAAGTTGTATTAATTTTGCACCAATTTTTGCTAAATTGAGTACAGAATATTGTTTAAATAATTTACGTTTTGGTAAAATTGATATTGGACGTTATCCAGATGTTGCAAAAAAATATAAAATTAATGATAGTAGTTTAAGTAAACAATTACCAACAATTATATTATTTTCAAATGGTAAAGAATTAATAAGACGACCAACAATTGATAGTAAAGGTAATGTTGGTAAATTCTTTTTTAATTATGATAATATCAAATTAGGTTTTGATTTGAATAATTTATATGAACAATGTAAGAAACAACTAAAAACAACAACGAAAATTCACAACAAAACTGACTAATCAACATTTGTCTTTTGGTGTTTCAATGTAAACGCATTGAATATGGTGCGTTTATAACAGTATTGCATCTATTAGTTGGCTATGCTTTTTGTTTGTTATTTGATGGCGCATATTTAAATCGAAAGTTGAGTTAGTAATCTGCATTACCGATCCTACAATACTATGAAAGAAAAACATGGCCAACTAAATTTTTGTAGTATATACTCCAGGTAGGGTGGTATTCACTAACTTTCGATAGACTACTGTCTGTCTAGTAGAGAAGAGTGAAATAAGATATAATTGCACAGTAACTTGCGTGATGGTTATTTTATACTTGTTTCTTTCTTATTAGTCACTAAAATTAGTGAATACCATTCATACTTTGTTTTATTATCGATAATCTCATGTGTATTGTATTTATTTTGAATTAAAACAATAGCGCGACAATTTTTTTTTATTTATTGCTTTGTTTTTATACACAAAAAAAATCAATCTACCATTCAATTAGCATAGGTTTGGCAACTTCTTTAGCTTTATCCTTATCAAACAATTGTTCAACAATAGTTAAAGCGAATTTTGTTGCTGTACCAGGTCCACGACTTGTTATCAAATACTCATCAATAACAACATCATCATCTTTTTGATATTTATATAAATTATCATCGATAAATTGTTTTTCCATAGCTGGATATGATGTTAATTTTTTACCAATACATATATTATGTGCTTTTAATGCAGTTGGTGCTGCACAAATTGCAGCAATTAAACGTTTTGAATCTTCTTGTTGTTTTAATAATTCACCAACAATTTTTGAATTGATCATTTCTTCTGTACCACCTAAACCACCAGGCATTACAATTACATCAAATGGTACTTTTGATGGTGCATCTTCAATTGATATATCTGGTAAAATTTTTACATTACGACTACATACAATTGGTTCACAATTTGGTATACCAGCAATAGAAACATTCACCTATAAAATAAGGGTTGAAATAGGGCTATTCTTTTTTAAAAAATTATTGAATTAAGAGTTCTGAGTTCTTACACCAGCTCGACGTAAAACATCAATGGATGTTACAGCTTCCATTTCTTCACTACCTTTACCAAGGAAAACTAATGCAGTTTTTTCCATTTTTCCGGTGCAAATTGTAAAAGTCCGCGTTGTTGTTGTAAAAATCGGGATAATTCGAGAAAAACACACTGACATTTGAAGGTTAAACCGACTGTCATTTATGTATTGTTAGTTGCATACATTCAATCTAATTTAAGATCAAGGTTAATAGTTTTTGCAGGTTTACTGGATACTCATTGTGTTGTATTATGCATTGTGACGTCACATACAGTTTACAATTTTATCGATAATTTTTCTAATTACATTATGTACTCGTTTAAAAAAGCACTGTTCTTACTTAAAATTTACCAAATAATACATAAATCTACTATTTCAATGTAGAATTTGAATTATCTTACATATTGGTAATACTGTCTCGACTATTTTATAAATATTGAAAACACTAGTTATTACGAAATATTGAAAAAGTGTTTTAATAAGTATTAGGCCACTTTTTTTATTATGCTAACAACGCTATTATTAAGTGTGAAATAGAAAAACATAATAATAGACAACTTTGTAAACACAATGCTGTATTGTGTGTTACATACGATCCAATAATATAACAACTATTAAAGAATGCTGATAAAGATAGTTTCGAAACACAGCAAATCCGTCAAAATACTTTCAAATGAATATAATTATTAATTATAGACAATTGTATTAAACACTTGCTTGTATTGTATGTTGCATAAACACTGACGTAATTACCTATGAACCTTCTCTTTTGATATCGCCAAATGACGCATTCGTAGTACTTAATTTAAGCATGTTTATTGTTTTCGAAATTCTATAATCATTGAGTTATTATTAGAAGAAAAAAGTGTCAAAATAGTTGTTACCTGTAGTTATAATAATTAATAATTGTCGAAATAAACTTGGATTGAATTTTAATTCTAGTTGAGTGTTGTTCACGGTTTTTGCATATTTAAATACAAAAATACGAAATAAAAACGTTGTATTATTGCAGTAAATTTAATAAAGGAAGATTTTCTACATGAAATACATCAAAAATAGTGGTTTATCATCTTATACAGACAACTTCTTAAACAACTTATAGTAATAAGTGTTGCATACTGCATACATATAATTAATGAAAAAGTTAACCTTCTCTAATATTCTCGTTAATTAGCGCATGCGTTGTATTAAAGTTAACTTTCTTTAATGTTATCGCTCTGATGTTCTTGCGCAGTGGTATTCTAACAGCAAAAAAAGACCTCCAATCAATTCATACATTCCTAATACAAAATCGAAAATTTTTCAACAAACATGGCGGATATGCATTCAAATGATAGTATAGATTATTATTATTATTTCAGTATTATTAAACGTGGTCAACAGATGACCCTGCTATTTTCTAATAAATTATTAGTAATAATTATTACAGTTACTAAATATATACAGTACCGCAATTCTATGGGCCAATGTGTTAGAGAGAGAAAGCAAATTTTTGCACCAATATGGTGGCATTTGTAATAATCGGCCATTCTATTAGCTGTACTCAATAATCTGTCATGGAGTCAGATATCTTGATTTTAAATTCACCTCTCAATGTCACCAACTTATAGTTTCAAATTCAAATATCCCCATAAATTTTAGTTCAAAATGGCGGATATTGTGGTACTGTATACATATATTTAGTAACTGTACTAATAATAATAACAATTGAGTAAATTTTATAAATACCTAAGATATTATTTAAATAAAAGAGTAGAAAGAATTGTTATTCGTCGTTATAGTTACTGATAATTATCAAAATAGACTTGAAATTAGTTTAATTATAGATGTACAAAAAAAAGTATCTTACGGTAATTCACAATTCAATACAAAAAATATGACAAAAACATTGTAATTATACAGTGATTACAATAAAATAAACATTCTGTGCATGAAATAGATACATCAGTAATTATTATTGTCTAATATAGGCAACTTCTTGTACATTTTACTGTATTAATAGTTGCATACAAACAAAATTCCAAAAAGTGAGTTTTCTCTTACATAATCGCTGCGTTGCGCATGCGCAGTATTAAAGTTAACCTTCTTTTATAATATCGCTTTATTGCTTTTGCGCAGTGGCAACTACAACTAATTGTTATAAAATACCTCAATCAATTCATACATTCCTAATACAAAATCCAAAAATTTTCATCAAACATGGCGTATAATTTAAGTTTTGAAATAGTTGAATAGATGTCACTACCAAGCAATATTTTTATTTGGCGGTAATTCTTAAATACTTTTAATTTTCATTATAACTGAAAACAATAATGGTATCAATAACAATAATAAAACAATCCTTTAAATTAATTAAATAATTAAGCTATCTTTATTAATTAATTATGAATTAAATTAACCGAATATAGAATGGATCAAGTTAACTTTGATTAATAATACATAAGATTAACATAAATTAATGTTATGTTTACAAAATCTCTTTCTAATCAAACAAAAATTATTAACTAAACAAATTAAGTAAATTAATTACTAATACTTTATTATTATCGCCGAATAAATTTGAATTCAAACGTGTGAGATTTTAAATTTAGTACCAACATTGTAAAAGTATATTTACTAAAGATGGTTAAATAGAGGAATCTGATCCCAACGTTGCCAAATCTCTAAAACTTCCCTAATTATAATAGTAATTTATTTTTAATGAAAATTAAATTACAGTAGTCTTTGATTTATTTTATTAATAAATACAAGTCGTTTATTACAATTTAAATTTTTTAATACAACTTTTTTTATGTCTACTTAAAGTACAACTACGTGCAAATCTTTTATTACAAATGACACATTGATAAGACTTTTCACCTGTATGTACTGTTGAATGCTCCTTTAATGCTACTTTCTGTGTAAATTTCCTACCACAAACATTACATTGATAAAAAATCTCATTTGTATGTATATTAAAATGTGTCTTTAAATTAGATCTTTGTGTAAATTTTTTACCACATATATGACATTCATATGGTTTTTCACCACTATGTATTTTTAAATGTGCTTTTAAATGTATACGTTCTATAAATTTCATTGGACATATATAACATTGATAAGGATTTATACCAGTATGTAAATTTAGATGTGTATTTAATTGTCCTTTTTGTGCAAAATTTCTATTACAATATTGACATTGATATGGTTTCTCACCTGTATGTCGTGTTAAATGTGTTTTTAATGTACCTTTTCGTGCAAAACTCTTACCACAAATGTCACAATGATGACCTTTATTTTCTGTATGTGTTAATAGATGTCTTTTACAATTTGAACGATCTTTAAATTGTCTGCCACAAATTATACACTGATAACGGTTTACACCCGTGTTTTGTTCATCCAATACTATTATAACATCACTATTATTATTATTATTATTATTACTTTTCCTATTATCTTGATTCTCATTATAACCAACCACAACTATAAAAAAATAATCCATACTAATTGATAAATCGATAATTAACAATAATAAAATCAACCCTCTTATAACACGATCATAGTGTTAAAATTATTACTTATAAAAATGATATTCGAACAGAGATTATCTATAACACGAATCGTGTTATAGAAAGGTTGGTTTTATTATTAAGATTAGGTATTACCAATTCTTGAAAATAAGTCATCATTATTATCAATATTTGTTATCTTTCTATTATCACCAATTGATGAACTTGGATACTGATTGTCTTGTTCATCTTCTAAATCACTCTCTAAAGCACACAATCATATCATTTTTTAAATTACAATAAATGAATTAAGAGAAAAAATAGACTCGGATAACATGGATATTATAACACGAATTGTGTTATAGGAATCAGTGTTTAAAATATACAATTTTCACCATATAATTCAACAATTAAGAAATAAAAAATCCTCGTATAACACGGTTATAATGTAAAACAACACCGACAACACGATAGAAATAATATTAGTCTTATATGACACGATTAATATTTTATAAATAGCAACAAATTGATTATTTTTTATTGCCGCTATGTCGAAACAAAAGTTGTAATATGGTGTTAATAACAGAGAACAACCGTGTTGTAAGAGGGTTATTATTACTACTATTATTATTCTTACCGATTATTGAAGGAAATTCTTCAATGCTTGATTCATCTTTTATAATATAAGAGCAATATCTATTGGGATCTTTATTATCATTAATGATAGTTTTATCATTATTATCATTATCATCATCATCATCATCATCATCAATTGGTATACTTGGGTAATAATTATTTTGATAATTTTTTTCGTTTTCATCATCAAAGTTGTTCTCTACAACGTGTTTAAAACATTAATTCTCACTCTTTAATTACATAAAAGTCCGTTAAATTTTATTACAGTCTTTATTGTTTTTTTAATTTATTACCAATAAACTAGGAAATCCCTAAATAATAATAATAAATAAAAATTGAGTATTGAAAGGGGTGATTGAACTGCCTTAAAAATTTAGGTCAAGCGATTCTCCAATTTACTGGTAATAAATTTGAAAAGCAAGAAAAGATGTAATAAGATTTCTAAAGAATAACACAAGCTGGACAAAAATTGGATAGTCATTCAAATTTTATGACATTTTTTCTTATCTTTTAAATTTATTACCAATAAATTAGGGTAATAAATTCGTTATATCTTTATATAATTTACGTCAAGCGATTCCCTAATTTACTGGTAATAAATTTAAAAAGCAAGAAATAATGTAACAAAATTTGAAGGACTATCCAATGTAATAAAATTTCTGAAGTTTGAAATAAAAAAGTATAAACAAGACGCAATGGATCGACCTGACAAAGTTGAATAGTCCGTCAAATTTTATTACATTTTTCTTGCTTTTTAAATTTATTACCAGTAACCTAGAGAATTCTTATTTATGATGAATATTCTTACCAATTTTAAAACGTGTTTCTTCAATATCTATTTCAGTTTTAATAAAATCAGTACACAAACTATTTCTGTCTAATTGTCGATTGTCTTTATCATCATCATCATCATCATCATCATCATCATTAACATTACTTTTATTACCATCATTAACAATCGAAATATTTGGATGCTGATTTGTTTTACAAATTGTTAAGTCTTCATTATCAAATTCACCCTCTAAAAAACAATGTTAATGGATAATCATTTATTACTATCATTATTATTATCACTAATACTATTATTATAATAATTACCAAATCTTGAAGGGTTCTTTTTGTGTAAATTTCCATCTTTATTATCATTATTTGCTAACTGTTTATTATCTTCAATCAATGTACTTAAGGGCTGATTGTCTTCATCTTCTGAATCGATCTCTAAACAATTAAATTAAAATGATTAAAATCAAAATCAACCCTCTTATAACCTCCCAGTGGCATAAAGTACATTCCCGCACCCAGAGTCAAGGAGGCTAAGAAATCTAATAAATGTTTACCTTCAAGATCTAGGTAAGTTATTACTAATGAATAGTGGGGCCCCTTTTGTTACGGGGGAGTTGAAATTTTCGTTACGCCACTGGGATTTAATATAATAAACCGTGTTAAAAGAGGATAGGATTTAGATGTTTCAATTATCCAAGGCTGCTTGATTTTTCAGCTAAACTTTCTCGCAGGCTTGTGCTTTTTTTTTTAAAAAAATCCCCTAAGAACAAACTTTTGAGAAAATACCAATTTTGGTCCCATTGGCGCTAATTAATATTTCCATCTCTCTTTAACTGTCAACTTATGATAGTTGAATCACGCTGTATGAGTAAGATAGAAATAGAAATATTAGTTATTTCTTTTTATGAAATGGTAACTAGCGCCAATGTGGTAAGAATTGACATTTTCTAAAAAGTAAGTAAGACAGTGATAACTAGTGATAAGTCAAGCAGGCTTTGTATTTACCAATTCTTGAATTCATTTCACAATCATCATCTGTTTCTTTAATGTAAACAACAAATTGTCCATCATCATTATGTCGAATATGTGGCCATTTTTTATGGAAATCTTCAATATTTTTTTGATTATTTTCAATTTTATTTAGCAATAATTGATGTGTTTCAAGAATTTTTTCACGATAATTATAGAAAATAATCAATATATGGAAACAATTAAAACATACAAATTTTGTATATGGATCATTTTCAACAATCTAAAAATACAAATATACTTAATAAGTAATTAATTAATTAATTAATTTTAATTGTTTATACCTTCAAATTTGTAAATAATTCAACAATAGTAGGTATTGTTGGATTTGTTTGTTTATTATTAAAAATATTGTAACAAAACTCACGATATTTCTCAATATTACAAAAACGACAACGTTCCATATTTCACCTTTGTATTAATTAATTAATATTAATTAATAATTAACAATAAATTTTAATTAGAAAACGGCTAAATTAATTCGTAAACAAAGACAATCAAAACAATAAATTCAGCAACATAACCTCACATATATATCTTACAATGTTGCCATATGAATACAATCAGTCAATTAATTTATGAAATAAAACCGTTAAAAATTCAATTTCAATAAAAACATTGCAATCAAATTAAAAACTAACCAAAACAATTACGATAATATAAGTTATTTATTTGCAATTATTGAAAATTTAGTAAAAATTTGTAACATTGACAACAGTGATTATTTTGCTTGAGACACTTGCGACGTATACTTTATACAAATCTACAGTGTATTGACTTTGAATTAAAATTTTTGTATATTTTCGGTTAATAAATGTAATATAAATTCTATTATTAAGTTTTATTTAATTTTTCTTTATGATAACAATAGAAAAACCTAGTAATTTATGTGTTTTATTAGATAAATTTTGTCAAGTCAATACATTGGAAATTCGATGGACTATACATAATGTAAGGCATCTGGTAATAAAGTGTTGCCAACATTATTTTTAGTTGTTTAAAAATTCTAGATAGCGCTAGTATAGCCGAACCTCTCTTAGATGATTGTATTTAAAATTTTCAAATAACGTCTATTTTAGAATCGATTTTGATCTTTTAGGCCGTTTATAACTGAAATTATCGATTTTAATACAAATTGTACGTAGGCAGCAAATTTTATTGGTTCTAACCGTTTTTCCAAGAGAATTTCCACCTTGACAATGTGTTTGTATTGTCATTATGTTTTTACTGACATATCCTAAATTAGAGGAAATATAGATCTGGCAACATTGGATACGATTTGTGACGTCAGACGAACCAGCATCTAAATTTGTATAATCTAGCAATCATGTCGTTTAAAACCATTGCTCTAAGATGTATGACTGGTTGTCTATATTGCACAAAAAAATTTACACAGCAACAACGAATTATTGAAATCGAATTTATTGCTGTTAGGATAAAAGAAATCATTTTTTAAACAGCCAACTAATTGAAAATTAGTATGTAATTGTATTGTTGGTTGTATATATTATAAAGTAGCCTTTTTTTTAGATTTAACCAATTTGTGAACATTCGAATTTACCATTTTTTAAATTCAACACCATCCGGTGGCTTAACTTCAACCTTTCCTTGAGCAATTTCGTTCCAATTTGTACTTAAAACTGTACCACCACTTTCCGTCTAAATAAAACAAAAAATCATTAATTTAATTTAATTAATTAATTAAAATAAATATAAATAAATTACATACATAGCTCTTATTCATTGCACGTTTCACCTCATCACTACCTTTCCCATAAATATCACGTAATAATTTATTTATAGCCTCCTCACCAGCTGGATTCTCGTTTGCTTCATCTTGTTCAATACGTTTCTCAATTGCTGACCAATTTTTATAACCAGTACGTGATGATGTTGGATAAACTAAAGCTGGATTAATTTGTTGTTGTTGTTGTGGTATTGTTTTTAATTGTTGTTCCTCAACACCTATCAATTTCGTCCAACGTACACCTTCAGTTTTCTTCAATTTAATTTCAATTTTTAATGGTGTTAATCTATATGAGCATTCATTTGGTTGGATTTTATGCGATAGATTATAATTAATTTTAAGTTCATCATCATCATCATTTGATTCATGTTGTTCTTGTTCTTCTTGTTGTTGGTGTTGTTTGATAATTAAATTAATAGACTGTTCATTGAAATCAATTTTTAAATTTTCTTTTTTTATATTCTTGATTAAAATCGTGATAACAACATGTGTTTCAGTTTGATACCAATCGTATTTCACTGGAATATTCTAATTTAAAATAATAATAACAATAATTAGAACACAAATAACATAACCTCAAACAAAATAATTAAATTACCTTATCACTAACAATAGTTCCAGCCATTCTATTGTTTTATCTCTATTTAATGATAACAATATTCCAATCTATTTAGAAAAAAAAAACAGGCAAAAACACTATTTTTGTTATCAAGTTTTTCAAAATATAATTCTAGAAATTTTCAGTTTTGACAGATGACAGTTACCTGAAAAATGCTAATTGTGGCCTTATTACTCAATGTTCAATGTCTTATTAATAAAACCAATACAGGTTTGCTGGATCTGTATCAAGGTTTTGCTAGAAACCTGACGTCACAACTGTTTCAATTGCATCCACTTTGATTTATTTTTCAACTGTTCTGTGACGTTTCAATTGCCAATCGATCCGGTCATTCTATTGTTTTTCTATAATGATAACAATATTACAATTATTTTATATCTGACGTCACAACATTTTTTTCAATTGTCTTGAAATTGCATCACTCTGATTTGTTGCCAGCTATTTTGTGACGTCTCATTTCTCATTGCCAACATTACAGATACAAATAGAGCAAACCTCTGAGATTTATTCTCTTGAATCTTGCAAATTTAGAATTTTTATATTTATAGAAAAAAAAAAACATCCAATTTTATGGATTACATAGTTTTGATAACGTAGGTACGATAATAATTTAAAATTCAAATTTATGATAAGACAATTACGTGATTATATTTCCTGTATTCTTTACAAAATCAATTTTATTGTAAATAAATTCAATTCAATGTAAATTTATCGTTTAATTAGCAACAAATTACGAGAATACATGATTCAATTTTTCTTATAAATAATGCATTATTTATATATGTACTAATGAATTGGAAAAATACGATTATTTGAAATTTCCCGCTACAAATCTAAAGAACCAACTGGACTTTCACCTATATTTATCTTTGTTTAATACATGTTAGTAATATAGGTGATCTTTATCGAAAAATCTAGAAGGCGTCGAGAATATTTGAAGGTCGTGTAGATTTGAAAAAAAAAATAACAACCGAAACGTGTCCACCATTTTGCTGGAAATTCAATTGTTATACAGTTACACAGCAGATTTTCATTCCAGTTTCAGCTGCTGTTGTGTGCGGATCATTCGTGAAATTTAGTAAGATTTAATTAATTTTTTATTATTGTAATTAATTAATTATTAATTATAGGAGATTTGTAATAAAAATGCCTGTACCAGAATTACAAAAACCGGCACCTGAATTTAAGGGTACTGCTGTTATTAACGGTGCTTTTAAGGATATCCAATTGAGCGATTATAAAGGCCAATATGTTGTACTTTTCTTCTACCCTTTAGATTTGTAAGTTTTTAATTAATTGCGTAATTATGCAAAAAAAAATAATTGATTTTATTCGTTTGTTTAGTACCTTTGTTTGTCCAACTGAAATCATCGCCTTCTCGGATCGTGCTGCAGAATTTACAAAAATCAAAACATCTGTAATTGCCTGTTCAACTGATTCACATTTTTCACATTTAGCATGGGTGAATACACCACGTAAACAAGGTGGTTTAGGTGAAATGAATCTACCAATTTTATCTGATAAAAATATGAAAATATCACGTGATTATGGTGTATTAAATGAAGATACTGGTATACCATTCCGTGGTTTATTTATTATTGATCCAAATGGTATATTACGTCAAATTACAATCAATGATTTACCAGTTGGACGTTCTGTTGATGAAACATTACGTTTAGTACAAGCATTTCAATTTACTGATGAGCATGGTGAAGTATGCCCAGCTAATTGGCATCCTGGTTCTAAAACAATGAAACCAGATCCAGTTGGTAGTAAGGATTATTTCCAAACTGTTAATTAATTAATTAATCAATTATTTGATTAATTAATTAAGGGAAAAACTACAACTCTCTATCTACCATGTTTTTTTTTTCATTTTTCTTCAATCTTTTTTTGTAAGGAAACAGCTCAAGCGTTTCAGTATTAGAATTAAGTAATATCAAAATTTTCCATTACAATAAAATTGCATTGAAATTAATTAGTTCGATAAATGTTTGTTTTTTAACCGATCTTATCAACCTTCTAATTAACCTTCCTGATTAAGTCATGCGATAATTAAATAACGATAATTGTGTAAAAATTCGAATAAACGCGCGTCATACCGGGCGATTCACGTTTGAGAAAACATTCTTACTGTTAGAACTTTTTTTCTCAGAGAACATTTTAGCGAAATTAGGTCCTTGTAGCTTACTGGGAAGTTGGTTAAAAGGCGTGTTTTTGTGAGAAAGTCGCCATTTTTACAGACTGATTAATAATGACCAGAAGATCCTCATAAAATAGTTTTTATTCGTTTTTCATCACTGGAATCGCGTGAAAATGAAAATAAAAAACAATTATGAGGACATTCTTATGAATGAAAAGGTCATTTACCTATTTACTATTTTTAACTAACAAAAAATGAAGGAAGATTATTTAATGCTGACTTTGTTTATTTAAAAGAAAATCCATGACATTGAATAAATTAGAAATAGATGAAGAGTACATCAGGGCAAATCAGATAAGAGCAAAATACATTAACAATTTTATCCTATCAATTTACAAATAGTAAACAGATAAGGTTACTAATTAGATTCATTCATTTTTCCAACGATCGTTTTTTAGATTAACTTCCCAGTGAGCTACAAGGCCCCAATTTCGCTAAAATGTTTATAAAGCCATACAATTGGTCAACTTTTCAATTCAAGCGAGTAACAAGAGAGGGTGCTATTATTCAAATTTTATAATCAACCAATCGGATTGTAGAATTAAGCGGACATAGATATGCCTTTATAGTGCATTTTCGTAGCTTGGTTCATACGTTATCGGATTTATTTTTTTTTCCAACAGAAAGACAGAGTCGAACTAAGCCACGACGTTATGTAACCAAAATTACTAATTTATATAAAAAAACTTCATTTATTTCAATTTGTTCTATAATTTCATGATTATAAGTTGAATTTATCATTAATGCTAAAACATAAGCCCTATTTGTCATACTACTACATAATTATTGTTCTTTCTCCAATAATTGAAAGACAGTTTAAATAAAAGCGCTCTAAATAAAGCCACACGATTGGTCAATTTTATAGATCACATGTTAATTTCAATTAAATCAAGTAACGAAAGATGGCGCTTTTACATTGCACCAATCGGGTTAAAGAATCAACAATAATCGAGTACACCGGACATAGTAGACGTGCTATTATAATACAGTATCGTAGCTTAGTTCATACGTTACTAGATGCAAGAATTGTTGTATTTATCAATAGAAAGACAACTAGACGAACCAAGTTACGACACTACGTTACAATCATTAGGAATTTATATAAACCAATGTTTAAATTTTATTACAGTCACTAAATACATACAGAAAAAGAAATTTTAACGCCAAAATGGCGACCTTGCGCTACAGTGTATATTTAGTGACTGTAAATTTTACAATCAATCAATTGGTTTGAAGAATAAACCAGAGATAGATGTGCCATTATAATACAGTGTTGTAGCTTAGTTCATACATTGCTTGATTTAACAATGGTCAATGTATTTTCAAATAGAGACATACAACTAGACGAACCAAGCTACGACGCTACGTTACCAAAATTTAGTAATTTATATAAAATGACAGATGGCAAATTTACAATGCACCAATCGGCTTGATGAATCAACAATTATGAAAAATACCGGGCATATACTACGTGCATTTATAATACAGTGTCGTAGCTTAGTTCATGTGTTGTAATTTCTTGTATTGTCCAAGAGAAATACAAACAGAGCCGAACTAAGCTACGACGCTACGTAACCAAAATTACGAATTTATATAAAAAGCAAAGAATGCTTCATTTTTCAATTCAACGCTGTCCAAGAGGCTGCTTTTGTAAAAACACCAATCTTGACAGTTTGTTTATTATGGAATTTTAAAAAAATGCAGTCAGCCTGATAGACAGCGTTCAGTTAAAAAATCAAGCAGGCTTACATTAGATAAAAAAACTTCATTTTTTTTTTAAACTGTATTATTGAAGTTCGCTAACTTTCCAACAGATGGTAGTACCATTAAAAATCCAAGTAAAATCCAAAAAAAACACCACCCTAAATTAAGATAATTTCGATTTTGTTGTTGTTGTTGTTGTATTTGTACGAAACCGTTTTGTTAATTCTTGTTGCATAGCTTGTTGATCTTGTTGGCTAGCTTTTGTTATTTGTTCCATAACTTCATGATTATATGTTGAATGTAACATTAATGCTAAAACACCAGCTCTATTTGCCATACTACTACGTAATTGTCGTTCTTTCTCTAATAATTCATCCAATTTTAACCATTGTCTAACACGTTCTAAATCAATTTCAGCACGTCTTAATTTCTCCCATACATAATGTTTTATACAATATTTTTTTGGTGCACGACAAAATTCACCAGTTAAATTAAATACATTTGTAACAATTGGACAACCACATACAATATTATCATGTATTTTTGGATCTTTTGAATGTTCAGGACATAAAACTCTTAAACGTTTACAATATGTATGTGTTGTTGAATTATAAAAATCACAAAACATATTATTACCTTCAATACGTGTTTTAAATATTGAACCAAATGTTGCTTGTGATTCATATTTATTAAAACATTTATCCATATGTTTTATTGCTGTTTTTGAATGTATTTCATGTCCACATGTTATACAATATGTTGATATTTCATTTATATCATCATCTTTATTATCATTATCCCAATTTGGATCAATTGTTGCATTTTTAGCACGTTCTATAATTAAATCTAATTCATTATGACGTTTATCTAATTCATGTAATATTTGTTTAACTTCAATTTGTTGTTTTCTTATTATATCTAATTGTTTTATATTTAATTCTTCAGCTAAACATGGACTTAATGACCATTCTTGTAAACGTTGTGGTAATACTTGTAATATACGATTTGTTGCTAATTTTAAGCCACATTCATCTGAACAATATTTTGAACCATAACGTGCACTATTTATACATGTTGGTCCATAACATTGTCTTGGATAATCTGTCATTAAATGTATATTTGATGGTAATTCATGATCTGAACTAGAATCACGACGTTTACGTCTACTACTACCACTATTACCACCATAATTAACACATATTCTCTGTTTACAACGATCTTTTAATCGTGTTGTTTGTGTAGTTGCTGTACCATATTTATAACGTTTTATACAAATATCACAACGACCACAATCTTCAGTACGATAACAACCCATACAATCACCGCAACGTTTCAATTTCTTTTCATTTTTATTCTCACCACGTTCTTTACGTTTTCTATATTTACGCTGTTGTTGTTGTTGTTCTTGTTGTTGATATTCTTGATTAACATCAAAATTATTAGTGGATGTTGTTGTAGCAGTACTACCACCAATTTCATCTCGTTTCGTTTTCCAACGTGTCCTTAATGTAGGATCTTCATCATTACAACGTACACAAATATATTGTTTGATCATTTTTGATTCTTTTTCTGATATATTCACACAATCACCATGATACCATTCTTCACATGCATCACAAGCAATCATAAAACGTGAACTATCCGATGAACGGCATATACAATAAGCTTGACCATCCAATTTTAATACAGTATCAATTTTTGATTGACGTTCTGGTAATAGAAATTGTTTAACAATCTCTTCACGCTATAAAAAATGTAATTAATTTAATTTAATATAATTAATTAATTATGTAATTAGATAATTACCGAAATATCCTTCTTACGTGACATCTTCGAAACGACTAAAAAATGGTAAACATAACCTCACTTTTTGTTCATTTGGATTATTGTTAAAATATACTCACCAATTAAAAAATAATTAACCAAATCACAAAAATTATTGATTAAAACAATTGTTTCTAAATTAATTTTAATTTTAATAATAAAAATCAATTAATGATTACGGTATATTTCCATTGATAATCAAGTCTAGCCAACTGTAAGTTACTAAATTTCACTATTTTTAAAAAGACAAATTTTAATAAAATCGATTAATTGTACCGTTTTTTTTTTAATTATAATAAAAATTATTTTTAATTTATGGAATTTGTTGTATTATTTGTAGAAAATTTGTTTATTTGTTGATTTATAAATTTTTATTGTGATGGTGGATTTGTTTGCAGTTGGCTATACTGTGTCTTGTTTTACGGATAAAAATCGTGGCTTTCTTTGTTTATGTTTGTTGATGTTTTGGCGGAATTTTTAAATCTTGTAAGCAAATTCGAGCAAAATCGGCTAATTAAACCGTTTTTTTTTTTTAAATTATAGTAGAAAAAATGTTAATTTTTGTAAATTGCTTGTGTTAATGGTAAAAAATTGGTTTATTTAGCGATTTACAAATTTTCATTTTAATAGTGGATTTATTTACAGTTGGTTATATTGTGTTTTGTTCAATGAACAAATATCGTGGCCTTCTTTGTTTATGTTTGTTAAAGTTTAGGCGGGATTTTTTAAATAATAGCATAAAATTCTTTTCAAATATATTAAAAAAATACATTCATTTGTCACCGTATTCTTCATCAATATCAAATAAAATATACACAAAATAATAATAATAATAATATAAAAATTAACATATTTACAAATTTGTTATGATTACAAGACACTAGTTAACAAATCCAGGAAATTCCATCTAAAATTGTTATTTTTTTTGTTGATTTACGGCGAATTTAGTCTTTAAGAAGAAAAAAATGTCCTGTAATTGTTAATCTAGTCTTGTTGATGTCATGGTGTTGTTATCGAGGTACAAATTGACATCAATTTGAGGGGTTTAATAGCCGGTTTTTCCAGGTGCTCCATAACTGGTGGAGAGACCACCACCACCGCCACCACCACCGCCTCCTCCATGACCGCCGCCGATTCCACCACCGATGCCTCCGCCGCCTCCATGACCACCGCCAATACCACCACCGATACCACCGCCGATACCAGCGCCATCTCCGAAACCTAATCGAGAATTTTTGTTAGTTGTTTAAATTATAATCTTATTTGTTGTTTTTTTACCGCCGCCGAATCCACCGCCGCCGCCTCCGCCAAATCCACCACCACCACCGAATCCACCGCCGCCTCCAAATCCACCACCGCCGCCGCCTCCAGTTTTCTGTAAATTCAAAATAAACATAAATAGATTGAATTGAGTACAACTTTCTCTTACTCTCTCTATTTTAAATTAATGGTTTCATGTGTATGACAAGGATAAAGATAGTGAAATTGAAGTAATGAAAGTATTTCACATGCAAATGATCTTTCACTATAGTGACATGATTTCTTTATTTTTATTATCGTTTGTTCTTTTATTCTAACCTGTGTCTTGTATCTGATGAAGTACACTTCCGGTTTACTGGGTTGTGTTGGTGCTGGTGTTGGTATTGTTATTTCCGGTGCTTCTTCCGGTTTCTTAACCAACACATAAACTAATGTCTTTTCTTCGTTTTGTGGTTGTACAGGAATTACTGGCGCTGTAGGTGCTGGAGCACTTGGTGCCTAATTAAAAAAAGAAAAAAAACAATAGTAAGCATTGAAACAATTGAAATAAATTCATATTTACTTTGATGAAGATGATTTTGTAATGTTTCTGTGCCTGTCCAACTTGGATTGGCCGTTGTGGCCGGAATTCTTCCGGTTCTGGTGGCGGTACATGAACGTAGATGTGTTTCTGGACGGTAGTGCCGCCACCGAAACCACCGCCAAAACCACCACCACCACCACCGCCGCCACCGAAACCACCTCCAGCGCCACCACCGAAACCACCACCAAATCCTGAAATGTCACAATCAATCAAATTAATCGTTATTATAAATTGATGGATATTAGGTACTACCACCACCGCCGAATCCGCCGCCGCCACCGCCAAATCCGGTACCGCCACCGAAACCACCGCCGCCGAATCCTCCTCCGCCATGACCACCACCACCACCTCCAATGCCGCCTCCGCCGCCGAAACCTCCACCGCCTCCGGATGGGGCGCCATAACTACTCGACGGTGGGGAGTAACTGTAACCGGCTTCAGGACGGGCATTAGCCGCCACCGCTAATGCTGTTATCAACTGTAATCAATTTATAATTAATTATTCAATTATTTCTAATTATAAAACGATACTTTAATTGGACATACATAAATTGCTTAATTAATTGATGGAAAAATACCAACAAATGTTACTTAAATGATGGAACTTTCTAAGTAATTTATTGAAGAAATAATTACAAGAAAAATTAAACTTACACGCTTAAAAATCGGAAAGAATGTCATAATAACTAAATAAAGACGATTTACAATCAATACAACAATCAAACAACTGACTATCTAATTAAAATACCCACCACATAAGTAATTATTGTATTATTTATTAGAAATCGTGTGAAAATGTCTTCTTTATTTTCTATTTTATTGCATTTTGATGAAAAGAAAAACAACCAGGAAAAGCTCAAAAGTGAAAGCTTATATAATTTGTTTTATTCAACACTAATCAATTATAAAATTATAATTATATCGTCTTTACTGTATAAAATACCTTATAAAACACTAGTGTGTTACAAATGTAACACACTAGTGTTTTATAAAAATTTATACATTCCTAGATATAGGGATAAAATAGTAACTCTCTATGGCAACAAAAAAATCAAGCCTTCTTTGTTCTATTTTTTTAACTTGTTAAATGAATGCTTTGTTGTTGGATAAAATCTTGCAAGTGTGTTATAGGGCAACTAAGACGCTCGTGAAAATTACACCGCTCAATTAATGTCTTATGGGTAAACGGTTTTCTCTCATGTTTTATTTGCCCCATAATACACTACATAGAGATTATTTCTATAATTCATACGAGTTACGCGTCTATTTCAGCAGTCTCCAATTCAAACGAAAATGACAAAAGAATAATAATAATAATAATAGGTAATAATAATAATAATAGTAATGAAAATAATACGGATACATACCAGTAATGGTTTCATCTTCATAAACCACAAAACTATGATCAAATGATGGTTTTGTCTTATCCTACATTGGCTTAAATACTCGCTGATCCCCACTTAATTCAACTGAATGAAAGAAGAAAAAAAAATGTATTGAAGATTCACACTCTTGTCTTTTTTTAGAAGATGCAGTAATAATAATAATAATAATAATAATAATAATAGGAGTAGTAGTAGTAGTAGTAGTAGTGGTAGTAGTAGAAAAGGACAACAATGAAGAAGAAGCTTAAAATTTATACTTTTTACATTAATTGTGTATATTAGAAAGAAAGACAAATACATATACCTACATATAGGTAGGTAGATAAATAAACAAATGAATACAATAATAATAATGAATTTACATTTTACATTCACTTTACTGTTGGTGTATACTTTTACTGGACACCGATGAGGTCCTATTTATTTTAATAATAATAATAATAACAAATGGAAGAGACTTTAATTATAGATTAAGATAAATCAATTTTTCTCACATTGAAATTAACAAATTCACATTAATTAACATTAATTTATATTTAATTTATTTGAAATTAATGTAAAATTGATGAAAATTAACGATTTTTGTTTGAAAATTTTTGGAGATTTCAATAGTCGATCAATGTAGAAACCCGTTTTGCAAAATCAATTTTTTTATTGATAAAATCGGTCAAATTTTATTAATTATTATAAATTTACTACAATTTTTAATTAATTTAGCTTAATTTTAAATTAATTCACTATAATTGATTGATATTTGGTTGAAAATTAACGATTTTTGTTGAAGTAATAGGAAAAATCGTGGAGATTTCAATACTCGATCAGGATAGAAACTTGCTTGAATAATCAATTTTTTATCGATAAAATCAATAAATTTCCACTAATTATCGTAAATTTATCGCAATTTTTAATTAATTAAGTCCAATTTTTAATTAATTCACTATACTCGATTGATATTTGGTTGAAAATTAGTGATTTCTATTGTAATCATTGAAAAAATCGTGGAGATTTCAATGCTTGATCAAAACAAAAACCTAAAAAATCAATTTTTAACAATTAAATTGATAAATTTCCACTAATTATCAAAAATTTATTGGAATTTATAATTAATTGTTTGTCAATAAATGATATTTAACCGAAACTTAGTATTTTTTAGGGGAAATAATTGGAAAAATCGTGGAGACTTCAAAACGGTCGATCAGCATAGAAACTCGCCTGAAAAATCAACTTTTGATCATAAATTTACTGCAAATTTTAATTAATTCAGTCCAATTTTTAATTAATTTACCAGGGTTCACTGGAACTTAGCGATTTTTGTTGAAATAATTAAAAAAATCATGGAGACTTCAATGCTCAATTTAGAATAGAAACTCGCATGAAAAATGGATTATTTTATCGACAAAATTTCATTAATTATAGTGAATTTATTGTAATTTTTAATTAATTTATCTCAATTCATAATTAATTCACCGTACTTGATCGATAATTGGTTGAAAATTGGCGGTTTTTATTCAAATAATAGAAAAAATCGTGGAGACTTCAATAGTCGATCAGCATAGAAACCCGCTATCAATTTTTTATCAATAAAATCAATAAATTTCCACCAATTATCATAAATTTACTGTAATTTTTAATTAATTTACCTTTTTTGGATCCATATTTAGTCAAAAATTAGCGTTTTTTATTGAAATAGTCGGAAAAATTGTGGAGACTTCAATAGTCGATCAGTACAGCAACTCGCCTGAAAAATCAATTTTTCTTACTAATTACTGTAAATTTATTTAAATTTATAATTAATCCACAATAAATGATCGATATTTAATCAAAAAATTGAGGACTTTTATTGAAATTATTACTATTCAATAAAAAATTCGTGGAGATTTTAATAGTAGAACAAGATGATAACTTATCTGAAATTTGTACAAAATTTCTCTATTGTTAATAATAATAACAAATATTTATTATTATTATTTTCAGATAAATCCTTGACCTTCTCACAGATAGATAGATAATTGTGCGATTTTTTTTCTTACTTACTGTACATTTTATGACATCATTTCTTATCAAGATGTATGTCAATTAATGTTGAAGAAAGCGAAAATGGTGGCTTATACAAGACGTCCCAATAATACTTACATACTTACTATTAATAATAATAATAATAATAATAATGATAAAAATAATAATAGAATAAATAAATAGAAAATTTTCGAAATGTTTATAACAAATATTCACAAAATATAGGGTGAGATTTATTTAAATTTTTATTTTATTTATTTTGTAACATATATTTTTCTTAATAGTAATAATAATAATAATAATGATAATCATAATAGCAATAATAATAAAACTTTATAAATTTATGGGAAATGTAACAATAATAACAACAACAACAACAACAACATCTTTTATATTTGCAATTGTTTATTTCGTTTTTTTTTTGTTTCTTTGTTACCATTATTATTATTATTATTATTATTATTATTATTGCAATTACGTACATAAAGTTGACTAATCAACAATTTCATATATAGTCGTCTATGAAATTACAACATTTATTTGTTAATTCTTCCATATCTATTTCTTCTCATCTTTGATCTTTATATTATAGAATCAAAGTCGCCTATGATTAATTTTTGCTGTTTTTTTTTTTTTTATTTTGTTCTCATCTTCATTAATAATAACTTCCTTAACATTCACTTTAACCGCCATTATAGATTATTATCATTATTACTACTATTATTATTATTTTTAAAGAGTGTGTTATCGGAAATGATTTTCAATTTTTTATGTTGTCATGAAAGAAGATGGCGATAGATTATATGAAAAAAAATTGGTACCGGTCACTAAACTAACACACGTATGTCGTATTGTGAAAGTACTTTTTTTATTTCTATTAAAACGAGATAGTAATATAATTAGACAAATGAATAAAAACATGCATCCTAAATGTTTGAAACAATATAACTAAAGAAGCATCTATCTATCTTTATCTAATTGATTCGAATAGAAAGTGATAGTGAATCGTGAGTTGACTTGATTTTATAAAATCTTATTCAACTATTATTATTGTAATTCATTTCTTTTTAGTTGTTTATCTTTGTTGTTTGTTAGAATAAAATATAGGTTAGTTACCATAGATGTATTTTGACCTCAATTAAAAAAAGACAGCTAGAGGAATTATAATTTATCTATCTATCCTCTTCTAATTTCATATTAATGTTCTATATGATTTTATTACGAAATATTAATGTTTTGATAAATTACATCTAGTGTGTAGGTACATATGGTGATGAAAAGAAAATGAAAGGATGATTTGAAAATTATTAAAGTAGGCTATGATTGGTATTCAAGACGAAATGAAATCGAAATTGATTTCCTTATAGTTTATGGAATTATAAACGCACTGTTTTTGGTACTATTATAGATGTACTAAAATTTATTGGTTTACAGTTGGTAGTTTTGTGTGATTGATGTTTGTTAGTAATACCAACTTCTGAGTAACTGATGTGTTGTTCTTTTCTCTGTAGTTTTTTTTTGAAAAAAAAGTTTAACGTAATCGCTAGGATTTGAACCTGTGATTAACCTTATCGTTGTTTTTTTTGGTTGGTTCTTTATTAAAATAATCATTATTTTCATTTATTTTTCAATTACAATTTAATGAATATGATAAAATCATCATGAAAGTCTTGTAATTTCATGATGAAAGTCGTTAAAATTCTTGTTTAAATCTAGTTGTAGTTTAATGATAGATTAGAGCACGAAACTTTGTTTAAATTGTTGAAGTAAATTTCTCCTATTTTGAATAATTGTCTTACATTTCCTGAAAAAATACTGAAAAAAACTGAAAAATCAATTTTTTTACAGTTAGTAATAAATCACTAATTTAACATGAAAAATCTGAAATTTTCTGAAATTAAGCGGAACGAAAACTTCAGCGGTAGGTAAGTTTGAAAATTCGCCTGAAATCGTTGTTTTTTCATAATTCCAAACGAGAATCGATCGTATTATCAAAAAAAACCTTCATTTTTTTTCAGGAATTATATTCTATTTTCAGGCACTCTCTGTTTGTTCCATTCACTCTAAAAGTCACATCTTTCAGCTTTCAGTAATAACGAAACCATAAAAAATTAAGTGTTACTACTGAAAATTTTTAATTTTTTCAGGAACGACAACAATCAATGAAAATCAATAATAATTCACCTGAAACATTCATAATAATTCATTAAAGAAAACCGATCTATCTTAGGTTGACTTATAGTGACTTAAATTTAATTTCTTGACAATTCTGAAAAATTACAGCGCCAAAAAATATTTCAGCAGTACTTCAAGTTTACTGAATTCACTACAAAATTTGTTAAAAGAGATAGAACGATTGCTTTTTTGGCCATTCTCCTGTAGGTACCTATTTTTATTTATTTGCTGTTTTTTATATTCACCTGGAAACTGAATTTTTTCAGGAATTATAAAAATTAATAAATCCCTCCGACACAGGAACTTATTGCTGATTCTTCAAGAATTTTGTTATATAATTTCACTGATTTATATTTTTCGGCAATCCTGAAACGATTTCAGAGTAGTTACCTACAAGAAAAATATTTCAGCATTTTTACAAAACTAATGAATTATTAAGTCTGAAAAATTGTTGTTTTTTTTAGCAATTCTACTCTATTTATAAGACCTTCACTACTGAAAACAACCATCTTTCAACTGCTGAAAAATTCGAATTTTTTCAGCAATTACAAAAACTATTTAAGAAAAATCAATGATTCTCTCCGAAATATGAATCTACTTCAGACTCTTCAACAATTCTGTTAAGATTTCAGCGACTAATATTTTTCGAATATTCTGAAAACATTTCAGAACTTAAGAAAATTATTTCAGCAATTGTACTTACTACAAATTTAGTAAATTTTAAAAATTTGTAGGAAACGAAACAAAATCGTTAATTTCTTTGGAATTTCAAGAAAATTATTAAAGACTTTAACGCTAGATTAAGTCGAGAAATCGCCTGAAAAATCGACTTAAGTCCATTAGTCCATAAATTTTACATAATTCATAACTAAACGGTTCTTTATTGGATAATTGGGGTGATTTGTTGGATAATCGGTGAAAATAATGGAGATTTCAATCGTTGATTAGGAAAGTAACTCGCCTGAAAATCATCAAAATCCATCATAAAATCACGTTTAATCACTTTCTTTCAATTTCCGATAAAACACGATTGACATTATTTAACAATAAGAAAATAATTAAGAATTGTAAGTACCTAATTGAATTAGCGATTTCTCTTTTTTTTTTTTATTAGATTTACGTGAATATTTTTGACAATAACAACAATAGAAATTACCGTGCGAATATTGTCTGAAATTTTGCAAAATTATTTGCACTCGATTCAAGTATGCGGAAAAGAAAGAGATGAGGGGGCGGCGGTACGGTTCTTCCTGCTGCACAGCCTCACGACTTCTCTTTCTCCATCTTCATAGATTGATGATCAACAACAACAACAACAACAACAACAACAACAATAATCAATGGCTTTAATTCAGGAAATGACAAAAAAGAAAGAGAGAAGAAACCATTAGAAATTTCCCATAGAACTAAACAATAATCTTTCACTTTACACACACTCTCTCTGTCTTTCTTTAAACTACAATTGTCTTTGTTGTATAGATACTAATTATCGTTAATTATAGTTGTTGAATTTGCGAACTAATTACATTTTTAATTGTTGTTAAATTGTCGGATGTTGAGAAATAAAATGAAGATGCTGAAGATTGCTGAAGAAGAAGAAGAAGAAGAAGAGTGAGAAGAACGCGAAAGATCGTGCTCTAGATAGGATCTAATGTTGTTTATTATTTTTATTATTTCTCTTCCTATAATTTATCTTTTCAGTAATTAAAGTGTATAAAGAACATCAACAACTTAAGGCTACTAGTTAAATGTTACACAATATAAAATGAAAGTAAGTCTACTTATTCATAAGAAAAAATATGGAAAATTTTCATATTTTTTTCCAGGTAGGAGCCTAACTTGCACATATTGTAGATAAGGCACTCTTTTTTTGTTGGAAAATCAATATGGTTATTATTTTTCTTACTGAAGTGATAGGAGGAAATACATTGTGAAACTATCCGGAATAGATCACACATCTATCTTTATCTAATAATAAAGAATAAAAGAGAGAGAAACAACAAGAAGATGAAGAAGAAAAACTGAAAGCCTGAAGGCAATAGGTCAAATATTCGTGAGATGGCTTTCATACTTTCACAGGTTAGAATTTTTATTTTTTTTATCCAATCTCTTCGTTCATGTAAATTGTAAAATTACATAAATCTACACAATGTCCCAATAATATCTGCACATAGTTTAGATAATTTTCCGGAAAAATACATTAATTTTGATTATCTTCGTTCTTATGCTTGATTTAATACAAACGGATTCGGTGATTTCAATGTTTGGTTGGTAAAGGAATTCGCCTGAAAAATTCGATAAAATCAAGGAATTTTCATTAAATTGGTGGAAATTTCGTTTAATTTTCATTAAACTGTTGTGGATGATCGATATTCGATTGAAAATTGGCGTTTTTTGTTGAGATAATAGGAAAAATCGTGGAGACTTCAATAGTCGATCGGCATAGAAACCCGTTTCTAAATTCATTTTTTTATCGATAAAATCAATAAATTTCCACTAATTATTGCTATTCTTAATTAATTTAGTTCAATTTTCAATTCATTCACCATAATTGATCGATATTTGGTTGAAAATTAGGGATTTTTGTCGAAATAATCGGAAAAATCGTGGAGACTTCAATAGTCGATCGGCATAGAAACCCGTTTCTAAATTCATTTTTTTATCGATAAAATCAATAAATTTCCACTAATTATTGCTATTTTTAATTAATTTAGTTCAATTTTCAATTCATTCACCATAATTGATCGATATTTGGTTGAAAATTAGGGATTTTTGTCGAAATAATCGGAAAAATCGTGGAGACTTCAATAGTCGATCAACCAAGAAACCCGTTTGGAAAATCAATTTTTTATCGATAAAATGAATAATTTCACACTAATTATTCTAAATTTAGCTGGAATTCTAATTAATTTACTAATTAATAATCGAAAATCGACTTTCTTTGTTGAAATCATTGAAAAAATCATGGAGACTTTAATGTTCGATCAGTACACAAACTCGCCTGTAAAATCAATTTTATCGATAAAATCAATAAATTTCCACTAATTATCGTTAATTTGTTGCGACCTTTAATTAATTTACCATAATTAATTGATATTTAGTTGAAAATTACCGATTTTTGTCGAAATAATCAAAAAAATCATGGAGACTTCAATAGCCGATCAACCAAGAAACCCGCTTGGAAAATCAATTTTTTATCGATAAAATCAATAATTTTACACTAATTATTGTAAATTTAGCTCGAATTCTAATTAATTTATTGATTAATAATCGAAAATTGGCATTTTTTGTTGAAATCATTGAAAAAATCGTGGAGACTTTAATGCTAGATCAGTACCTACCTACACAAACTGGCCTTAAAAATGTAAGTTTATCGATAAAATCAATAAACTTACATTAATTATCGTTAATTTGTTGTAACTTTTAATTAATTCAGCTTAAAATCATTGATATTTGGTTGAAAATTAGCGATTTTTGTTGAAATAATCGGAAAAATCGTAAAGACTTCAATAGTCAATCAGCATAGAAACCCGCCTGAAAAATCAATTTTTTCATCGATAAAATCGAAAAATCTCCTGTAATTATCGCAATTATCAATCAATTAATGCAAATTTATCGATTTTTGATTGAAAATTATCGAGTTTTCTTGAAAAAAATACAAAATACGGAAACTTCAATTTTATAGTCTATAAAATGACTTAAGAGACTGACTAAAGTAATAAAATTAGTTAATAATAGATTTAGTTTTTTATAAAAATTTGCAAAATAGGTCGGTCTTCCACAAAGGAATTGATTTTCCAACAAATATTTTACAATATTTCAATACACCTGTCATATTGTTTGTCATTGAATGTATTGTGAACTTATTTTATTACATGAGTCAGTTTCTTAAGTCACATTATAGACTATATATCAAGATGGTAATTTTAACTGAAATTGATAATTTTTTTTTTTGATTTTTTACATTTTTCAAAGGTACGTTTTCGGTGGTATATACGATAGAAAAGACGCGTGAGACTATCTATAATGAAAATAAGGACAATCATTATTTTACTATCGTCGGGCTTTCAATTTCATCGTATGTATGTAAGTGAGTATGTACACACATAAATACATAAACATGGTACATTATTGATGTTACTCATCGTTTTCTATCATTTTCTCTTTAAATAAATAACTGTTCTTATTAATGTGAATTTATTTTTATTATTTTATTGTTAACGATAACACTAAGTATATACACATTACCTACTTTATTTACTTCTACTATTGCTTTATTTATTCTTATTATTATTATTGTTGCAATGTTTTTTTTTCGTTAATTCTTAAGTACCTACCCATTACAATAAACAATGCACTTTTCCTATTGTGAAAACAACGAATTTTCACTCTTTTGTTTTTTATTATTAAATCAAGTTTTTCCTGATTTCTATAACAATAAATTCAATTTATTGTTTGATTGTCATTGATAAAAAAGAAAATGTGAGAAAATTCCATCTATAATAATATGTACTACTATACAAATTAACCCGGCTCAAATGGTACACCCTGTATATTTCAATAGTTCAACATAACTACTAGTAGATGGCAGCACAGATAGCAATTTATGTAGCGAAACGAAATTAAAGTTTATTTTTCATTTAAAATAATAATAATTATAATCAAAAATGGTTAATTTTCCGGATAAAAAAGAAATTTCCATCAATGTAATATAATAATAAAGAGGCTGGTTCAAATGGTACATACTGTATATTTTTATAGTTTAACAATAACTACTAATAGATGGCAGCACATACGGCAATTATAAAAACATGCAAAAAACGAAATTCAACTTTTATTTTACATTAAAATAAATAAATAAATAATAATAAAATTGTTAATTTGCTGATGAAAAAAAAATGTAGGAAAATTCTACCCATATAATATAAAAATTAGTAGACCGACTTAAGTGGTACAGCCTGTATATTTTTATAGTTTCAGAAAGTACTAATAGATGGCAACACCAACAACAATTAGAAAGTCCTACATGTAATTAAACTTTTATTTTACATTTAAAATAATAATAATCAAGTGTTAATTTTCCGAATGAAAAAGAAAATATGATGGGAAAATTCCATCAATATTAATAAGCAAAAAAATAAGGGGGCCAGCTTAAAAGGTACAGCTTTTATATTGCAATAATTCAACAAAACTACTAATAGATGGCAGCACATACGACAATTATAAATGTAATAAAACGAAATTAAACTTTTATTTTACACTTAAAAAAAATAGTAGTATTAATAATAATAAAATTGTTAATTTGATTAAATTGAATTAACTAATTTTAAACCATAATCAATCATCCAGTTTTTTCCTTATATGTAATCACACCTTTTGATATTAAATCTGGAATTTCCACAGCCAACCATGGACCTAACTGTAAATCAACCAAAAAATTAATATCCAGAAAGCTAGATAAGGGTAGGTTTTGATTATTTTGTTTGCCAACTAACCCCTAATGCCATAGCATGAGCTATACCGAATTTTGGTACATTTCTCGCCCATAATGGTTTAAAATGATCACTTAAACAAATTTTACCACCACGGTACATTTTTGCCGTTTTACCATCAAGTTCAGGTAAAGCAATTTCTGGCGCTGTTGTCGGATACATTACCGGTATCTGTAAATTTAAAGAAACATTAGAAAAAAAAATCCCCAAAAAAGTGAGGTTATACATCAAATTCCACATCGAATTCATATTTAAGTAAATCATGTATATACCAACATTTACCAAACCATTTCGTACCCTCTTTATTCGATTCTAAACGAAACCAATCATTATCAGCATCTTTATTATTTTGGACGTACTGTAAATTAGAGAAAAATTGGCAACATATGTTAAAAAAATGAGGTTATGTTATTGTATATTAATAATAAAGGAAAATTACCTTAATTAACGCTTGATATTCTTCTTTAAGTCGTTGTACCCATAAATCTTTATCACGTGGTCCAGCTTTTGTTTTTAATAATGGAATATTACTTAATGTTTTCCTAGTATTTTCGTCCACCATTGTATATACGATTTTGACAAATGAACATCAACAACAACACGTCATCAATAAGACAGTGACGTTCATAATTTCAACATTTATAAACTACCAATAAAAAAATTATAATAATTTACTATAATTAACAGTAATTGCGCTATAATAAATTTTAACGTTATTCAAATATTAAAATAGTCTATAATTATTCTTTTAACTTGTAAATTTGATGATTAAAAACAGTTAAAATAACGTAACGCTACTGGTGTAGATAAGTCACAAACTTCACACAATCAAGCATCTTTTGGATCTTCCGCAGCTGTACGTTTCAATTTTCGTTAAATTTCCAACGCTTATAAAGACCCAACATGTAAATTTCTTATAATTGTAATAAAAATCATATAATTTTCTCTAAAAACCATTTGAATTCCGCGATTAAATTGCGTTATATTTTGATAATAACATAGCAAAATTTCTGTATACTGCGGAAAACGTGAGATAATTTAGTGATTTTTATTTTATTTCTTGTATGTTGGTAGACGTGTTTTTAATTTGTTACAAATATCACAACAGTGATAAAATATATGTGTGTGTTGGACAATTCAGAATGTGTTTTAATTTGAAAAAATCAAATGGCTGATACGTTTTTTGGTTTTAATACAGCTTTAGATGTAAGTTTAAATTAATTTATAATTAATTACAAATATAAATTATAATTTTTTTGGTTAATTAAAATAAATGACAAAATTATAATTGATAAGGTTGTTATCAAGAGAGAGGGAGTTGTCTGTGTTAAAAATCTATCCTAAAAAGTGTGTTTTAATAGAAATTTTGTTAATTAAGCCAATTTTTATTAATATTGATCAAATTATTTGTGATTTATCTTTTGTTTTTTTCCACCATAGCTTTCATGATACGGTTTTGATTGTTGTAAAAATTGAGGTTATGTTGTTTTTGCGCAATTATTTCAATTGCATTTTATTAGTAATATTAAATATAATTATTAATATTATTATTGATTATAGGTGAGAATTCTGGAAATTTTTTAGTATTTGAATCAAATTTGTAGTAAAAATAAAATATTTAAAATTAATGTTAACCCCTATTTTGTATCCCCAAAATTCAACGTATAGTCCCTAATTTCATGTTGTTTTTTTATTGTTATAGAATGGTGATCATTTATTACCACCAGATGATGATGATGATGATTGTGTTGAGAATGAAGAGGAGGAGTACGATGCTTTAAATGATGAAACATTTGGTGATTTAGAGGATACATCAGCATTAGATGATTGGGAACAACAGCATGAACAATATGCTAAAATTGCTGAAAAAACCAAATGTCCTGAATATGGTAAAATTTTTGATTATAACATGGTGATTCACAAATAAAATCAAAAGTTCTTATGGTAACTCGTCTTATTTGGCGAATAATTTGAGATCAGTACCTGCCTACAAATTTTTGAAATATTTTTCGAGTCACTCGCCAAATAATGGGATTTGCCATAAGAACTTTTCGTTTTAGGTGAATCACCCGGTATAAGTGTGAATTGTTAATTTTAGCGAATTTTTTTAAAAAAAATTAGCTAATGACGAGATCCTCACTTTTGAATTTTCGAAAAATTTTTGCACAGAAGTTCGTTTTGGGACCTCAGGAACCCATATCCACCGTTCGTTAAAATTTTTATATATATATATATATATATATATTTATATATATATATATATATATATTTATATATGTATATCCACGATAACTGCCGTAAAAATACACCAATCTTAATGAAACTTGGTACAAAAATCGGTCTTTGGGATAGCTTGGATGAGTTCGTTGGCCAGACTGGTAGGGCCAACACTTTTGGAATAAGACCTGAAGAAATGTTAAAAAAAATCATTTTCAATATTACATTTGCTTAGATTTTGATGAAAATTAAAATAACAGTAGAGCCGACCATTCTCTATGACCCCGAAAAAAAATCATCAAAATCGGTTCGTTGGTTCGCAAGAAAAATGCAAAAATCTCTTTTTTGAGTATAAGCAGTAAAATCGATTATCTCAGGTGGCTATATGTTCTCTGACTATTGATATTAGAAAAAAAATTGAATATCGCGGGGGGGCAACTAATTTTGACAGTTAATATTAGACGCAAGGCCTGCTAGAGAATTTCGCTTGAAAAAATCAAGCAGGCCTTGATTAGACGTATTAGACAAACAACAAACTTCATTATTAGTTTTTTTTTTAGTGTTTCTTATTGTTTGTGGATTAAAAGTATTTTTCAATAAAAATCATAAATATTAAAATAACATCGGGGAAATGAATTTATTAGTTGATTCAATGTTATTAAAATATATTAATTGTCAGTATCATAAGAATGTTTTGCAATTAATATTTCAGTATGTAGATACATAAAAAAATTCGCTATATAAGGTACTTGCTGCCTTTGGAGATTTTTTTTATTTTTTTTTTGTTATAGATTCAATTTCGGATTCATTACAACGTTGTAGTGATGATTTAATCAAAGATATTGATCAATGGTCGATAAATACACCACCATCAAATCAAAATGGTGATTTATTTAATTCATCATCGATACTATCGACATTAGAGAAAGCTTCCAAATCATTTGTAAGAGTTGTTTTTTTGTGATTTTTTTTCTTTTAAATTTTTTTTTTTTTAATGATAGATTGAGACTCGTTTAGATGGTTCTAATCGTAATAATGATTTATCATCAAGTTCAACAACATCAACGTTTAGTAATCAATTGACGTCAATACCGTTATCACCAATACAACAACAACAACAACAAATACCAAAACAGATATGTACAGTTGAGGAATTGGAGAAGAATTTAATAAAAAATGCAAAAAGTCCACCAATTAAACCACCACAATATCAACAACAACAACAACCGAATTTATTTCAATTACCACCACAACGTTTACCACCTGGTTTACCAATTGGTTTACCACCACAAGTACGACATTTACCACCACATATACCACCACATCATCCACATCATCATCCATCATTACATCATCATCCACATCCACCATTACCACCACCAGGTTTATTACATCCACATCATCCACAAGGGCCACCACAACCACTACCACCGCCGCCGCCACATCATCCTCATCCTCATCATCATCATCATCATCATCCAATGATGGGGCCACCTTTTATGCAAACTGGACCACCACAACCGCCACGTTTTTTATATCCTCATTATAATTATAATTATCCGCCACCTCCGTCTCATTTACAACAACAGCAACAAAGGAATTTACAACAACAACAACAACAATTTCGACAACAGACACCACAATTATTACCACAACAACAACAACAACAACAACAGGAACAGCAACAGATGCAACAAGAACAACAGAAGGCTAAAAATGATAATCGTCGACAAATTGATCAACAACAACAACAACAACAACATGAAAATGATATAAAAGATGAATATGCTGGTTTGATGACGAATCGTGAAAAACAATGGTTATTAAATATACAATTATTACAATTAAATACAGGAACACCATATTTTGATGATTATTATTATACAGTTTTTAAAGAACGTCGAGCTAAATTTACTTTAAATAATAATAATAATAATAATAGTAATAGCAATAGTAGTAATAATAATGGTAATACTACTGGTAATAATAATAATAGTAATCATAATCATATTAGTAATAATAATAATAATGGTAATACAAAAGATAATGTGGTAAATAATGATAATCGACGTTATCATAATCATCATCATCATCATCATAATCATCATCAAAATAATAAACAAAGAACAAATGATAGACAAGATAATTCATCAACAAATACAACAACATTAACACCACGTGTTTATACACCGTTACAATTTGAGAATTCCTTAGGGAAATTACAGGTAAGTTATAGGGTAGCTATTGATTACTATTTTAGCAAAATTAGAACCTTGTAGCTCATTTGGAAGTTGGTCTAAGGCGCTTTTAAAAATCGCTACAGAAACGAGCGGTTTTTTCGTCCAACTTCTAAATGAGCTACATGGGTCTAATTTTGCTGAATAGTTCTCTTAGGACCCTCCTACAAATCCTTAAAATATTTTTCCAATTGTTTGTCGACTAATAGGAGTTTCATAGAATCGACCATATTTAGATCAAACACCCTGTATTGAAAATGTTGGAGATTTCAATAGTTCTGAAATACATTTTTTATCGATAAAAATTACAAATTCACACTAATTATTAAGATTTAATACAAGTTTTAATCAATTTTTCTTAATTAATTGATTTTTGTTTGAAATTTAGCCATTTCTGTTGAAATACATAATTGGAAAAATCGTGGATATTTCAATTGTCGATGAGAGTAGAAACTTGATTAAAAAATTGATTTTTTTATCGATAAAATCAATAAATTGCCACTAATTATCGTAAATTTATTGCATTTTTTAATTAATTTAGTTCAATTTTCAAATAATTTACCATATTTGGTTGAAAATTAGCAATTTTTGTCGAAATCGTTGAAAAAATCTTGGAGACTTCAATGCTCGATCAGTACAAAAACCCGCCTGAAAAATCAGGTTTTTTTTTCAATTTTTAATCAATTTTCGCAAATTAATTAACAAATTTGTGCTAATTATTTAAGATTTCCATCTTTTTTGAATGAATTTTCTACTAACAATCGATAATTGTTTGAAAATCAGCGTTTTCTGTTGTTACAATAAATAAAAAACGTGGTAATTTCAATGATCGATCAAGATGGAAACTTGTTTGAAATACATTAATTATATACAGCATTGGCAAATATAAATGTAAACATAAATGATGGTAATTTAAAATTTATACACTTGTTTTATGTTTCTATTTACAATTGCCACATATGTATGTGTATATTATATATCTATTTATATATATATATATATATATATATATATATATATATATATATATATATATATACATATATATATATATGTATATATTTTATAAATTTTTAGTGTGGTTCAGTGACAGCACCACGTAAAATTATTGATATGGATATAGTAACACCAGATAAAGATATTGATAATAATAATACAATAACAACAACAACACAACAACAACAACAACAACGTAAAATAAAACAATTATTATTAGAATTAGAAGTATTATTTACATTATTATTAAAAGCTGAAGATTTACGTAATCCATTAGCTATAATAAATATGGAAAAATTACGTGAAATAAAACAAAAACAACGTTTACGTGAATTAGAATTAGCACCAACACCAGAACAAAAACAAGAAATATTAAAATTATTTAAAGAAGAAAGTGAATTAAAAAATGAAAATCCAAATGATTTTATAAATAAAATATTATATATATTATTAAATGATGATATAAAATTTACGTCATATTTAAATATACGTAAAGGTAAACAATTATTATTACGTTTATTACCACATTTATATAATAATGATATATATCAACAACAATTATATGATATATGGTATAAATTATTATTATTAAGTATACCAATAATTGGTAGACGTGATACAATTGGTGATCAATTATTACCAAAATTACATCCATTTTTTAAACGTTTCATACAAACATGTACAATAAATGATATTATTGATATTGTTAATGGTTTAATTGAAATTATTAAATCAAATGAAAATACATCACGTAGTACACCATTAAGTCATCAAGGTAGACCACCATTATATTTCGTTTTATTAAATAAGGTAAATAAAACAACAACATACGTTTTATTTTCATATTTAAATCATTTTATCCAATAACATTGAATTATGAGGTCATAATACACCGATTTTAGTGTATAAAGTACCTTATAACTAGTTATAACACACTAGTGTGTTATGGTGATAACACACTGTAGCTTTTTATAAAAATTACACACTCGTATTGGTTAGTAGTCTTGTATTCGGTGTTGGATAAGACGGTTTTGTATCTAATTCTTGTATTAAGGGCCAAATAAGATGCTAGTGTTTTATTTGCCCTATAACTCACTTATTGTATAAATAACTAATTTTTTTTTTTTTTTTGTTTACAGTTTGGTGTATCAGCTCTTGTAACATTATTTATACGTACTGAATATTTGTTATCAACAGATCAAGTTAATGATAAACAACAGAATGATTGGTTGAATTTCTTAATAAACTGGTCAGAACAAATTAATTATGTTATTAATAAAATTGCAATACCAATTGAACCAATACCAATACAAATTTTTGTTAAACATTGTAATCGTTTTGTTGATACATTATCAAATGATAAGAAATTATTATTGGAGAAATATTTTGTTGATACAACAAATTAAAAGATTGCCACCACGACACTACATGTAAACGTTTGTCTTAATTTAATTCATTTATATTTTAAAAGGTTATCGTGTGAATTTTACAAATTTAAAAAAAATATTTTTGTATAGAATTATTTGGTAAATCTCAAATTATGCACACCCCCTCCCTGTCTGTTTTTCTCTTGCTTCAAAAAAATAATTTTAATTTATTTTATCATGATTTTTGTAATTGTTTGATATAAAAAAAAAACGCAACCCTATTAATGATAATTATTGTATGTAATAATAATAGAGATATTGATAAGAATAAGGGACGATATATGAATCTAATGCAAAAATATTTGTTTTACAATTTGCATTAGTTTTGTTGTAATTTTTTTTTTAATTGAAATTTAAATAATAGAAAACGTATTTTTTTGTCGTAATCTTAATTTTAAAAAAAAATGTGTTAATGTATGAAGTAAAAAATAAGAAAAGAAATACGTTTTCTATTCGATTTTGTTTAGAGAGATATCTTAAAATATGTTTAAAAGATATCGTTTATTATTATTATTATTATTATTATTATTATTATTATTGAAGATTAATTACTAATTCAAATCAATATTGATGCTTTTTAAATAATTAAAAAAAATCTATATAAAAAAATTTAAAAGAAATCTAGATAGTCAATGTCAAACAGATATATATGTTGAATAAAATGTTTGACTTTAATTAATTAATTATTTGCCACCTTTGATTTACAATTAATTATTGTATTTTTATAGGATCAAGCAAGTGTATTGTGTATTTGTGTGTTTTTTTTAATGAAAATCCAGTGAAGACTCGTCAAAAAAATTGGTAATTTATTGAAAATTACAGGAAGAATATCCGGTAATGATGAGTGATATTATTGTTAAAATTTTATATTAATACTTTAATTCATGATTTAAGTAAAACAGTGGCGTAGTTTAAGCAAGTGTTACATGAAACGTTCTGTATATACTTGTGTGAGTTACGATTTTAGTAGTAGATAATAGTTTCTGTTAAACGTAAAAAAACGATAGTAACGACAAAAAATAAATAAAACGACACTTTTTTAACTAACAACAGTTCTAAAGTATTCGTTTTTTTTTGTGCAATTTTAGAATCGAAAATGATGAAGATAAATATTCTTGTACACCACCACTACCTGTACACTTATTGTTAGAAATAAGTTGTAGATAAAGTATAGTATACAACTCGCTATAATATGTGCTGTTATTACGTCAAATGATGACAATACGAGCGAACGTAGCGGTAATAATAGCACTCATTATAGCGAGTTGTTTTATATACTATTATTGCTTTATCTCGTTGTGTACTATACGTCGTTCTCTTTTATTTTTATTATGATATTTATACACTTTTTTCTAGTGTAATTACTTTATAATGTCTGCACATTTGCAGATAGTTATCATGACATCTATTTTTTTTTTTAGGTTTTTTTTTTGAGGGGGCGGGATTTGTAGAGGTTAATACTCAGAATAGACTTAAGTATGGTAGACTTGAGGTTAAGCGTCCCCAGTTAACATTTTTCGATTCAGCATGCTGAAATTTTTTAAATTTCAAACATCGATATCTCGCTGGGTTAGATAGAGGATTTCTATATGCATGTTATAATTCTTTTTATCTATGTACGTCTTAAATATAAAGTGAATATTACACTTGTGGTTTTTGCAATATAATGGCCTACATTATTCCCTACTATAGCATACGAGATCGCTTAATGAACCATTATTCAATCTTAAATTCAATTAATGAATCACTCGTAAGCCAATTAAAGAATCATTGTTTCTATCTAATATAAAAAACCATGGTAACGACAAAAATAAATAAAACGACAGTTTTAACAAACAGTTGTAAACAGTGTCCGTTTTTTGTGTGATTTTATAATTGAAAATGATGAAGAAGGTAAATATTCTTGTACATCACCAGTAGCTGTACACTTAGAAATAAGTCGTAGATAAAGTATTACTTCGAATGATGATAATACGAGTGAGCGGAGCGGTAAGAATAGCACTCATTATAGCGAGTTGTATTATATACCTACTATGTATCTAATAAAAGTGAAGCGTTCTTGAAATTTCACTTTCAATTATTGATTATTGAATCGCCGTTTAAATTTCATTAAAAAAAAGAAGAAGAAATAAAACAAAATTTATGATAATACATGCATAATTTTTAGTTTATTTTAATCATAATCAAATTACAATTCTTCATCAATTTTAAGAATTATAATAAGGCATGTTACAGTAGGTCCATTTTCACCACCCCTTCGTGTAATTAGTGTATCTTTTATACGTCCAGTCCATAATGGTATATTAAGTTTTCTATATTTATCTTCGAAAATATAATTTTTTAATGAATAATTCCCCTACAAATTATCATCATCATCATCAATATATTATCAAATAATAATAATAATAAAATTACTGGTGGTATTGGACATTTTTCAGGGTGTTTAACACCAGCATGTTTTAAAACGTCCTCATATACGGGACGTACCACTGGATGTAATGAACCACATAGATTCTCCTGATATGGTATAAATGGTATTGGTATCCAACCACCATCACCCCATCTATGAATTAATATCATATAACCAACATTTTCATCAATTGGTCGTTTTATTTCACAATCAAAACTCGCCCCTTTATGTGTACGATTCACATGGAAATATTTTAAATTACGAAATGGTACTTCATTTTTATCATTATCAGGACATACCATCATTTGTTCAAAAGTAATTTTGTAATTTAGAACCTACAAATCGAAGATATGGAGGAGAGATGATTAAACAAAAAAAAAACAAAACAAAAAACAATTTGATTGTTTTTAGTTGTGTGAATTAGAAAATTAACAAATTAATTGATCTTACAGGACATTTCATCTAATACTGGTTATTTCTCTTTCTGATAAGTCATTGTTAGATAAAACGTCTTTAGTTTTTAAAATCACACAATTAAGTTTATTAATAAACTTAGAAACTTCTAAGTAATTTTTTTTATTATTATACGTACAAAACGTGATGTTGTAAATGCAAATAATGAAACAAATATCAACAGTGATTTAGACATGTTTTCTAGAAAACTAAAAAAAAAATGACATATGTAACAATATTTATACACTTTTTTCTAGTGTAATTATTTTGTAATATCCGCACATTTGCAGATTGTTATCATAATATCTATTTTTATTTTACATTTTTTTTTTTGTTGTTGAGCGGATGGGATTTGTAGGTTAATACTCAAAATCGACTTAAGTATGGTAGACTTGAGCTTAAGGGTCCCCAGTTGACATTTATCGATTCAGCATGCTGAAATTACCAAATTTCAAACATCAATATCTCGCTTATTTTTTAACATATTGGACAAAGTAAATAAGAATTAGATAGAGGATTTCAAGATGCATGTTATAAAGATTTTTATCTATGTCTTAAATCTATTTTATCTACGACTTATATATAAAGTCATCATTATACTTGTGGTTCTTGCAATATAATGACCTATATTAATCCCTAAGGGATTAATGGTCATTAATCCCTTAGGGATTAATGATTCTCGTAAGCCAATCAGAAAATAGTATTTCAATTAATGTTTTTCTCTAATATCAAAAAACCATGGTAACGACAAAAATAATTAACACGATAATTTCAACAAGTAGGCCTACAGTGGATGTTTTTATGCCAATATGACATTTAATTTTTCTGACATTTCAAAAAAATATTTAGTTGTGAGAAAATTCGTAGTATTTACAATGGAAAGTGACCAAGAAAACGAATTTAGTAGATAATACTTTTTGTTAAATGTGAAAAATCGTAGTAATTGCAAAAAATAAAACAGTTTCAACAAATAGTTATAATAAGTGTCAAAATTTTTTGTGCGATTTCAGAATCGAAAATTATAAAGAAGGTAAATATTCTTGTATACTACCAGTACCTATACACGTAGAAATAAGTCGTAGATAAAGTATAGTATACAACTCGCTTATAATGAATGCTAATTATTACCTCGAATGATTACAACACTCGCTCGCTCTTGTTGTAAACTTCATTCTCGGTAATAATAGCATTCATTATAGACTCGTTGTATAATATACTATTATATTATATTTTGCAATAAAATGGCCTACATTATTCCCTACTATGACTTACGAGAGCAATTAATAAACCATTAAGTATTCAATCTCTCATAAGCCAATTAGAAAATAGTATTCGAATCATTATTTCTGTCTAATATATAAAAAACCATGGTAACGACAAAAATTAATAAAATGATAGTTTCGACAAGTAGGCTTAAAATGAACATTTTATATGCGATTTTGAATCATAATTGTTATGAAATGTAACAAAGTTTCATCTAAGAAATACATAATGACTCATCAAAATCTGTGCGAACGTTTGCAACCAATAAAGGGTCGTAATAGCAATAATTTAATATTATTATTATGTATTTCTTAAATGGAATTTATTCTAACGACAAAAATAAATAAAACGATATTTCAAACAAACACTTACAATTAGTTGTGAGAATTTCCATTGTATTTACAATGAAAAGTGACCAAAAAGAGGATTTTAGCAGTAAATAATAGTTTCTGTTAAACGTAAAAAACGATAGTAATGACAAAAAATAAATAAAACGACACTTTTAACTAACAACAGTTATAAAGTGTTGTTTTTTTCGTGCGATTTTAGAATCGAAAATGATGAAGAAAATAAATATTCTTGTACACCACCACTACCTGTACACTTGTAAATAAGTCGTTGATAAAATACAGTATATAACTCATTTTTGGTAATAATTAATAATAGCACTCATTATAGCGAGTTGTATAATATACTATTATCGCTTTATATAATTGTGTACTATACGTCGTTCTCTTTTATTCCATTCTAGTGGCGTCGAAATGTATAGCTTTCTTTATATTTCTCTTTAAGTTTCATCTTTCTTCTCTATCATGTAACAAAATGTGAAGCGTCCTTGAAAGGCCATAATGATATATTAAGTTTTCTATATTTATCATTGATAATATTGTTTTTGACATATTTTAAATAAAACTGAAAAGAAAATGACAGATGTAACAATATTTATACACTTATTTTCTAATGTAATTATTTTATAATGTCCAAACATTTGCAGATAGTTATCATAATTTCTATTTTTTACGTTTTTTTTTTTTGAGGTAGGCGGGTTTTGCTCTGCTGAATTGTGTTCATTTTGTAGGAAACTGCAAATTTAGTCCGCAGTCTACCCATAGATCTGGTATAAACTGGATAGATCTGGTATATCAAAACAACAATACCGCTCACAACACAAACATGCTTAGTTAAAAAAATTATCTACAGACAGATTTTCAAATATTTTTCATTATTATGATACCTATGGTAGTGAAAGAAAATGGAATTTCCTATATTTTGATACTAATCATCGGTCAAATTAATTAATTTTAATAGCTGTAAATAACAGGTGAAAATGGGGTTCAAAATTTTCCTATAAATCACGTAATTTTCAAAATTTTGTTTTAAGCGAGCTTTATCTCCTCCCCTCTTACAATTACTTTCTAAAAACAAAAGTATGATTCTCTATCTTTAAAATTGTGCCCTAAATCACGGATCAATTTTTTTAAAATTTTCTTCAAGTTTGGGAAAACTAACAAACGCATCGGGAAAATTCTTGAAGATTTGGAAAGATTACTCATTTGTTATCTAAATCACTCAATAGATATTTAAAATCAATAATATTGGCTAAGTTTCAGCCAATTCTGAAGGAAAATGTGCAAAAAAAACATGGTTTAACAGTTTTCACTGTCATTCCGAATTTTATCACATTTTCCTTTAATGGAAAGCTTCAGAACATGCACCTTGAAATGCTTTATCCAACGCAGGTTTAAATTTCACAATATAGCTTATTTTATCCATATTGCCCTTAAGTTTAAGTAATATTTAAAATAAACTTAAGTATGGTAGACTTAAGGTTACGGGTAATCAGTAGACTAACAACAGTTATAAAGTGTCCGTTTTTTGTGCGATTTTAGAATCGAAATTGATAAAGAAGGTAAATATTCTTGTACATCACCAATATCTGTACACTTATAGAAATAAGTCGTAAATAAAGTATAGTATAGTACTCGCTATATTGTGCGCTATTATTATCTCGGTAATAATAGCACTCATTATAGACACGTTGATTTTTGGAAAATATGTGATTTAGACATGTTTTCAACAAAACTATAAAAAGAAAATGACATGGTAATGTCCGTACATTTGCAGATAGTTATCATAATTTCTATTTTTTATGCCTTTTTTTTTTAAATTGTGTTAATTTCAGGGAAACTACACAGAAACGATGTCTAGGTTAAGTAATATTTAAAATAGACTTTGAGTCATTGAATGAATAGTCGAGATATCAGCCTTATGGGAGACTTGTAATCGAAGAATTTGCTAGGCAGATGCTGACATCTATTTGTTAAAAATCATGCTTCTAACTCCGTTTTTTTCTACAAGAACAAAAAACGCAAATTGAACCGGAACAAAAAACTAACGGTGGGAGGCAAGGGAAGGTGCTTTACTTATGTTAGCTAAAATGGAATACTGCACATAAATAATCATACTCAAACTAGACTTAAGTATGGTAGATTTGAAGTTGAGTAGAGTAACGATTGAAAAAACATAAATAAAATGATACAAAATTTATGATAATACATGCATAATTTGTTGTTTATTAATCATAATCAAATTATAATTTCTCAACAATTTTTACAATTATAATTCCACATGTTACAATAGGTCCATATTCACCACCTCTTTTTGTAATTAGTGTAGCTTTTAAACGTCCAGTCCATAATGGAACGTTCAACGTTACTGCTTTCTCTTCGAAAATATAATTTTTTAATGAATAGTTTCCCTGCAAATTATCATCAATGCCTTATCAAATAATAATAAATCATTTGTAACACGGTAATTTAGCTGACAGTTTGATTACTTAGCTCTATTAAGCCATCTGTCGGTAATGCAGATTACTGTCGTAAATTACCGACATTTAACATGTCTCAATCGATGGCTAAATTAGTAATCTACATTACCGACAATACTTATGACAAATGCATGGCCAACTGTGAGGTAAATTACTATGACACACCAAATATAATAATAATAATAATAAAAATTACCGGTGGTATTGGACATTTTTCAGGATGTTCAACACCACCCTCTTTTAATAAACGTTCATATCCATAACGTACACATGGTTGTATTGATTCACACATATTTTCTTGATATGGTATAAATGGTATTGGTATCCAACCACCATCACCCCATCTATGAATTAATATCATATAACCAACATCTTTATCAATTGGTCGTTTTACTTCACAATCATAACTTAATGCACGATGTGTACGATTTACATGAACATATTTTAAATTACGAAATGGTATTTCATTCTTATCATTATCAGGACATACCATTATTTGTTCAATAAAAATGTTGTAATTTAGAACCTATGGAACCGAAGGTAGAAGGAAAGGCGAAAGGGGTGAGAAGATAAAACAATTGTTTTTGTTAATAAGAAATATTTGGTTCAATTGTGTATCATCTAACACTGGTTCGATATTTTTCTACTCGTTATAGATAAACCAGTGTTAGATGACACGTTCTGTATATAATTAGACATTTAGACAGTGACGTCTTGATTTCTTAAATCTTACATTTAAATTCATTTATAATTATAAGCATTAATTTCATCTCACAGTTGGCTATGCTTTTTCAATTATAAAAAAAACCTGAGGGACATCCATATTTGGTTCTTTATAACTGTGACAAATTTATTACATTATTATGTGGACTAATTTTATTACATACTTTAGTCAATCTGTTAGGTCAGTTTATGACTTTATGTAATTAAAGACATAGCCAACTACAAGTTGAAATAACGTTGTACACTTTGTATACTATACGTACAAAACGCGATTCTATAACTGCAAATAATAAAACAAATATCAATAATGATTTAGACATGTTTTCTAGAAAACTAAAAAAAAATGACATATGTAACAATTTTTATACCCTTTTTTCTAGTGTAATTATTTTACAATGTTCGTACATTTGCAGATAATTATCATAATTTCTATATTTTTTTAGGATAATTTACCTTGAAGTTGGTAGTTTTGTACAACAGATAATTTAATTTTATTTAGATACAGATAACAGATAAATGTCAATTTTATACAGGGTGTTTGGTCTAAGTATGGTGAGTTCTAAGAAACTCCTATTAGTCGACGAGCGATCCGAAAATTTTTTTAAGGATTTGTAGGAGGGTCCTTAAAAAACATTTCAGCAAAATTAGAACCTCGTAGCTCATTTTAAAGTTGCTCAAAAACTGCTCGTTTCTGACGATTTAGCGATTTTCAAAAACGAACTAAACACGCAAAACGACTTGGAATGATTTTAGGATCCTCCCAAAATTGATTTTTTCGTTTTTCTCCATTTTTTTCTGGAACAGGTGGAAGGAAATACTTCTTGTTTTCTCTGAAATACAATGTAGAAAAACGAAAAAAATCAATGTTGGGAAGGTCTCTGGGTCATGTTTAGTCGTTCTGCGTGTTTTGTTCGTCTTTTAAAATTGCAACATTGTCCAAAACGATCGTTTTTTGACCAACTTTGAAATGAGCTACGAGGTTCTAATTTTGCTAAAATGTTCCCTAAGGACTCTTCTATAAATCTTAAAAATATTTTTCGAATCGCTCGTCGACAAATAGGAGTTTCTAAGAACTCACCATACTTAGAACAAACACCCTGTATACAGATACTTTTGGAGCAAAGTATCTATACAGGATGATTCAAAACGATTAAAATTATAAGAAGTTATAATTAAGGGAAGTTGATGAAATTTGGTATACAGCTGTTGTGTCCCCTATGAGCCTTGTGTATCTGTCAGATGTATTAAAAGTACTGATCGTACACAACTAAAAAATTAGAACAGTTGCAGACCGTGAAACATTGAAATGCCAGAATCCTTCGCCTCTCTATGTCGTTCATTGTCCCCCCCCATTAGTTTTTTATCAACTTTCAATCCAGTGTTTCTCAACTACTGGTCTGGGGAGCGATATCAGCCCACAGAAGAATTTTACACATCCCAGAAAGATTATGCTATGGAGAGGTAATTAAATTAATCCCCAAGGAATGATTGATTTATCATTCATGCTCATATTAACGCAGAAAATGGTCATTTCTACATACATCATTTGAAAACTTTTTTTAAATACCTTAAAAACCCATATAAGTTGAACCTCCAAAGATAGTGTGGATGATGAAAATTCACTACTAAAGCCTCAACTAATAATAGTTGAGGCTTTAATAGATTACTTCTGTCATTCTTACCTCTTACCTTTCTTTCTTGGCGTTGTTTTCTACACTTTCAACTAATTTAATTAACGTGCCGCCACTGATCCGTAGCCTTTTGTACTCTTTTTCATCATAAAGTGACATAAATCAAGACCTACTTGATTTTTCAACACAACACTATCTAACAGACATGCACTTATTTGATTCAAGAATGTTCCAATTTTTGCCGCATTAGCACCAGTTACTATCATAAGAAAAGAAATAGCAATTATTCCCATCTCTCTTTTACTCACAACTGTCATAAATTATTATAACAGTAAAAATAGAAACAGAAATATTACCTATTTCTTTTCTTGTAGTAGTAATTAGCGCCAATACGGCCAAAATTGATATTATCCTGAAAGTTTGCTTCTTATGAGATTTTAACAAAATACACAGCCATCTTGATAGGCAACATTGGGCTGGAAAATCAAACAGGCCTTGTTTAATCCCTTCCATATATTACGATGCAAAGCCTACTTAATTTTTCAACACAGCGCTGTCTAACATTCCTAAGCCTATTTGATCCGAATTGTCGCCTTTGAAAAAAAAACCGCCAATTTTTACCGCATTGGCGCTAATTACTACTGTAAGATAGAGTCCCTATAATAAGAGTCTGGCCAAAGCAGCCATTTTCTGTCACAACGCGTGGCGCCAAATTTGAAAATGTCAGAAATAGTTTGCACTTAGGCACCTAGAGCATGAACAAAATAAGATAAATACGCAGCAGTAACTTATCAGTAAAATGTGTTATTGAGGAATAAAAGTAAAAAGTCAAAAATTAACTATGTTTTATTATTTCAAAACACTATGCATGGCCATGCTTTTACTATCCTTACAAATTCGGACTTTTGTTTTACTTTTACAAGCAATTTTTAATCTAAAAGTAATAAATCTAGTAATTATTTCAGTTTTTAAATTATGACAGTTCAAAATATGATGAGCATCAACTACCATGTAATTACCGTTACTTATCACTTCGCGAACTTTTAAACTATATATTAACTTAGTTTATTCCAGAGAATAGTAAAATATTTGTACTTCTAGCCGAAAATAACTTTAAAATATACAAAATCTTGTATTTCCCGCTCTCACATGTCAATTTGTGACAGAAAATGGCTGCACCAATGAAAACTTGACACTACATTGGCCAGACTCTTATTATAGGGACTCTACTGTAAGAAAAGACATAGTATTTCCATCTCTCTTTTACTGATACTGCATGTTTAAACTGCCATAAATTATGACAATAAGATAGAGACAGAAATATTAGCTATTTCTTTTGATGCTATAGTAACTAGCGTCAATGCGGCCAAAATAGACATTTTCTTGAAAGTTTTCTACTTATAGCATTTTAACAAAATGCACAGGCATTCTGATAGATAGCATTTGATTGAAAAATCAAGCAGGCTTTAAGCAAAGAATACAGAGTCCATAGAAGCTCATAAGTCGAGTTTTTAGGTATCACGAAAATCTTAGTACCTACCCTGAAAATTGGGGGCGACACCTGTTCAATGTCGGTATTGTAGGTGATTTTTCAATAGAACTCAATAGCAGTCGCCGACGGTGTTGCCACGAAGAAATTTGAAATTCCGTTAAAAATCCGCCAAAACAATGTTTTATTCCATCTAATTTTTCCGTTAGATGTAAAATAAAATAGATTCCATAATAAATCAAAATATTTTCTTTTATTCAACATACCCCCTTTAAGACTTATACCGGATGTACCATAATATTTCCTTTTGCAGTTGGCTGTGCCTTTGGTAATGTAGTATCGTAATTTTAATAACAATTGACATTTGCCAATGTATTTTTCAAGTAACCGAACTAAACTAAAATACTACGATTTTCTTCCGTTGCCTTCGTTTTGAATCCGTCAGATATGACGGTACATCCGTTAAGTTGGCAACACTGTAATTGAGTTCTATTGGTAATCTCCTACAATACCGACATTGAACAAGTGGCGCCCTTCGTGACTCAGGGTACGTACTAAGATTTTCGTGATACATAAAAAGCCGACTTCTGAGCTTCTATGGAGTATGTATTCTTTGCTTTAAGATAAATTAATAAATATTAGATCATACAGGTATACCAACTTATACAATAATATAAACAAATAAACAAAAAAAATCACTATATTTAATCTGAATCACTATTTTCAACTAATACATCACCAAGAATTGTTGAATGGAATGTTTCATCATAACAACGACTAAATACAGTTTTTGCACGTTTTAATTGTGGTGATTCTTCTATCTCTTTACAATTATTATCTTCATTATTTTTATTATTATTTTCTTTATTACCATTATTATTATTATTATTATTATCATTATTAATTATCATTGAATTATTTGTTAATATTGTTGTATTTAATGTGGAATTATTTTGATTATTATATGGATCAATTGTTGCAACAATAAAATCAACAATAAATGTTGGATTTTTCAATATAAAAACAATTGGTTGATTACCAACATCAAAATTTAAATCAATATTTAAATTAAAATTCTCACCAAAATTAATTAATGTACGTAATGGTTTTAATGTAAAATTAATAATTGTTTCATTTTTAATTTGATAAATTTGAAATTCATTTGAATTTAAATTAATTTGTGTACGTAATTTATTATTATTATTATTATTACCAGGACAATAATTACGTATTGTTAATTTTGTTTGTTTTACATCAAATATTATTTCATCATCTTTTATATTAAACATTGTTAATAGATGATTATAAATATTACATGTTGTTTGTATAAAATTTGATTTTTGTTCAATTAAATTATTACCAATTGTTAATGTTTCATTATCCATTAAACGTAATTTATGTTCCATTATTATATTATCATATGTATATTTCATTTTAAATATTATAAAATCATTATCCATCTCATAATCAATATGAAAATAATCCAACTAAAACACAAAAAAACATATTAGAATTATTGTTAAGAAGTAATGTAAGTATGTAAAACATTTTAAATACCGTATGTATTATAAGTTTAATACGGCTTTGAAAAAAATAAGACTATATTGATATAATTTTTACTTCTTCGGCAGCTACACAAAAGTAAAATTAAAACGGAAAATTGGAACTAGTATTTTTTTCTTAATTTTCATCTTAAATATCAACATCAATTCGTTTATGTATGTATGTTATCAGTAATAAGGTGGATAAACTGGGTATAATACGGTATAATATACATGTATTGTACAATAAAATGCTGTAAATTGATAAGTAGAGAGCTCAAAAATTTCGAAAAATTCCTATAATTTTGTGTAATTATAAAGGATTTAAATTGAAGAAATCAACCCCTATTTTCGTACTTTTTTCGAAACTTTGAAAGCTTTACATTATTAATTTGTGATTATTTTCAACATACTTTACGTTCTAAGTTGCCTTTAAATAAGGGTAAAACCACTTTTAAATGTAATTTACACGTTACCATACGATTTACATCATCACTATTATTATTATTATTGATTTGATAACAGGTGAAAAAAGTATCAAAGAAACTGAAACGTCCACATATTGTTTTACTTGTATTAACTGTTATCAATGATAATTGATTTAATTTTGCTTCTATATATAGTTCATCACCAATTTTTGATAATGCTTGTAATGCTTTACTTAATACTATAATAAAAAAAAATATATTTTTTGTTAATTAATAAATAACATAACCTCAAATAAATAAGAAAATTATATATTACCTTTTAGATTATTACCAGGAATTATACAATTCATTATTTGTTAATTATAGAAATTTGTGTATTAATTAATTAATTACCGTGTTAATTAATATTAATTTGTTTTTTAATAAAAATTCAAAAATTTATTGTTTATAATTTTTAAAAAACTACTACGCATTAATAAGCGCAATGTTGCCATATCTTATCTGTGTTGCACAGGTAGAGGTAGAGTCATTAATTATGTTTCTTTATTATTTTGTATAATAAAATAAGTAAGTTGAAGAACGGAAAATTATTCAACATTAATTGCAATTACATTTAAATAAATACAAAAAAATATTTTTTTATTAAGTGAATTATAAATCAAGAATAATTAGAAATTGCCGCATCTGGCAACAGTGTCTCTACTTTACCGACAGAAAAATGTTAAATTGCGCAATAGTGTCCCACTTTACCGATAGACGTAATCAAGTGAAATACAATGTTGTCAATGTGTTTACACAAAAATCCGTACAAAAAAATCAAATAATTGCAATAAATCTAAAAAAAAAAAACACAAACTTATACAATATAACATTGATTTATTTGTTTTGTTAATTTGTAGACGCGTTTCAATGCTGTAATTCATATAAAAGTTTAAAAATTAATTTTACAGTTTGAAAATCTGTAGATTTAAAAGAAAATTATTGATTTGGCATTGTTGTGTTTTACCGATAATTTTTTGACAGTTTCGTGTTTTCTGTCAAAATCACCCGGAAAATAATCCGCCTACATTTATAAAATTTTGCTTTTAATTTTAAACGAAAATAATAAAAAATCGTGGCATTTATTGTTACGATTCCACAACTAAATCATGGTAATTATAATTTAATTTAATCTAATATTAATAATAATGAATAGTTAACATAACCTCAAATTTTAGTTGGTACTGGTACTAGGTGATTTACACATTCCACATCGTTGTAGTACTTTACCGGCAAAATTTAAGAAATTATTAGTACCAGGACGTATCCAACATATCTTATGTACTGGTAATTTATGTACAAAAGAATCTTATGATTATTTAAAAACATTAGCCAGTGATGTACATGTAGTACGTGGTGATTTTGATGATGTAATAATATAAAAAAAATTCAACATTTAATCTTGTTAATTAATTTTATTGTATAATTGTAGAATTTGAATTATCCAGAACAGAAGGTGGTAACAGTTGGACAATTTCGTATTGGTTTATTACATGGTCATCAAATTGTACCATGGGGTGATCCTGAATCTTTAGCATTAATACAACGACAATTAGATGTTGATATTTTAATATCAGGTCATACACATAAATTTGAAGCATATGAACATGAAAATAAATTTTATATTAATCCAGGATCATCTACTGGTGCTTATAATGCACTTGATATGTAAGCTATTATCAATTAAACAAGTTGTATAACAGTATTTTATCTCTTAGATGGCTATGAATTTAGTTACGTAGTATCGTAACTTTATTCGGACGTTTATCGATAATACAGATTACTTGACCATTAACAATTGTCGGTAATCTGCATTATCGACGATACTACGTAATCAAAGTCATGGCCAACTGCTAGGTAAAATATTTTTGTACAACTTTATTATTATTTAAAGTAATAATTATTTTGGTTTATAGTAATGTTACACCATCGTTTGTTTTGATGGATATCCAAAATACAACAGTTGTTACATATGTTTATCAATTAGTTGGTGATGAAGTGAAAGTTGAAAGAATTGAATTTAAGAAAAATTAATCATTTCTATTGATTTATTATTATTTCTAGTGTTAAGAATCATTATATTTTCTTATATTTAAGTGATAATTTTTGTTTAAAAAGTTATAATTATAATAATACATTTAAAAATCGCGCGTTTTGTGTGAAAGTTAATCAAGTTGCTCTACTGACTACTAGATGTCGTTTTTTAACATTTAGTGTACAATTTTACAGTGTGCTATAAATAATATTACTTTAGTTCATCTATGGATTACAAGAGGGCGCTCATTTGCTGATTCATTTTTATCTAGAGGTGGCCGTACACGAGTACGTAAGTATTGTTTGTTTTTTATTATGAATAAAATATTCGTTCAACCTACTTCTATCGCTTATTTGTCATTTGTTTCAATTTACAATAAAATCATATTTTCAAATATTAAGTCGATAATTTTTGTTTAAAATAAAGTTAATCAAACTGTTCCAATAACTACTAGATGTCGTTTTTGTAATTTTGTGTATAAATTGTTTGTTACAGAACACTATAAGCAATATTGGCTTAGTTTAACTATTTATTACAAGAGGTCGCTCAATTGCTGTTCATCATTTATCTAAAGGAGGCCGTACACGATAACGTAAGTATTGCTTTTTTTATTATAAATAAAACAAAATTTTTTTTAATATATTCTTATCGCTTATTTGTCACTTTTTATTGTTTCTTATCTTTGTCTGTTTCTATCATTTGTTTCATTTTTTTCTTGTTGATTTATAATTGTCGTCTTGGAAGAGAATCAAGTAGGTTGTAATAGTGACGGCGGCACCAATATGAATTATAACTATACTTCATTCACATAGCCGTGACATGATTTAAATTGTGGACATGTATGTATGTTGTACATAACACACGCACACATATGCACTCACACACATATATATTACGAGTATATTATTTATAGCTGTTATAACATATAACAAATAGATAAATGTTGATTTTTCCTTGTTGTTGTAGTGGTATTAATGTATGTTTATTTGTATTTGTGTATGTTAGCCGATTTCGATTCATTATTTTTATTATTGAATAAGGAAATAGTTGTTTGTTATGACGTAGAATAATGGCCATTTCTATCATGGATACCAAATAGGAAAAGGGGTGGCACGTGTTAGATACACGTGGGTGTTTCTCTCAACATACACACACACACACACACATATACATATACAATAAAAATATCTAGACAGTTATTAAACAAAAAAAAAGCGCATAGGTGGATATTATAGTTTTAAAATCCGGCTCGAAGGACCAACTACTTTTTTTAATTTCTTGTTCAAAAGAGTGATGGAGGGGCGAGAGGGTGAATGTAAGAAATACCAAATTAAATTTCAACATACAGACACGTTCTGTTTTTCATCATTATCATCATCATCATCATCATTTTGGAGACTTACTCTATACGAGCAACCATTTTAAAAAAGGACGTGCTCGTTTTGATTAATCCACCATTACTGTATTCATTTGTTTCTATTTATCATATAATTAATTAACAGTTTTTCGGCCATGCTATTATCTCTTTCTATCTCATACTCTAAAACATCTTGTAAGTTGTAATTATTATTTTTGTTGTTGTTGTTGTTTTGTAATCAACAAGTAAAATGACAACGTTTTTTTTTCTTCCATCTTGTTTGGTAAATTTGACAAAAACAAAAGAATGGTCTCTGGACCTATCAAATTTTATGATGTTCTGTTTTTGGTATAACCATCATCAACAACATCATTACTACCACTACTATATAGAAATCACCATAATTTTATGTTCAAATATTGAAAATAACCCTTAATTTGTTTGAATTTATGATAATTTTTAGGTTAATTATGGCCGTTCTAATAATCTATAAACTATAATATAATAAACAAAAAATAATAAATAATAAAGATAGCTATATTGATTGTTTTATGGTATAGAATGAATACAGATGATGATACGATTCGCAATTGTCACCCATAATTCATTAGTTGATAATGATCATTTCTTGTTTAAACAAGTTTACTATCCATCTCTCTGTCTATCTTATTATACTTGTATGTATGGTTATCTTTGTCATAAGATTCGTACAATTCGTCAAATTGTAGAGAAAGAGACAAATTGATTTGAACAATTGTCGAATGATAAAGATAGAGAGATTACATTAAAAATACAGGTATATGTAATAATGTTGGTAGTAGTGGTAATGGTAGTAATGGTGGGGGGGATTTTTTTCGGTATAGTGCAAACCAGTGGTCCTTACAAATCTTAACTCCGCCTATTTTTAAATGTGAAATATCTGTTTGTAGTAGTAGTAGTAGGGTAAAGTAACCGCCGCCACTGTTCCCACTCTTTTGTTTATTTCAATGTTGTCTATATTCTCTTTTTTCTCTCTCTCTTTTTTTGATTGAATTTTACGGAAATTTGTCAAATTCTGACATTTGTCAATTGTTTATTTTATTTTTTTCTTGATATGAATAGTCTTTTGTTTTATACCATATTCACAAACAAAAGAAATTCACACTAAAGCACAAAAGCTGTATTTGTGTTTTGTTTTTATTTTATTTTCCAAATTGAACAATAAGAACAAAAGGGTAGTAGGTGAGAGGCGGATGAAGATAAAAGAAAGGGTTCGAAAAAAATTAAAACTATCCATTTGTACTTGATTTAAAAAAAAATATGTCGGCAAAATCTTTTCAACAATTCTTCATATTTACATAACAATTTCGAAATCAATAAAATCTACCGCCATCATGTATGTATGGAGAGAAAACAAATGAAATTCCCGGAAATAATGTTTCTTTGTATAAATATACAGAGTGTGAAATGTTGAAATTAACGATAAATCAAGTTGGTTTACAATTTGGAATAACAAAAACTAAATGATGAGGACAAATAATAATTGTAAATAAAGTATAATGGCGACAGGAGGGGAGGTAAAAATAGAGGTGACTTGATACTTTTTTCTTCCGCAAATCTCGTATAAAATTAATGTAACATCAAGTTAGTGTAGTATTTATAAAGAGGGGAAATAATGGCGACAAAAGGGGAAGTAAAAATTGTATAATACTACCATAAAATATCATACACAGATAACTTGATCACTTATTTATGGTAGGTATATAAATTATACTTTAATCAAAAAGGTTTAAATTAACTTAGAAGGATACCTAAAAAAATGGCGCTAAGAGTGGGTAAATATTGTTTAAAATTAGCTTCTGTGTGTTTTCATCAAGTGGACTTGAATTTTTTTTAAAAAAAAATGGTAACTTGATCCATAATTTCTTCCCTATAAATTTAAATCTTGATGTAAAATTGAAATGACACAAAGTAGGCTTAAATTCAAAAATTGAAAAGGGGAATAATGGTCACAAGAGGGGAAGTAATAATTTTTAAAAGTCTCAGCTAACGTAAAAATCATATCCAGCTGGCTTGAATTTAATGTGTGTTAGAAAAAGATAATGGCGAAAAGAGGGGAGGTTTTTCTTCTCGTTTTCTTTATATACTAATTGATATATCAAAATTATATCAAGTAGATTTTGAGTGATTATTGAAAATAATGGCAACAAAAGGGGAGGTAAAATACTATACTACAGAAAGTTAACTTGATTCTTTTAGATTTTTAATTTTTCTTTATTTAAATGGTAGGTAATGCTAAAAATTACATTAAGGCGGCTTAGAAATGGCGCCAAGAGGGGAGGTAAATATTGAAACGTCGAGTAATATCAGAATTACATGAAGTAGAGAGTTAAATGGCGACAATAGGGGAGGTATTTTCTAACAATAATAATAATAATAAATAATTGTAAAATAAACATAGGTGATTTGATTCATTGTTTATTCTACTTTTTTTAAAATTTAAATAATTATATTTATGATCCAATATAAATGTTCAAAAATTAATTTTAATTCCTGTTGTTTGTTGTTGTTCTTGCCGTTGTTTTAGTATTATTAATAATACGAATAATAAAAAATGACATATCGTTTATTATTATTATTATCATCTTAGTCGAATGATTTTGTTAGAGGAGAGACAGTTGAAGAAGCAAAAAAAAAGAAGAAGAAGAAGAAGAAGAAGTTTGTAGTGGCCTCGGAATATTTTACTTATGGGAATTCAACTGTTTTTTTTTTTGTTAAATATTCTTTTCATTTTTTTTTGTTGCTTCTGATACTGTCGCTCATTTGTTAATAATAATAATAATAATAATTGACTAATATATTTAATTAATACGAATTGATTTAAAAGTGTATATGGATTTGTTACGGTTATCAATCAATTGTTGTTGTCGTTTTTTTTTTTTGATAAATTTTTTGGTTATATTATAAATGGCGTCTTTTAACGAAAAATTTGACATTTATGACAGGTATAATTTAGAACGCCATCTATATATTAAATGTACTAAAACAACAAGAATAATAATAATAATAAAAGTGATTATAAAAGGAAAATATAGAAATGTTCAATAGTTGACATTGATGGCGAGACCACAGTAATAATAATAGTAATAATAATAATAATAATAGTAATAAGTACGTTACAGTCGGTTTATGTCCTTTTTCTTTAGTAATAAAAGGGGAGAGAGTGAGTGAGTTGGATTGGTGGTGGGAGGGGAAGAGAGGGGGGATAAGGAGAGAGAAAGAGATAGAGAAACAATAAGAAAAACACGATATGTATAGGAAAAAATTGTTTGATTCTTGACAATATATTGTCGGTAACATTATTTAGTTATAGTTTATATACACAGTATATGAACTATACTGTCTTTAGTTATTGTTATATATATTTATGTTTGTAATGTTGGTATTTATGCGGGAAAAAAAATGTTGTCAGTGATCAATTCTGAAAACTACATAGGTGGGATATTGTTGTTGTATTTCGGTATAAATAAACAAATGAAATTCTACAACAACAACAACAACAACAACAACAACATATAGCAAGGATCAATTTGTGCGGCATCCTGTTTTAGAAATTCCCTACTCTTATGCATTACTATATATTTTTTTTTATCTTTGTTTTTTTCATGTTTGTCCCCCTGTGTACGGAGCAAAATCATCAACAATACTCAACATGCCAATGTTGGTCCTGTTGTTGTTGTTGTTGTTGTTGTTGTTGTTGTTGTTGTTGTTGTTGCTATCCAGTTGATTCGAGGGACACTTACAGATGCATAACTCGTTGAAACGTATGTGAACCTGTCGAAACAATGCCTTTATGTTTGTTAATTAGTGACTAAAAAGCTGAATTGGTCAGATGCCTATGACAGTAGTCGTAATAATAATAATAATAATAATAATAATCGAAATTCAACAATTCCCCTCTCTCTCTTCATCACCCCTGTCATACAATTTGCAATAAAAAACTACAATTAATCTCTCTCTTTGTCTCTCTCTGTTATTCATTCGTCACGCATAATCCCCACTCTACTAATAAATTAAGTGGGAATTAATATCACTATCTCACTCCTACTTATTATAGATACTAGCTAATAGAAAAGGATACAATATTATTCCCACCTCTATTACTCGGTACTATTAGAAAAGAGATAGATAGTTGTGTGGAATTTGTAATGTACAGTTAAGTGTATAGAAAAAGTAACGATTCTTGAGAGAGAAATAGCCATGTTTAAATCAAGCTTTCATCATCTTGAGGGAAAGAAGGTGGGATCATTCCCGTCCACTATTTTTGCTTGAATATTCTTCTTTTCTAATTTTGACTTGTTAGTTAAAGTTCTGTTAGATTGTCACGACCGTCCTCAAAAGCCAGTTTTACACAGCCCTACAAAAAGTAGTCACTTTTATCTGCTCACAACTGTACATTTGCCATAACGGCTATAATTGAAATAAACTTATCAATAAGCGGTACTAGTGGATCATCCTGTATATATGTGTGTGTACCTATACTAATCCATAAACCATATGGTATGTTATGGAAATTTTTTTTGTTATACTACACTATACTATAATTGGTCAACTTGACTAATTATTCAATGAACAAAAAAAAATCATTATCATTTTCCGTTGTGTTTTTTTTTTTGTTTTGACATGATAATGATGATCAAGATCCATGTAGAAGTTATAAGCGAGAATTTTATATACATATACATACATATATGTATTATATAGATGGCCATGATATATGGCCAACATGTAAAGACCCCATGCTGATTACCCCTGTATATAGTCGATGTTTGTTTGTTTGTTGGTCCGTTGTTGTTTTTTTTTGATGGTTTGTTTCATTTGTTTTCTTAAACTTTTATAACATATCTAGTTAGATGATCAAACAACAACAACAACAATAACAACAACAAAAAGACATATCAGGTGCGACAAATTACTTTGTAGAATTTTCGAAACCCCGAACCCTTTTTACTACTACTATTACTATTATTATTATTAATTGTTATTATTATTATTACTATTATTACTAAGTATTATTATTATTATTATTATTATTATTATTATTATTATTATTATGATATTTATGATCAACTCTTATTACTATTATTATTTATACATACATATAGTAGTAGATTCAACTAATATAGAGTGCGAATCAAAATTAGAGGACATAGTTGAGATAAAGCATGTTCGTCTCTAGTTACGCCTGATCTGTATAGTTTAAATTGTGTTAACAACTCTATTTCTCCAACTACTGTTAAGTGGATTTTTTTGTAAATTTCTACGTTCATTATCTCATGAATGTCCTTTAATTATTGCTCGAAATGTATAATTTTCTTTCATTCTTATTTTCTTAAATTATAGATAGATGTCATTGTAGGTACCTATAATATAAAGTCGATTTATTTCATATAGATAAAGTATACATTTATATGTAGGTACAGTGGGGAGCAGATAAAAGTGAACACTTATTATATAACAGACCTTTTACAGGTTTAGATGTGGGTGTAGTTACTAATGTCATTTTTCGTTAATCAAGCGGTGCTACAAATTTTTAGTATGGTGTAAACTTGATCCAACACCTTCTACCTATCCATCTTCTTAACCTCACAAAAGAAAGAACCTGATTTACACGAATCGAAAAACATGAGACTTCTCGCTTAAGAAACCGTCACTTTTAGGTGCTCCCAAGTGTACCTACATATACAGGGTGAGCCAAGAGGATGGCCACCTAAAAGTATAAGAAGTTCTAATTGATAAAACTCTATGAAATTCGGTGTGTGGCCGTTATGGCACTTGAACTACCTCTGGAAAATATTTTCGTTCTATCAACCCCCGTTATATGGGGTAGTGCACCCTACTCTCTTATTTTAAATGGAATGGTATATTTTTATTACATTTTTAGATTCTTTGATGAAATCGAAGGGGACTTTGATAATATGACCTATGGCTTAGCGCTGAAGGTTTTTCAGATATTTTGACTTTTCATGAAATTTTGAATTTTGCAGTGATTAAATAAAAAATTCATAACATAGAAACTATTGCAGTTAAGAGATTGACATTTAGAATTCTGATAACACAAATAACTTCCTTTCTATCAAACTAAAGAGCATTCAATTATCTTTCAGCGTTTGGCTGAAACGAATTTTTCTTTCAGGCAATTTTCAAACTATAATATCTTGCTTATTTTAAATGGAACCCCATATTTCTTTTTATATGGTTGGATGGAGAAAAAAATTCTGCATCGAACTGTATTAACATTATCTATACCTATCTTTGATAATTTTTCAGTTATTCAGAATTTTCGATTTCGTCCAATCACCTCCCTTGAAAGAAAATGTAATACGTCTAGTCGCCTTTGCCAAACTAATCCAACTTCAATGAAATGCATAGAAGGTTAAGCAAAAAAACAAAATATCACAAATGACGTTAATATTGAATATTTTACCTGTATTTTTTACAACTTCAGGACATTCTACATACACAAAAAGCAAATGAAATAAATATTAATTTAATTAATTATCAATTTCTTCCATTTTATTTCATTAAGATAGTCCAAATTTAATTAATTAATTTCATTTTAATTGTGACAATTGAATTGAAGGTTGTTTTGCTAAGCCTTCTATGTTTTACATTTTATTTCAGGAAAGAAAATTAGACGAAACTGAAAATTTTGGATAACTGAAAAACCATCAAAGATAGGTATAGGGAATGCTAATATAGTTCGATGTAGAATTTTTTTCTCTATCTATACATATAAAGAAAAATATGGTGTTCTATTTAAAAGAAGCAAGATATTATAGATTGAAAATTGCCTGAAAGAAAAAATTATTTCAGCTAAACTCTGAAAGATAATTCAATTCTGTTTAAATTGGTTAAAAGTGCATCATATTTTCTACTCAAATTCCAAATTTTAACACTTCAAATGCTATAGCTTAAAAAATATGAATTTTTCAACCACACACTGCAAAGATTAAAATTGCACTAAAAGCTGAAATATCTGAAAAACTTTCAGCGCTAAGCCATAGGTCATGTTATCAAAGTGCCCTTCGATTTCATCAAAGAATCTAAAAATATAATAAAAAATATACCATTCTATTTAAAATAAGAGAGTAGGGTGCACTACCCCATATAACGGGGGTTGCTAGAACAACGAAAATTTTTTCCAGAGGTAGTTCAAGTGCTATAACGGCTACATACCAAATTTCATAGAGTTTCATCAATTAGAACTTCATATACTTTTAGGTGGCCATCCTCTTGGCTCACCCTGTATAAGTTATATTTAAGTTTTGATTTTTAAAAACTAATGATAACAATAGTTGTCTGTAGTGATAATAAATTAGACTATTTATAGGTATGTATAATAATAATAATGATAATAATAGTTATAATAATAACCTATTGTAAAGATAATTGCAAATAAAGTAGGTATGTGTGAATTTTTTATTATCAACATCTAAACTTAAATTATTACTATTACTAGATATTATTATTATTATTATTATTATTATTAATATTATTATTATTATTATTATTATTATTATTGTTGTTGTTGTTAGAAAATTACAACAACAATAAAACAACACGGAAACAACTTATAAGCACGTGTTGTTGATGTTGTTATTTGACCAATTTGCGGTTGTAATTTTACTTTTATTTCTTGAATAATTATCTAATTAAATGTTGTTGTTCATGACGTTCATGTTGTTGTTGATGTTGTTTTCTCATTGTAATTTGTTGTATAAAATGTTGTAAAGAACTTTATTACTTACTCTAAAATTTGTATGTAGTATGTGTGTATGTGCATCATCCAGTAAGTTTATCAAAGGTCTAAAAAAAAATCTAATTACGGTCCTGTCCTAACTATCTAATTTCTATTAATTAATTTTTAAATTAAGATAAAACTTCAATTCTTCTAACAAACCACAAAAAAACCGCATTGAAAACATACGGTGCAGACAAGTGCAACTGGAATCATACTATTGAAATAAAATAGAGAAAGTTAGAGAACGACAATAAACTTGAATTTCTCAAGAATATATTTCTAATTGCTACTGCCAAAAATGTATACAGAGTGTTCAATAAGAATACCATTTCAACTTACAGTTGACTATGACTTTCGTTAGGTAGGTTGTAGCTCGGTTTGGACGATTGTTTTTTCATTGTAATATACGTCAACTTATCTCAAATCAAGTAGAGTATGAACCAAACTACGACACTGCATAATAAAGTCATGGCAAACTACTAGGCAAAATTATGCACACTGTATAAACATTTTAAGAAATTGATTGTAGATTTGCTAGTTCTCTCATAGTTTATTGACCAATAATTTTCTATCTCAGTTTATTTTTCTATTTGTCTCTATGATCTAAAAATATGTCGGCACTTTTATGTAACTATACAGAAGGCCTCTACTGTATAGTATTGAATTTCAATATTACTTATCGAATTAAATTAAATTACAATTTGTTTGATTGAATTATCTTTAATTGAAGAAATTTCAGATAATTTTTAAGTTAGATTAATGTGTTGAGATTACCTATTGTTCTTAGCGTAAAATTTCATTAATGTACAATCCTATATTTTATCTTACAGCTGGCCATGAAAAATATGTGAACAAATCTCAAATCAAGTAGTGTATGAATTAAGTTACGACAATGCGTAATAAAATCATGGCCAATTGCGATTCAAAATAGTATTGTGCACCCTATCTTTGCTTATTTTTCTGTTTTCGTGTATAACTTATGCCCAAATTATAAAAATTGTTTTTTATTGTAAAATTTCAGCAGGCATCTGAATAACAACAAAAATTCCTTCGTTAATCCGAATAATTATAAATTATTATCGATTGAAACAATGAAAAATTATCAACTTTTATCATCAATTTTTTCTTATAAAATCAACCATTTTCTTCTTCACATTACATACCTACATATATAGATCGTTATTGTTATCATTATACATTATTATTATTATTATTATTTTAAAGATATTTTGCAAAAATTACCAATAAAGATTAATATCAATTTTTTATAATAAACAAAAGCTACCTTGAAGCACATCAAGATAATTGATGATTTTCTTATTTTATTATTATTATTATTATTATTATTATTATTAATTTTTCGCCTCTTGTAGTTGTTGTTTAAGATAGAGATTTCAATACAAGATCATGCAACAACAACAACAACAACAACAACAAAACAACATAGGGTAGAACAACAACGAAAAAAAAATTCACCCAAACAACCGTGAAATAGCCGAAATTTACATATTTTTACGTGTATCAAGCAGACAAATTCCCACAGAAATTACAGTATCCTAACCTAACTAAAAAACAACAACAACAAAAAAACAACCAACAACTTAACCTCAATCTTTTTTTTATTATTTACAAATATTTATACAGAAATATTTACAATATTTTTGGTCTTATACATTAATAATATTATGATCACAATTATTTTTTTTTTTTTAATACAACAATCGACCAAATTATCACAAATTTCGATAAAATTAATTAATTAATTAATTATAACAAACAAAATAAATTAGAAAATAATTTAATTTAAATGCATACAGTATTGCTATTGGTTAGATATGGAAATAAATATGGCAGATCACCATGACAATTAATAATAACCATGAAGATTAACCAATAAAAACACTGAATTTTTTAAAATACTAAAATACATGAAATCTATTGGTTAGTAATCGGAAAACGATGGCGCATCACCATAGCAACCCTTATTGTTAATAACACCAAACAAATGAATTTTATTACAATTATTAACAAAAACAATAAGAAAAAACACGAATTGGCGCTTTTTTTTTTAAATGATACATCATCTAGCAATTGTTAAGTAGTTTTAATTTGATTGGTTGTTAGTTTTAAACCAATAAAAACACCCAATAATAAAAGAATCAATGGTAATACTATATTTATTATATACATAGACGATTTGATTTGTTATTATAAATAATAGAAATTAAAATTAACAATAATTCAGTGACGTCACTTGATTACCGTTATTTTGATTGGTCATTATGGTTGCCATCTTTGTTAATTTCTCCGATAATTAACCAATAAAATCACTTGATTTTTATATATTATATAAAAAAAAATTAATTTGTTTTAAATAATAATTGACATTTTTTAATTTGTTGATAAACATTATCAATACGTTCATTTAATATTTTAATACTTTTTTCTGGTAATGTTGGTAATATATCTTGTATTTGTTTATTATTAAATTTTATAAATAAATTTAATAATAATTCACCAATATTTTTTTGTTGTTTTAATTCAATAATTTTTTCAACTGTATTACGACGAAATAAACATAAATTTTCTAATAGATTTTGATGGTAAATTTCATATTTTTTTAATAAACGATAACCATGTAATAGACCACTTTCATTATCAAGAAATATTAATAAATTATTATTTAATTGACGTGCTAAATTATGTGCTGGTGCATCCATTATATTACTATTCCATTGATAATTATATAAATTGTTAACAATACGATCCAAGTTGGCTGTAAGATAATCGAATATTATCAAATCGGACCATTGTGCCAATTCCACCAAATTCCCAATTATCCCCTTATCATCATTATTATTATTATTATCAATTAATTGAATGATATCAAGTTTGTTCAAATGTCGTTCATTTGGTCGTAATAATTTCGGTATATTTGCTATATCTAAATTATTAATAAATTTTGTGATAACAACTGGTTTATTTATTAACCATTGTGATTGTTGTATATCATTTAATAGATTTTTCCATATTGTTAAATTAAAATCAATTATTGATATTGTTGTTGGTAATAAATTATTTAAATTTAATATTTGTCCTAAATAAAAACTAAATAATTCACCTTGTATTTGATCAATATTTTGTCTATAACGTATACAACCCTTATTACCATCATTAAAATAAATTAAACGATTTTGCATACGTCCACAACCTAAATCTAATTTAATACCATTTATATTTTTTATATATTTATTAAATTCATTATAATTATTTATATTATAACCATTTGGTAGATTTTTTTCAATTAAATCACCCCAATAAATATCATTATTTATATATTGATTAATTATTGTAGAATTTTGTTTTTTTATTAATAATAAATCACCATTTTGTTCAGACACAAAACTAACACTATTAAAATGTTGATTATTATTAATAATTGTATGATTAAAATCAAGATAACTATGATTTTTAAGAAAAATCGTCCATAAATCACTAGATTTACTATTTTTTAAATTATCACTATTATTACTACTATTATTATTAAAATAGAATAAACTTAAGAATAGACCCGAAAATAGACCAACACTAAAGGCAAAAACGGCACTAATTAACCAAAAATTCCTACAATAGCGCTTTTGTTGTTGTTGTTGTTGTTTTTGTTGTTGTAAATATGTTGTATTAACAATTAAATTTATATCATCAAAGTTTGCCATGATTTTATATACTTATTAATAAACAATTAATTTAATAACAATAACACATAGTCGATTTGATTTGTTAAAAACTGTACATTGCACCTATAAGACTTGTTGTTTGTTGTTGTTGTTGTTCGTGTTGTTCAATCGAGAATCGAGACTGTTGTGAGGTGTAGAAGAAGAAGAAGTGGATAGTCCATGATGATGATGATGGAGAGAAGAGTGGGATGAATAACTAGAATATTTGGTTAAATAAAGATGGTATTATTGTTGTTTCATTTATAATAGATAAAGATAGATTTATATTAATATTATAGAATAAATAAAGAAGGAAAAAAAAAACAACAACAAAAAAACAAACGAATTATAGATATAAGAATGAAATGATAGACGAAGACAACTGGAATTCCAACAATATAAAACCAGGAACGTATTCTCTAACTTATTTGTGATAGTCTCTAATCTTTATTTATTTATTACTAATATCCGACAGAAATAGAATTTACAGCCGAAATCTATATTGACCGACTGAAAATTCGGTTTCAGTAAATTCAACCAAAAAATCTATGTTCAGTTTCGGCCATAAATCATCCGAAACTTTGACTAAATGTTCGGCAATTATCGCAGTTCGTTCGGGTGCGTTCGTGTCATGTGATCGTCCGATTTTATCGAGTTGAGGTTATGTGCTTTCACTTACCGAAACTATGGTCGAAACCGAATCTTTGGTCGGTCATTACTTATTCCCAATAATTCTACAAATTATTTGTATTAAAATATGAGGTGATAACAATAAATTTTAAATTCTTGAAATGTTAACAGATACATGCGCAGTAATCTGCGCAATAGTTATTTTATACTTCCATCTCACACAATTTTGTGAATTTATCAAATAAGCTAGAAAAGGATATCAAATCCGGTCCTTAATTATATTTGAAACCTATTGAAAACACATTTGTGGAGTAAATAAACCTCCACGTCTTAGTTATTATCTATTACTTCATTGATAGAATTAGATGTGTTAGACAAAGAGATAAACTTAAATCCGTTCATTATTTATCTAATTTCTTTCATTCTAAAATGAAATAGAATTTTCCATTTCAGTATTCTCAATCATTAGATTATAATTAAATTAATATTGTTATTAATTAATTAAATAAAGTTGGCTATGCATTTCTGTACAAAACGTAGGTCTGCAGCTTGTTTTCTATTGAAAACACAGCTGCAGACCAATGATACTGGTGCTAGGTGGTTTTAGTGATATAGAATCGTGTGAATTAAGTTACAACTTACGTACCTAAATCTGTTGCCAACATACAGATAACAAATACAGGCATTTGCATCAATTGAATTGTTTTCTTGACACTATTGTATTGAACAAATTCCATAGAATGATGAATAATAGTGGATCGAATAATAAAAATTGAACGAATAAAAAAGAAATTGATAATAATAGAACCAATAAAGATAGAATGATGGTATAGACAAAGATCGAATGATATAATAGTGTCGTTCTATATGCTTGAGGATCATAAAGTCGACTTGTTGTTACCTGTTTTTCAAGATTTACAACAATTCATTCACTACTATAACAGAAGAAGAAGATGAAGAAGAAGAAGAAGAAGAAGAAGAATAGACTTAAGAATCCTAGTAGGCTGAATAGATACATAGATAGATAGATAAATAGATAGACAGATAGATGAGTAGATAGAAATATATTTTTGTCTCTTTCTACCTTATTGTATTGTATATATAATGCTATCTCTTTTTGTTATTCGGTTATGTTGTTGTCTTCTTCTAATGCGCTGTTTTTGATGTCCTTCTCATAGCTTGCTTGATTTTATACAATAATGTTTCTTAAAGGAAATAAATAAAAAAAAAGAAGAAAGAAACCAACCCCCTACAGTGTCAAAGGGGCATTTATTCCGATATCTCAACTTGTATTTGAACAACAACAACAAGAAAAAAAATGGAGAAGAGACAAGAATTTTTAACATTTTTTTTGTTGGTTAAGAATCTATAAAAAAGTATTTTTTGAGGGGGTAAAAACCACAAATATTCTAAGCTATAATCATCATCATCATCATCATCATCAACTTAATGTAGAAATTACCTTTGATTATGGCCTTTCGACACCTGTAATTTAAGGAAATATCACCGTTTAATTATTTTTTGATTTATTACCAGTACTAGTGACACACATTATTATTATTATTATTATCATCGTTATTATTATTATTATTATTATTATTATTAATTTATTTGAACAAAATGAACGAAAAATGCAATTTAAACAAAGAATGAAAAATTATTGTTATTGCAACTTGTTCTATTTCCATCTTCTTCTTTCTATATATTTCCTTCTCACTTGTACGTGCGTGTTTTATTTACTTATTTATTCATTTATATTTGAAGAAACCAAAAATAAAAAATAAAAATAATAAATAAACAAGAAATTATTATTTACAATTATTGTTTTAATACTTTGATCATAAAAAATAATATTAAAAACAATATTTGTCTGAATATCTTGGACATTATTTTATGAATTTTATACCTATTTCATTTAAAAATTATTATAATGACTGTACATATTTGTTTTTCATATGTTGATCTTTTTTTCCATAAGAATGCAATAATTGCGTTTGCCTTCTATCTCTTTCTATTAATTATTTTATACATTTAAAAAAAAATCAAGTTTGAATTTCGCGCTAAAATTACTTGTTATTAATTGATTATAATTATGCGCATGTCAAGTAGTAGCAAGTAGGTTGATTCATGTTAAGAAGCCACGCCCTTTTTTCCAAGCCTACTATTTTGAATAATTGTAAACTGAAAAAATTGAGAATAATTGCAAAAATTACAAATTTTCAACTGTTTTGTGAAAGATTAAGAAAAATTGTAATACTCAATGGATAGTTGAATATTACCACTACATAAATTCAAAATTTCAACTTTGTAATACCAATAATTCTTTAGATATTCATTTGTTTATCGGCGCTTACTGAATCTGAAATTTCGTCAAAAAAATCAAAATATAAAAGTATAGGGTGTTTTACCCTTAATAATAGGGTTGGTAGTATTTTGTAAATATAGATTAGATTTTGTAATATTTACAATTGGTAATCATAGTGAATCATCCTGTATTTAGATACTATCGGTTTCAAAAAAAAGTGACCGAGGCTTGAGCGTGGAATAACACGTTTTTCGATTCGTGTGTGAGTCAGGCTTTTATGAGATGGGAAGGTGGGGAGTTTTTAGAACGAGCTTCCATCATTCCTCTTAACAGGAAATATTTGTGTAGTTATGTAAACATAGAAAATGGCACCAGCATAACCCCACCTCCTTCCCAAATCTCAACCTATAAAAATTCTGTTTTCCATTAAAAACCTGACTTACACAGCCACGCCAAAAAGTTGTAACTTTTTTTAAGACTTAAAGATGAAAAAAGCCTGGTGTACACTGCTAAAAAACAGATATTTCTAGCTCAAGAATCGTCACTTTTTCCATGCACCTAGCTGTAGGTACATTGAATAAAACTTCAATTTCAATAAAATTTCCCAAATCCTGACTTGTAAAAATTCTGTTACATTGTCACAACTCACAACCGCCAACAAAAGCCTGTTTTACACAACTTCACAAAAGTGGTCACTTTTTTCCGTAACTAGTAGTATTTACGTGTATACATAAGTACAGTTAGGTGCATGGAAAAGTTGTAAGGTTTGTGTAAGTCAGGCTAACAAGGTAGGTAAAAGAAAAAGGCTGGTTTACACAGATAAAAAACATTTGTTTCTTAAGCTCAAGAATCGTCACCTTTTCCATGCACCTTGCTGTACATTAAATAAAACTTCACTGACATAAAAATGTACATTCAAGTGTACAGAAAAGAGATCACTTTTTATGCAGTTGTGGATAGTCGTAACAATATAACAGAACTTTCAAAGGTTAGGATTTGAAAAGAAATATAATCAATCAAAAGATGGGGGTGGGATTACTGATGCCATTTTGGGTATTTACCTGAATAGAAAAATACACTTTCTACGAATTTTATGTGGTGGAAAAACAGCCTGACTCACACTAATCGAAAAACGTCATATTCCTCGTTCAAGAGTTGGTTTCTTTTATGTTCATTTGAGTGTACATATCAATATAACTAAAGAGCGGATTATTTTCAATCAAACAAAAAAACATGATGATTCTTATTGTTATATTGTTTGAAATCATAAATATAGAGCGGATTTAAAGTCGTAAAAGCGTACTAAAATGATTGTTTTTATTTAATATTTAAATAAGTAGATATGTTTGTTGGTTTTATTTCTATATTTTTTAAAAGGTTATTTTAAATAACAATAATAATAATAATATTTATTGTTTTTTGTTATAGTTGAGGTCAAGTGTATCTAAGTGTGAGACCTTACTAAAATCACGAACATTGGTAATTTGATATTGCATGTCATTTTAAACAATTGTAATAATCTTGCACGTTGAACTGAATTCATTCGTGCCATTTTGTCAACTTTAAAAAGGTGATTTCAACAACAACAACAACAACAACAACAACAAAATGAACAACAAAACAATTGAAGCCATCAAAAGAATAGATTACAGAAAGAATATAGACGGCGACAATATCGAAGACGAAGAAGACGAATAAGAAAAAGAATAAGAAGAAGAAGAAGAAGAAAGAGAAGAATAGCAAAATAGAGTCTGCACGTTTGCAAAATGCATAAAAAAAAAAATAAATGAAGAAAGAATATAAAGTCTATGCGACATCTCACGCCTTCATTTTCATCATCATCGTGATCATGATCACGATCATCATCTAGGCCTTTTGATCTCATCTCGACAATGATCTTAACAATAATCATACAATAGATATGATCGTTTATAAAGTATTATAAATAATACACACACACACACACACACACACACACACACACACACACACACACACATTTACAATACCTAATATTGTGTAATTTTGATTGGGAGATTTCAATAGTCGATTAGACGACGAAATTCTATACTAAAAAAAAAAAAAAATTTGCACACGATTATTATTAAAAACATTCTTTCGTATGATTATTAATCAGATGCTAATGAAATTCATAAAAATATTATTGATAAACAATTTCGATTATAAAAACTAATAATTATTTTACAACAAAGATGAAGATAATATAATATAGCAACAACTGTATATAAAATCAACTTTTTATCATAAATTTTTTTTTCTTCTTCATTTTGCAATCAAATCATTGAACCGCTCTCTTCATAGATGGGTCAGTAGATATACATTATTGTTATCCTCTTCTAATAAGTTAGGAACGGATTTTTGGTCAAAAAATTACTTCAAAAAAATCGTACTATATAGAAGTTGAGCGGCACACGTAAACTTTGTGTATTTGCAATGAGTTCTCATTGACGCTTACTTGAATATAGTAAAACATCACTATGTAGAACAATAATTTAAACAGAATTGAAGAATTCCATATCAATTTTTGTTTGTTTTGCAATGAAATCATTGAAGTACTCTGTCTATAGATGTGCCAGTAGATATAGATATTGTTATCCTTTTTGAATAAGTTAAGAATGGATTTTTGGGCAAAATTTGGGGTAGTTATGTCACAACTCGTACTATATGAAAATTGAGCGGCACACGAAAACTTGGTGTATTTGCAATAAATTATCTTTAACGCTTACTTAACCATAGTAAGATAATCTTAGCATCACCATGTGCAATCCATTAACGTCTCATTTAGAACAATAAATTAAACAATTGAAGAATTACTATTTAGAAATAGATTTTTGGATGAATTGGATTTTTGGTCAAAATTTGGGAAAATTACTTCAAAAATCGTACTATATGAAAGTTAAGCGGCACACGTAAACTTGGTGTATTTGCAGTGAATTACCTCTAACGCTTACTTGAACATAGTAAGACAATCGTAGGATCACTATGTGTAATGCAATAATTCACATTTAAAGCAAGAAATAATATAATTAAATATGAAGTTTCGATGTCCTTTTCTAAGCTATAAGTAGACGATCTTATTTCATTACTTCTATGGTCGTAATCTTTATAAATAGAAAGAGATAGATATAGTTTTTTGTAATGGTTTGATCACAGCATGTTGTAGTTGTACCGGTAGATAAATCAAATCACCCTTGGAAAGCTGGTAACAACAACAACAACAACAACAGATGGAGCGCCATCTATCAAAAAATGTTAGGTTATAGGAGCATATCGATTTTGTTTTTTTTGTTTTTGTTTTTTTTTTGTCTAAAGTCACTAGATCGATTTTATTTTTTTTTAAAATCAAGTAACTCCACCTTTAATTTGATTTTAATAATGTGAGATGATTGAAATGACACCGACGCATCGTTATTAAAATATATGTAGTATTCTATCTCTGTCTTTCAACAACAATAAATAATAAAATAAATCATATAATGGACATTTAAACATCTCAATTGTCATTTCTAGATAGTTGTTAGCTATTAAAATTAATACAAAATATGGCTTTTAAATCAAGATGAAGACAAAAAAAAATTATTCTAAATAAAGAAATATAGTTTAACCACTCCTTAGTAATAACAATAACAATAATAATAATAATAATTATTGTTGAGAATATTGAAAGAATATCGTCGCCAATCTGTCTGTACACCTTGAACTTTTTCCTCTCTAAGAATCCATTTTTTTTTTTTTTTTTAATGAAAATAAACGAATGAGTTTCACAGTTGGCTATGAATTTGGTTACGTAGGTTGTAGCTTGATTCTTATACTTTTGACATTTGTTCAATTAGAAAACAAGTAACAGAACTAAGCTACGACGCTAAGTCATCAAATTCATAGCCAATTTCGAAATGAAATAGCGTTATACATCCGGTATATTCTTCATATAAAACAATATATACAGGGTGATTCACTAATATGGTCTACAAGACATAAATCAAGTTCTAATGGTTGGAATTTGTTGAAATTTTGGTTGTTGAAGTTTCATCCACTTAACTTTCTTAATCGAATATTTTCAGAATTCTAGCAACCCTTATTGTAGAGGGTAGTACACCCTGCTCCCTTATTTTAACAAGAATACCACATTTTTAGATTGTATGCTAGAATTAAAGACGAATTTTATTATATGACTTATAGTCTAAAATGGCCGGTTTTTGAGATAATTTGACATTTTGGCGAAATTTTGAATTTTGCATGATTTAATTAAAAAGTCCATATCTTAAAAACTATAATTATTTAAGAGTTGAAATTTGGAATTTAATTAGCTTAATTAATATACTTTATCATGATTACTAAAAATTTCACTAATCTTTCATCATTTGATGGTTTTAATATAATTTTAACAATTTTTACTTTATAAGAATCCTAGTGAATCATCCTGTATAACGGTTATTTATGAATGCAATTTAAGATTTTTCACACAGTAGTAAAGATGATGTTTTAGTAATTGGTCATATCTTTATGACTGTTTGGAAAGATTAACCTTCTTTTTTTTTACCTTCAAATCCGCTCCTTAATTATAACCTATAATAATAATTAATCGAATCCGGTACAGGTGTCTTTTATCGTTTTGATAATAATAATAATAGTAGTAGTAATAAAAAAAAAATCATGGCCTACTTGGTGTTTAGAATAAACAAAAATATAGTTGTCCAGTTGTAGAGTGAAGAGTTTTGAAATTGTTTCTCAAAATTATACGACCATCATTAAAAATGGCTTATCAAATAGCAGTAATAATATATTTATGACGTAACGGGTTGTATTTTTTATATACAGCATGTTTCCCATTGTAGAGATTTTAAATTGAATTTGACAGTTTGTTTTGATTGTCTCTAAATTAATTAAATTACAAACAGATGATCCGTAGACTAATGATACTGTTTAGAAGAATCTTCTGTGTGTATTTGGTAAAGGTGACAGTTGTGAAAATATGACCGGAAATCGTTAACAATAGAAACTATTCAAAGTACTTACGCACAAAAAAAAATAAAGAATTAAATAAGGGTAGAAAAAAATGTCAAAAATTGATGGATTTCTTACAATTGTTAACTGGCCAACACCTGAAATTTTTTTGTTATCAAATACCTTCAGTTTCTCACTGTCTATTCTACTCTTATTCTGATAGAATTTCAACTGAAATTCTGTACCTAATAATTGTTGTTTTCAGTTGAAAATGTGCTCTAATCGAGCATTGAAATCTCCAAAAATGGGCAATAAAATTAAAACAAATTAAATTACGTATGATTCATTACATTTTTTTTTTGTACGTAATTAAATTTTAATCGAGAATGAAAGTTGCAATCATCCGAGGTAATAATAGCACACATTCTAGCGAGTTGTAGGTATATACTTTATTCACAATTTTTTCCTAAGTGTACAGGTACTGGTAATGTACAAGAATATTTCGCTTCTTTATCATTTTCAAGTCTAAAACCATACAAAAACGGACAGTTTTTACAACTGTTTGTTAAAATTGTCGTTTTATTTATTTTTTGTCGTTACATACCATGTTTTTTTACACTTAACAAAAACTATTATCTAATACTAAAATCGTCTTCTTGGTCACTTTCTATTGTAAATATAGTAGTCCTATTGATCAAATTGAAAATACTAAATGACAGAAAAGTTACTAAAAAGAACATATTTTACCACAAAAATCAAGTATGCCAGAAGTGTCAATTATTTCTTTGAATAAAACCACTTATTTTAATCTAAAATCACCACAAAACAAAAAGAAATACTGTTCAAACAATTTATAAATTTCAAATATTGAAGAAAAAAATGCAAAAGCTCACGAATTAAAAAAACAATAATCAAAATTGAAATTTTAGGTTAGAAATTTTTGCTAACAATATCTAACGAAATCTGGTAACACAGGCTTACCAGCCTATTTTTTTGAAGCGCGCGCAATTCAAAATTTTCAATTTGGTCAGTATTACTACTATACAACATAATATCGTTTTATTTATTTTTTGCCATTACCATGGTAATCTTACATTTCACAGCAACTATGATTCAAAAAAACATATAAAAAACGCCCACTTTAGGCCCACTTGTTAAAACTGTCGTTTTATTTATTTTTGTCGTTCGTTACCATGGTTTATTTACATTTGATATGGAAACTATGATTGAAATACTATTTTCTGATTGACTGATGAAGAGGGAATAATGAACCATTATTTGTTGAAATCTCCAATAAAATTGTTGAATTATTTGATCAAATTCGTGGAGATTTCAATGCTAAATCAAGGCACATACCATCAATTAACAATTATTAATACATAAATAAACATTTAAAATAGTTTGAAAATTACTTAGTAATTATTATAATTTATATAACAAATGTGTTGAGAAATTAATTATATACCTACCTACTTATACATAAGTATATAGAAAGTAAACGAAAAATAGAATGAGATAGATATAGAGATTATTAATAGATAGATTGTAAAATAAACAAGATAGAAAGAAACAGGTAGTAACTAATACGTATTTTATTAATAAATAAAAAAAGAGGTGGATGATATACCAACTAAACCCATAATCAAAAAACACTTAAATAATAACTACCACGTCCCATGTAATGAAAATATTACTACAGGTAGTCACTCATCTTGTAATCCACTCTATATTTATACCTGTGTTTGTGTGTGTGTGTGTGTGTACCTGTAACGCCCATTTAAATAAGTGACAAATTATTATTTAATTTGCTTGCTGAACATCATCATCATCATCATCATCATCATCATCATATTAATGATACACACGCGTCCATCTTTAATCATCATTAACAATTATAGAAAAATAACCAAACAATTCTTATTAAGTTACTTTCCTATTTCTAAATTGTTACTATTACTACTATTATTACTACTACTATTCTTATTATTATTATTATTTGAGAAACAAATGCATATCTTCGGTCGAGATGGTAACTTGAGATAATCGATAGGAATTCTTTTTAGGACACACTACAATATACCTATATCTATAGATATAGGTACCTATAGGTATATAAAAAGAGATAGTAATATATACATAGATCTGTATAGAAAGAGATAGCAAGAAAGAAAGAGATGGGGCCAATTCTAATCTGTTTTACCTTGACAGTTGACACATGTCATAATTGATGCATTACAAAACTAGTCAAGGGTGGTTAGCTTTCTTCTTTTTCTTCTTCTTATTCTATCCTATTATCCATCTTTTTCTATCTTATTCATTTATTATACATTTAGAAAAAGATAAATTTATAGGTAGGTATAGAATTGTCCTTATTTAATGCCCTTTATTGTCCATTTGTAAACAATGTGTATGTTCTAACTTCTAACAACATTTAAGAAATTTTCAGGTATTTGACATTAAGTCGGATTATATTAGGGATTTACTATTATTATTAATAATAATAATAATAATATTACTAGGGCATGATAGAAGATCACGTCTGCCTTATTTGTAATTTAAGAATTATTATTTTAGTGGTAAGTTTCTTATGGTTCTAATTGGAAATGGGATTTGCCCGTATTTGCATGCATGTGACGTCACTGCTTTAAACTAGCTTCAATGAGTGCACTTTCCAGTCCCGTTCAATCTCCATCAATCTCTCAGTGACGTCATACGTTTACCTATTTGTTGTGATTGTAACACTATAATCATTCGGATTATATTAGGGATTTACTATTATTATTATTAATAATAGTAATAATAATAATAATAATAATAATAGGGAATGATAAAAGATTACCTCACCCTTATTTCGTTCGAATATTGCTCAGTAATAACTTAGAAATGGGATTTGCCCGTATTTGCATGCACGTGACATCACTGCTCTAAACTAGCTTAAATGAGAGCGCTTCCAGCTCCGTTCGATTCCAATCGACCGTACAATGGAATTATACGTTTATTTTTTATGATTCTAACAGTACCTACAATCATTCAATATAGTTGATGAAATGAATGAGCGACATCATAAACAATATATTGGCGGTCTATTGTAACTGATTCTTATCCTGATTCATGTATTTAGTGAAATACAAACTTTGTAGTAAAAAATTGAGCCGTATGTGGATGACGTGCGCTGACGATAATCGCGCGACAATCTAAAATAAATTCACAATCCTGCTGTTAAGTAATAACAATAGAATAGCAATGGTGGTGGTCTTTTTCTCTATACAGCTTGCATTCTTTGCATAGTCAAAGACTCTTTTCTGTTCTTTTTTGATCGGCGTCATCATCATCATCATCATTGGCTCCCACAGACACACTATTGTCGTTGTTATTTGATGATTTTCGTCCTTGTTAGAGCAACAATTTTAGTTATATAAATAAAAAATTAAACAAATTGTTTTAATTTTTTTATTTATAAATAATGTGTCTCTAAAAATGGCTCATTTATCATAAAATTCGTCGGTTGATTATGGGTGTAAAGCACTTGGTCAAAAGATTGGTGTGTGCGGGGTGGGGGGGGGGGGGCGAGTTAAGAGGGACGGACACAACACGACAAGAGACCCATCTTGGTCATAAACAAAATTAGAAAGATGTCATGTTTGAATATTTTTGTCGCTATATATGTATAGAGAGAAGAATCGGTATTTTTTTTTTCTGTTTGTAGTTGTCTTTTTTTTTTGTTGGTTGTTTAGATATCCTGATTCGCTCCCTTGGTTTTTTCTTGTTGTTCGTGTAATCAAGATTTAAATTTATTTTTTTCTACCCCCCACAATCATCCGGAATAGATTAATATTGATAGTTATGGGAATTTACAACGATAAAATTGAGTTATCTATACTGGTAGAGGAAGGGGGTGGAGCGGAAATTATTTAATTTGATATTTGATTTTATATAGAAACCATGTTGAATTTAGTGATTTTGTGGGAATTTTTTGAAAAACAGACGGATTTTATTGGAAATTCGTGGAGACTTCAATGCTCGATTAGACTACAAACCCGACTGTAATTTTCGAAATGTTTCAATTCTATTTTACCGAATAACAATCGATATAATCAAAAAGGCGTTGAAACTGAAAAATCAAATGAATTATTGGAAATACGGGTAGGTAGGTATTTACTGAAAAACTGAAAATTCTTTGTTAAACTGAAAAATTATATCGAATATACAATATTAAAGTTTTAAGCGATAATTGCATTAATTTTACATATGATGTCGAATTTTTCAGGGAAATTTTCATGTATTTAATGATAAATAATGACGATTTCAGTTGAAAATGGGTTCTGATCGAGCATTGAAATCTCCACGAAAATTCAATAAAAATCAACAATTTTAACAATTTTTCTAATAAGTCTAACTGTAGAATTTCAGTAGACGTTTATTATTTGAGTTATCTTGATTTTCAGGCAATTTTCAGTCACCTTTGAACAAAAATATATTTTCATTCAAATGTTTTTTAAAATTCATAAGATCCATTGATTTTTTAGTAAGTACCTACTTACTTACCATACCATATTGTACTTCAAAATAAACAGTGGCGTTCGCTATGCTGTTTTGTAGGTACCTACTTAATCTTATTCTTTATATTTCAGTTCTGAAAGTATGATCCTATTATTCATGACTTATAATAATAATACTTAATAGTGAATTTCGATAATATTAAATGAAAATGTGTGCAGATCAAGCATTGAAGTCTCCACAGAATTAAGCACAAATCAGTTAGGTATACCTGTACATACAAACAGTGGCGTTCGTCCTTATTATTATTATTATTATTTTTATTTGTAGTCTTGTTGTTTCTACCATTGAAATTCTTCACTTTGATTTCTTAGTCGATTATTATAAACTTTCAGGAGCCATTTTTGCCCTTTATAATATCTACAGATACATAGTACTTTTTTATTATTCTGAAATTTCAGCCTGAAATGTGTTCTTATCGAACATTAAAATCTCCACAAAATTTAAATAGAAAGGAACGATTTTAACAATTTTTTTTTCTTAAACCAACCCAGTTTTTTTTTGTATTTCAATTTATATAAAAAACATACAGGGTGTTTGATCTAAATATGGTCGATTCTATAAAATTCCTATTAGTCGACGAGCGATTTGAAAAGTAACTTTAAGGATTTGTAGAAGAGTTCATAGGAAACATTTTACCAAAATTAGAACCTCGTAGCTCATTTCGAAGTTGGTCAAAAGACAATCGTTTTGGACAATGTCGCAATTTTGATTCTAAGTCGTTTTGCGTGTTTAGTTCAATTTTGAAAGTCGCTACATCGTTAGAAACGAGCGGTTTTTTGATCGACTTCCAAATAAGCTACGAGGCTCTAATTTTGCCAATTTGTTCTCTAAGGAATCTACTACAAATCCTTAAAATACTTTTCATATCGCTCGTCGACTAATAGGAGTTTATTAGAATCAACCATATTTAGAGCAAACACCCTGTATTTTAAAAATATACAGTGGCGTTCGTTGTATTGCAATTCTAACAATTCTTTTTTTTGTGTAGGTATTTACACACAATTTTTTGTTGAAATTTGAACGTTCATTGAACGTTGAAAATTGATTGATTTGTACATAAGATAAAAGAACCAGTGGCGTTCGTTAATACAATATTCTATAGGATACTCGTTAAATTTCCAATAATAATAAACATACTTAACTAAACAATAAACGTGATGGATAAATGAACAGGAAACATCAATTCTAAAATAACAAAAGAATAAAAAAATAAATAAAAGAATAACTAAAATGAAATATTTCCGGGTGTGTTGTTAATTGAATTTTAAATTAAACAAAAATAGAAAAAGACAACAAGAAAAAGAAAGAAAGATAGAGATGTGTAAATATCTATACCTACTTGTGTATTTATTTATAAAGATAAATCAACCCTTTATTGTTTTCTTAAGAAACATTCATCTATGTATTTAAAAATATATTTTTATAGTTGGGTTGAATCAACCCTGAAGTGGCCATTAAGTGGATGAAAAACTGACTGGCAACAATGTATTTTAATTATCAAGTGGTCTTGTTCAGACAACATTAAAATTAAAGTGCTATGTAAACATTGATGTTGTTGGTATTTTATAATAATAATAATAATAATAATAATAATAATAATAATAATAATAATAATAATAATAATAATAATAATAATAAAATCAACAAATGAATAAATCAACACTTGCTTGATTTTTCAACATAACGCTATCTAACAGGTTTATGAATTTAATGATAAATTGATGATTCTCAAAAAAATACCAATTTTGACCACATTGGCGCTAGTTACTATCACATGAAAAGAAATAACAAATATTTCCATCTCTATCTTACTCATACTACGTGACAATAAAATAGAGATAGAAATATTGGTTATTTCTTTTCATGTGATAGTAACTAGCGCCAATGTGGTCAAAATTGGAATTTTCTCAAAAGTTTGCTCTTGTGGGATTTTCTTTAAAAAAATGCATAGCCTGTTAGATAGCGTTGAGTTGAAAAAGCAAGCAGGCCTTGAGATAAATAAATGAAAATTGTTGGTATTCTCATCCAAAGTAGAAGTTTTTGGAGATTTTAATGCTCGATTAGATAACAATTTTATTTGAAAAACAAATTTGCTGAAAAGATAAGCAAAATTAATGAAAACAAATATAGAGTGACTGAAAATTTACAAATTTTCTACTGAAAAATTTATTTAAATGATGAAAATAATTGAAAGTTTTCAAGTTTTTGCAACGGTTAGCAATTTTCAGTATACTTTTTCAGTTTCTAGTAATTTAGTAAAGCTTTCCTGAAGATTGTAATGCTTGATTAGAAGACTTATATTTTTGCCTGAAAAATCAATATTTATTGAAATAAACACAGATAATCTATGAAAATTACTGAAATTTTCGTAGCTGACAACCGTTTTCAGCACCGATTGTTACATTTTTAGCATATTTATGAAAGTTGTTGCAGACTTCAACCATCGATTAAAACATAGTCTTTACTAATTTACTGAAAATTTGAAAGATGACACAATTGATGAAAAATTGCTGAAATCTATCAGTTATTTAGCAGATAATCATTTTCAGCAGTTTTTTTATCTTTTTTTTAACAATTTATTCGAAATTTTAGAGATTTTAATGCTTGATTAGAATACATTGTTGTCTGAAAAATGTAATATTAACTCAAATAACACAAATATTGCTGAAATTGTTATAATCAACAATCATTCTCAGCATTTATTTTTGTATTTTTACAACTTTAAACAGAATTTTTAGAGATTTCCATGCTTGATTAGATTTTAGTCTTGCCTGAAATGAAAAATGCATTTTGAAAATTACTGAAAAGTTACTGAAATGCTTTAATCTACGAGAGATAAGTGTTGGAGACTTCAACGCTCAGTTAAAATACATTTTTTGCTGAAAATACGCTTATGATTGGGGAAGAACAGAGAATTTATAAATTTGACTGAAAAATAACGGAAACACTACAAATTTTCATAATTAACAACGGTATTTGATATCGATACAGTGAAACTTCCCATGAGCGGACACCCTTCGTTCCGCAGAAAATGTCCGCTCAAAGGAAGTGCCCGCTCATTAGAGAACATCCATAGAAACAAATGATACCTGCTAAAAAAAATTTTTAACTTCCCGCTAAGAAAATTGAAAATTTTCAAAATTTCGGGAAGTTATTGGTTTTACCCCGATTTTCGAAAATTGAATTTTCAACAGATCTCGACGTTTTGGGACCCTAGGAAGCTATTTTGACTATTTTTGCGAGGGTGCCTGTATGGCTGTGTGTGTGTGTGTGTGTGTGTGCGAAAACTATGTAAGCAGCTCATAACTTTTGAACGGATTGACTTATTGAAACGCTCTTTACGGCATTCGAAAGGGTTCCATCAAGCTTAGATTTCGTGTAAGTTTGAACCGATTCGGCCCGATAGATTTTGAGAAATTCCAAAAAAACCGAAAAATTTCTTTTGTTAAAATCATGTTTTTTTCAAAATAACTATTAAGCTGCTGTACCGATCAATTCCATAATTTAATCAGCTCTTAACCTTAACTAATGACGTCGAAATGCCGTTTGAACGATCAAAATCGGTTGATTCGTTCACGAGTTATCGTTGTCGAAAAATATCGGAAAAAGTGTTTTTTCAATATAACCTCAAAATTACTTAACAAATCAAATTTGTACCTCTCACAATAATAATCGACACATTATCTACGCTCAAGTATTTAATGGATCAAAGATAAGTACTTTCCTGTCCGTATAAGAGAGACAGTCAAGCCTAAATAATAATCGAATGACTGTCCGTGTTCGTTCAAGAGAGTGTCCGTTTAAGAGAGACCGATTTATTAATAAATCCCTATAGACAATTTTGGGACCGATAAATGTGTCCGCATAAAGGAAGTGCCCGCTCAAAAGAGGTGTCCGTTAGTAGAAGTTTCACTGTAATTAAATTCTTAGCAATTTAAGACACAGTTATTGGAGATTTCAACGCTCGTTTAAAACAAAGTTCTTGCCGATAAACTGAACAATTCGAAAGACACCATTGATAAAATCTACTGAAATATAGCTGAAAGGTTATAAATTTTTATAGTGACAATCATTTTCAGCATTCATCTCTGTACAATTTAAAACACAATTATTAGAAACTTTAATGCTCGATTAGAATAAAGACTTTGCCTGAAAAATACATAAATAATAGAAAATTCATACTGAAAAGTAACTGAAATTCTACAATCCACTTTTGTGTTATTTTTACGCTTTTATTTTTAGAAATCTACAAGATAATTATTGGAGATTTCAACGTATAGTTACATGTAGGTACAACATGTTTTTTACTGAAAAGTACTAATAATTGATGCAAATAATATTATAATTAAGAATTACTGAAAAATAACTGAAAGTTTACATTTTTTTCATAATGGACGGCTGTTTTCAACACCGATTGTGGCGCAGTTGCTGGAGATTTCAACGTTTGATTAAAACACAGTTTCCTCTAATAAACTGAAAAACTGAAAATACACAATTGATGGAATTTATTGATAAATAGCTGAAATCGGCAAAATTTTATAGTTGATAATCGTTTTCAGCATTAGTTTTATGTATTTTCAACAATTTATAATTGGAGATTTCAATGCTGGATTAGAATACAATAAATTTACAAAAAAAAAAACCTGAAAAATTGAAAAAAACACAATTAATAAAAAATAACTGAAACCTACCAAATTTCATAGCACATAATCGTTTTCAGCACTTATTTTTGTACCTTTTTTCAAGCAATTTACCTAAATGACAAATTTTGGAGATTTCAATGCTCGATTATAAAACAAATAAAATAGAGATAGAAATACTGGCTATTTCTTTTCATGCGATGGTAACTAACCAAAATTATTATTATTATTATTATTAAATAACTGTATGAGCTGAAAAATCATACATGCCTTGAAATAAATAAACCAAAAATTGTTGTTATTCTCATCCATACTAGATCTCTATCTTGATCTTCATCGATCAATACAACAACTATAGAGTGGGTGTTGTTGAATTTTTTGTATATACATCATCATAAATAATAATTAGATGTACTTAAGTAGGTAATAAAAGGCAATTTGAATGAATGAATGAATGAATGCGGAATGAATGAATAGTTGGTTATGGGGAGAAAAAAGGGTGTGGTTGTTGTGTTAAAAAGTCACAATAATCTTGATGGAATATTATCAAAAGAATTGGCGACAATCAAAAATCTGTATTCATTTGTTTTGTATATACATATATTTTTTTTTGTTGTATCATTACCATCATCATTATCATGATCGTCATCATCATCATGTAATGATCCTTTACAAATTTCCAAGTAGACAATTTTAAAAATTCCTTCGATTGTAATTCTTAAATGAACATGACAGACGATTTTTTTTCCCAATTCGGTTCCTCTACTTGAACCTGTATCTTTATACTTATAAGTGTGTGTGTGTGTGTGTTTATTTAATTTTATTCTTAAATATAAACAAAAAGTAGTTTTTACTACTACTTTACTATATAAAACAACAACAACAACAACAACAAGAAACAACAACTGATTCTTCATCTTCTTTCCATCTACCTAAATACCAAATTCAATCTCTTGTAGAATGTCACATTGGAACTTTCGCATCGTTGAACAATCCTATATCTACTACAACACGACAACAACAACAACAACAACAACTTCTCTATTTAGAAAGAAACAACAACAACAAGAAAAACAACAACTACTACTACCTTACTACTTATATGAGCAAGAGATGTGGAGAAGTAGGAGTTGTAGGTAGATGATAAAAAATCACCGAAACGATTATCTGTTACAATATTGTTTAATTTAATGGAAATAGAAACAAGATGTAAACATGCAAGGGTTGTAAAGTGAAAGGGGTTGGTTAGAAGATCGAACATTGTAGATTAAATGTTGATAATACGTATTTATAATGGATGATTTATATATGAAACAGGTAGTTAGAAATGTGTCTTGATCAATCATTGAATAATCTCTTATAATTTAAATTTTTCAGTAAATTTTCAGTAGTATTTTATTTTTGTTTTCTAATCGAGCATTGAAATCTCCAAAATTTGTCGCCTAAATTGTTTGAAAAAAGAAACATAAAAACAAGTACCTACTGAAAATGATTAGCTGGTATGAAATTTGGTAGATTTCAGCATTTTTTATTAATTGTTTGTTTTTCAGTTTTTTTTTTTTTGTAAATTTATTGTGTTCTAATCGAGCATTGAAATCTCCAAAATTTGTCGCCTAAATTGTTTGAAAAAAGAAACATAAAAACAAGTACCTACTGAAAATGATTAGCTGGTATGAAATTTGGTAGATTTCAGCATTTTTTATTAATTGTTTGTTTTTCAGTTTTTTTTTTTTGTAAATTTATTGTGTTCTAATCGAGCATTGAAATCCCCAAAATTTGTCGCCTAAATTGTTTGAAAAAAGAAACATAAAAACAAGTATCTACTGAAAATGATTAGCTGGTATGAAATTTGGTAGATTTCAGCATTTTTTATTAATTGTTTGTTTTTCAGTTTTTTTTTTTTTTGTAAATTTATTGTGTTCTAATCGAGCATTGAAATCTCCAAAATTTGTCGCCTAAATAGTTTGAAAAAAGAAACATAAAAACAAGTACCTACTGAAAATGATTAGCTGGTATGAAATTTGGTAGATTTCAGCATTTTTTATTAATTGTTTGTTTTTCAGTTTTTTTTTTTGTAAATTTATTGTGTTCTAATCGAGCATTGAAATCTCCAAAATTTGTCGCCTAAATTGTTTGAAAAAAGAAACATAAAAACAAGTACCTACTGAAAATGATTAGCTGGTATGAAATTTGGTAGATTTCAGCATTTTTTATTAATTGTTTGTTTTTCAGTTTTTTTTTTTGTAAATTTATTGTGTTCTAATCGAGCATTGAAATCTCCAAAATTTGTCGCCTAAATTGTTTGAAAAAAGAAACATAAAAACAAGTATCTACTGAAAATGATTAGCTGGTATGAAATTTGGTAGATTTCAGCATTTTTTATTAATTGTTTGTCTTTCAGTTTTTTTTTTTTTTTTTTGTAAATTTATTGTGTTCTAATCGAGCATTGAAATCTCCAAAATTTGTCGCCTAAATTGTTTGAAAAAAGAAACATAAAAACAAGTACCTACTGAAAATGATTAGCTGGTATGAAATTTGGTAGATTTCAGCATTTTTTATTAATTGTTTGTTTTTCAGTTTTTTTTTTTTTTTTGTAAATTTATTGTGTTCTAATCGAGCATTGAAATCTTCAATAATTGTATCATAAATTCGTAAAAATGTTGTGTAGGTATTCAAAACGTTTGTCCACAGTGAAAAATTGTAGTCTTTCAGCTCTTTTTCAGTCAATTTTTAATAAATCGTGTGATTTTTTGACCGATTATTAGGGTTTTTCAGCAAAAATTATGTTGTAATTGAGCGATGAAATCTTCAACAATTATCTCCTGGATCGCTAAGGAATATGAAAAAAAAACAACTTATAATAACCGCAGAGTAGTTAGATTGTAGAATTTCAGTTGCTTTTCAGTAATTTTCATGCAATTTTCCATTATTAGAGAATTTTTCAGAAAAAAACTGTAGGTATTCTGATCAAGCATTGAAATCTCCAATGATTTTATTTTAAATTGTTGAAAATACAAAAATTAAAGCTGAAAACGATTATCAACTATAAAATTTTGCCGATTTCAGCTATTTATCAATAAACCTTATCGATTGTGTATTTTCAGTTTTTCAGTTTATTAGCGGAAACTGCGTTTTAATCAAACGTTGAAATCTCCAACAATTGTCACACATTTGGTGTAGAAAACGGCTGTCCATTATGAAAAATTGTAAACTTTCAGTTATTTTTCAGTAATTCTTATAAATAATATTTTTTTTATAAATTATACGTATTTTTCAGTACCTATAAATGTGTTGTAACTTTGCGTTGAGATCTCCAATAATTATCTTGTAGATTTCTAAAAATAAAAGCGTAAAAATAACGCAAACGTAGATTGTAGAATTTCAGTTACTTTTCAGTAATTTTCAGCATGAGTTTTTCTATTATTTATGTATTTTTCAGGCAAAATCTTTATTCTAATCGAGCATTAAAGTTTCTAATAATTGTGTTTTAAATTGTACAAAAATGAATGCTGAAATCGATTGTCACTATAATAATTTATAACCTTTCAACCAAATTTCAGTAGATTTTATCAATGGTGTCTTTCGAATTTTTCAGTTTATCAGCAAGAACTTTGTTTTAATCGAGCGTTAAAATTTCCAATAACTGTGTCTTAAGTTGCTAAGAATTCAACAATCGATATGAAAATTCGTTGTCTATTATGAAAATTTGTATTTTTTCAGTTATTTTTCAGTATTTTCTTATGAAATCCCTGTTCTTCCCCAATTATAAGCGTGTTTTTCAGCAGAAAATGTGTTGTAACTGAGCGTTGAAGTCTCCAACATTCTTCTCATGTAGATTATAGCATGTCAGTAACTTTTCAGTAATTTTCAAAATACATTTTCTATTATTTGTGTATTTTTCAGGCAAAACTGTATTCTAATCGAGCATCGAAATCTCCACGAATTCCACAAATTTACTCGTTGTTTTTATCAAATTTACAAAATCTATCCTCTAACACGAACTACACTGTAAAAATTGTTCTATTGATACCACTTAAATGGGACATCCTGTATATAAATATAGGCACACGATTAAATTAATTTGAATGAAATTAAATAAAAGCCGCCCCTGTTGGTTGATCTTTTAAAACACAACTCACATCAACAACAACAACAACTAACTACTAGATACTTTAATGTGATGTTGTTCATGTTGTTGTTGTTCGTGTTGTTGTCCCATTTCGCCTTCTAGATTAGATTAGATACAGGTTTTTATCGTAGAACAATGTTTATTTAAGTATACCTAAGTTTGTCCTTTTTCAGTTTATTTTATTATTATTATCACTATTATTATTCTTCTTTTTTTGTATATGTGTCTCGTCTTATTTAAAGAAGAAGAATGATAAAATAAATGTACAATTGTATAATCAACAAAACAATTGAAACAAATCTTCTTCTTCTTCTTCTTCTTCTGTTTTATACATTCTTGATTTAAAGAATGAAAACAGGAAGAAACAAGGATGGTGAAGATTTATAGCCATCAATTTTGATTTCCTTCAAGTTTTTTTTATCATAAAAAAACAATAAAATAAAACACAAACACACCAAAAAAAAAAAATTGGAATAAATTCGTCGAAATTACCGGGTTTTATGTATGGTGATTTCAATAGACGATCAAGACATCAACCTACCTGAAAACAAATCTAAACGCCGTTTATTGTTATTATTATCATCATCATTATTATTATTGTTATTTTGTTTATAAATATTTATTTATTATTTATACAACACATATGTATAAGTAGAGATAATAATAATAATAATAATAATAATAATAATAATGGATAATATATAAGATGTATTTTATTTGTACTATTATGAACTTATAAAAGTGACCAAATTTTAAGCAAGGAATATCACGTGTAAATCAGGCTGTTTTACCTGTGACGGTAAATAGAAGGGGGAGATAAGGGGTGATTACAGAGAGTTACGGTGATAACACCCGCTTAACAGAAAATAACACCAGTAAAAGACTGTTTTACACAGTCCTACAAAAGTGGTGATCTCTTTTATATGCTCATAATAGTACATAAAATATGTGAGAGTGAATTACGGTCATAACACACGCTTAACAGAAAGTAAAACCAACAACCTAACCCGATCTCTTTCTTTTGATAGTTTGACCTTGGAAATTCTGTTGTAATCACGCCATTGAAAGTCTGTTTTACACATGACTACAACACTACAAAAAGTAGTCTCTTTTATATGTTCATAATAGTACATCAAACATGTGAGAGTGAGTTATGGTCATAACACCCGCTTAACAGAAAGTAAAACCAACAACTCGCCCAATCCTTTTCTATTCAAAGTTTGACCTTTGAAAATTCTGCTATAGTCTCACAAGCGCTTCATCTAAAGACTGTTTTACATAGCTCCATAAAAAGTGGTCTCTTTTATGTGCTCATAATAGTACATAAAACAATCACTTTGTGTGTGTATGCGTGTATGTAAAAAATAACTGTGGAAATTACAGGAATTTTCACTGTTAGTATGTTGGTAATATTGCTTTTTTTTCCACATACCTACGAATAATAGTTTTGATAACATTTATTAAATAATAATAATAATAATAATAGTAATAATGATAATAAATAAAAAGAGTACATTGACTTCTGATATGCTAAACAATACCTGCAATTGTTTAAAATTGATTATTTTCAATAATAATAATAATAATAATAATAAATATATATAGTTTTATATAGCTTCAATATTGTAATCAATAGTTAGTTTCAAGCGTTTTATTGGTTCTAATTTTAAATAGACTTTGATATCTTATCATTAAATATTATAAGTACTTACCAACATGATAAAAGTAAAATGATCTTTAAATAATTTGTAATATGAACATTTCTAATATTATCACCAATATAATGAATTATACCTACAGGATGATATCGAATTACCTTTAAATCTTCAAACCATAGATAGGACCCGAAAAACTGAGCTGATTTTGTTTTGTTGCACTTATTAAAGTATGTTATGGCATCGTTAAAAAAATAGGTCAGTAAGATTTACATGGATAGTTCAATGGATATCCGAGATGTGTTTTACTGACACTTGCTTTGTTATCAATGCTTAATTGCTAGTGCAACGGCAACGTTAATTGTGAATGTTTGCTGGCTTATTCTTTTATCTATTAATTTTCATAATTTAATTTTTTTGACATCATGAAAACAGCTGTTGACCTGAATTTGTAAAGCTACAGACTCGATTTGGGAACTGCCGAAACTACAGTGTTTCCTCCTACCTAGTCTATGGCTATATGTGGAATAAGGGAAAAACGCAAGTCGTGTGTATTTTTCAGAATTTTCAGTGTTCATGTGGAAGATTCCGGAAAGTTTCAGTTTGAAAACTTGTTCCGGTCGCTTGAATTTCAGTTAGGTATCTTCTTATAAATTACTGAAAAAACTGAAATTCGACAAACTTTATCGATTTCAGTTCAATGTGTGCGTTGATTGAGCATTAAAGTCTCCAATTCTTCTGCTGATTACTAAGAAGCATTCCAAACTGAAATTTTTCAGGCATTTCAGAAGTTTAATCATGTAGTAGACAGAAATCTATTTTTAAATCCCGTTGAAATTCTCATGAATCTGCACTTATTAATTTCTCTTATTTTGATGTGAATTCGTCAGGAATTTCAATACAAAATGACTGTAAATTTTTATCTGAAAATTAAATCATGAGAAATATTCAATTTTCAGATGAAATTCAACAAATCCTGTAATAATTGTCGATTTCAGTAGGGAACGTTTTCTATTAAAGTCTCCTCAAATTTTGTACGAATTTCAGCGTTTCCAGCTGAATTTTTAAAGGTTTTCAGAGCAAAAAGCTCTTTTTAAGCATTTCAATTGTCGCTTCATTACCAATCTCTCATTTGTTATTAATATTATCGATATTTCCCTTAGTTCTGAGCTATTCAAGCGCCATAACCAAGGCTTTGCCTGAAAAAACATTTTTTTGGAAAATTCCATAAAGCTTGAAAATTTTTTAGGCTTCCGTTTTCAAAAAATTCTCCTCTGTACTTGAGAATTTAGTGAGCATTTCTCAAAATTGAGAACTGTCGGATGCACAGGGAAAGTTCGCTTAAACGCTGGTGAATGTCTTAGAAAACAAGCGAAAAATTGATTATTAAAAGTTGTCACTTTTTGCGACACCAAATCGAATGTTTGACTACTACTGGCCGTAAATAGAAAACACTTTTTGTATATTTCCCGTTTGTCCGCCCTCCCTCCCACCATTGATGGGCTTTCAAGGAAGCTGTCGTACAATTTTTTATTTTTAAAGTTGTAGACAGTGCGTGATTAGAAAAATTTCAACATAATTTAAAATTCTCCTCTGCACTTTAGAATTTAGTGAGAATTTCCAAAAAAAAAAGAAAAATGGAGAGCTCAATCGGATGCATCGGGAGCATCCGCTTAAACGCTGGTTACAACGCTTAAATGTCTCAGAAAACAAGCGAGAAATTGGCAATTTTTCGCATGTTTGACAACTGCAGGCCATTGATAGAAAACTCATTTTTTGTATTAATGATGATGATGATGATGATGATGATGTTTGCAAGTGCAATCTAAATAATAAAACCCGTCCACCTATTGTGTTACAAAATAGACCATGACATGTGTCATATTTCGTCAAATAAATAATGGGCGAAATAATAATAATGAATACAATCGACCACCATTTTATATTGTGAGAAAAATGGATGAAAAAGAAGCCAACAACAACAATAACAACAACAATTCGTAGATTAAGATGAAGAATTTTATGTTGTTATAAATCCGGATGGGTATCCCCTGAAATATACAAATCTCTCTTTTTTTTCAGGCTTGGTTGTTGGTTCGTTGGCTGTTTAACAAGCACCACTGACAACTGTGTAAATATTCACAAGAATAAAAGAAAAAACAACTGAAAAAAAAAGAACAAATAAAAGAAAAATCCGAAGGAAACGTTAATGTTAACCGTGTAATGATCTCGGTCAACAACTACATACAACAAACAACACGCTGAATTTGTCAGTTTAGTGAGAAAATTATGTGGTTTTTAACAAATAACAACACGACGATGATGATGATGATGATGATTATAATGATTATAGAGACAAAGAAATACCGATTTGGTGATTATTACAACAACAACAACAATGATTTATTGGAAATCGTTAAACAATTAAAATTTCTCTACTTAATTAACGATTTCTTCGATTTTACTCAAGCTTAAGATAGAGTCGGACGAGTCAATGAAGTCTCCACATACCCCTCCCGACATAACCTTCATTTCCCGTCTCAAAATCGGATAATTTCAGCCAAAAATGTGTTCTAATCTACCATTAAAGTCTCCGACCTACAATGATTTGATAGTAAAAAATCGGGAATCTGTTCTGGTTGATCGTTGAAGTCTCCACATAAATACACAGTCTTTCATGTAAATACGGCTAGTAGCACTAAATTAAAAAATCTAGGTCAGGGGATTCCCCAGCTTACTAGTAATAAATTTAAAGTGCAAGACAATGTGTAATAGAATTTGAAGGACTACCTAATTTTGTCGATTCGATACGTTGAATACTTTTGTAAAAACTTGAAAGAGCTCATTTAGGTCCGAGAATTCCCTAGTTAACAGGTAATAAATTTAAAAAGCAAACAGAAGATGCAATAAAATTGATTTTCCTTTGCTAAACAAAAACAAAAATATCTGCGATTATTGAAAGGAATGATTGAAATACTTTTTTTAGTCAGAGGATTAACTAGTTTATTGGTAATAAATTTAAAATGCAAGAAAAGATGTAGGTAATAAAATTGATTTTCTTGCGCAAAACAGAATCGAAAAATGTGTGAATACTTGAATTGCTTTGAAAATCCTGGTCGGAAGATTAATTAGCTTACTGGTAATAAATTTAGAAAGCAAGTACAGGTGTAATAAAATTTGAAGAACTATTCAATTTTATTGATTCGATACTTTGAACATCTATGTTTGTCTATTATTTATTTCTCTTTCTCTGCCTTTTTTTTAAGCAAAAACAGATGTAATAAAATTTGAAGGACTACCCAATTTGATCAGAAGTTGATGATTGAAAAATATAATTAATGGCTATTCTTTTAGCAAATTTTCCCAATTAAGTAGAAACAAAACGATCGTTTTATTTTAGATTTTATTGTATTTAGATAATTTATACATTTTTTTATTGCCTAAATGTAAAGGTTAATTGTTAATTTTGCAAAAATTTTAGCTATAATTTACGATCAATTAACTGATATAAATGTGTAATTTCCGTTAGAATTTATTACTTTTTTTAATGCTAGATTTCAGTTGAAATTGTGTTCTGATCGCCCGTTGAAATCTCTGCTATTTTCAACGATATCTCCGCTTTTATCTTGAATTTAAAGTAAAATTTACAAGAAAAATCTAAAATGGAAATGTATTCAAGTCGAGTGTTGAGTTTTTCAGGAATTCTAACTGTTGCAACTAATAGAGGAAAAAAACAACGTTGATAGATAGGAGGATTTCAGCTGAAAATCCGTTCTACTCTAGCATTGAAATCTCCTCGAATTTGTCCAATTTTAACCAAATTTCCAACAAAGGAACTTTTAAGACTACTCTTTTTACACAAAATATTTATTGCTGAAAGCTGAAAGAGCAATTTCAGTCTAACTACCGCCATTTTTTACTAATTTCAGTTAAAATGTCTCAATTTCATTCAAATTTTTAGCAAATTATAACTGATTAGGGAGAAAAAATTAACTACACAAAATTATCTGAAAATTTTCAGAATTTTCAGTCAAGAAAAATGTAATTATGTAACTTTTCATTATAATTCAATTAAAAAAAGGCTTCATCTACTTCTTTTTTATAGTAAATGAATGAAAATTGTCCGAGATTTCAGCTGAAAATCTGTTTTAATCTGACGCTGAAATTTCTTGCAAAAATTTATGAACCTTCTTAAATTTTCTTGTTTAAACTGAAATTTCAACAAAAGTCTGAACAACCTTAGTTTCAGTACTTACCGCATTAACTCTTGCTGTTCAAATATTAATTCAGTTACGAAGAAAACTTGAAAACCGCTGAATTTTTGCAAAAATTTAAGATATTTCAGTTGAAAATTTGTTCTAATCTAGCGTTGAAATCTCTTTAGTTTTCACAAATTTTCATGAAACTACTTTAATTTTGCAGCTTTTCAGTTGAAAATTTACATTTATATTTACTGAAAATTAATGAAAATATCAGCATTGAAATCTCCATAAAATCTCACAATCTCAAACGTTCTTTTCTACAGTAAAAAAAATACAAACTTAAGGACTATTCATAAAAAAAAACACAAATATTTCAACATTAATTAAAACTGAGCCAACTGAGATAAGTAGAAGAATATAAACAAATGAAAAATTGCTATACAGGGTGTAATCAAATTGCCTCTAAAACCTTACCTTATCCAGAAAATAAAGGATTTGAGGGGCCAAAAATAGAAAGAACATGACAAAGACTGACCAAAATTGGAGCCATTGTTTGATGGTCGCTGATATTGTTGAAAAAATAGCTGTCAGTATAACACATCTCGGATTTTTTAGACATATTCAAATTTCTATTGTATGCTGAAATCTATTGAATGTTTCACATGTTACATAGTTAAGCGCTACAATTAACGAACACTGAGTTTCGGCTGATTTTTGACCGAAACCGAAACTATAGCCGAAACCGAACCTTTACTCGTCCATTCATATAAACAAAATTAACAACTGTTGATAACTTTTCTCGTTTTCTAGTGATTCTAAAAATGTTGACATCATTCTTAAGCAATATATTAATAGACAAATCGACTCGTTTTTTCATGCCCTACATACACAATTCAAAGCAATTCGATTTCATCCTGTATAGAATATGAAAATGAAACAATAGAATAACCAATAATCAATAATAGACAAAGAAATAATGAGACAAATTTGAATATTGTAAAGTTTTGATAGAAAGACAAACGATCAGTGAACCACCCGCACCGATTACATGCTTTTAAAATCATTTAAAATAATAATAATAATGATATTAATAATAATAACAACAATAATAATGATAATAATGAATTATTACAGAAAGAAAATCAACAACAACGACCTCCCAACAACAAACAAACAACAATAGTAACAATTGAATGATTTCTATGATGTCTACTTCGATTTTTCTTCCTTTTTAATCCAATAACAACAACAACAACAACAACCAATCACGATTCTTTTATAGAGCAAACAACAAGGCAAAATACAAAATAATTGAAGAAAAATTTAACAGTGACTGTTAAACTAATGATCGATAGTTAACAACAACAACAAGAAATATTAGGAACAACATCAACAACATGAAGAAGTAGAAGACGAACAACAAGGAGAGCAAAGATCCGACGGACGGCCTTGACAATTCTACAATTTTATTATTATGATCATTATTATTATTTATTCTTTTTTTTTAATAATAAAATATTAACCAGTTGTTTTTGCATATTTGTTAATTTATAAGCTTGCTAGTGAGTTTTTTTTTTTTTTTTAAATAACTCACTTGTACGTATGAAGTGAATGACTCTGTTAATCTTTTTTTTGTAATTATATTTTTTTTCTTTTTTTTTTTAATATTTCTTCTTAATAGTCAAAGTCTCCTAGAATCTCTCTTTTTTTTATTTATTTAATTTGTTTATTTATTTATTAAAAAAATTATTCTTTATTGTTTAGTCTTCTGTGGTATACAGGATGATTCAATATTAGAGTCCTTTTTGTAAATAAGTTTAAGATAGCGCTGTTAAGATAGTAACAACAAAAAATACTTTAATATCTATTAAATCACTGTTTTTAGTGTTCTTTAATAGTGTAATTTATTTTTTTAAAGTTGGTAGTTGGATGTTTTTTATTTAAATTCAAATGTCAGCTGTCAAATTGTGTTAATGAAACTTTCTAATAATTTTCAATTTCAATTGTTTTTATTTCTGGTGCCTAATTTGCAATAATTTATTACTAATTAGTACTAATTCTTTAAAAATATGAAGAGAAACAAGTGGCAGGGTTACCAAAAGAATCATTGAAATATGAACAAAATTCCCTAAATTTCAAAATTTCGATATTTATTTTTTTTTTTTTGAAAGGGGGTATAAAATTCGAAAAAATATTATAAAAAAACTCGTTCTAGATGTCACTTATTACACCCGTTCTTTATAAAACTACCCCCTTTATAGCTCGTCTTATAAACTGGACTTGTGTTATAAATTTTGACTTTTGGGACTTGTTTCTTAATTTATGGACTACTATTTTATTGCATTTTCAGATTCTGCGGGAAAATTGCTTCATTTCTTGAAAAAAAAAATGATTCTAAAAGGGTGCAAAAGAAAATAGTATAAGAATCTCCTTGCAAAAGTCATGATTTATTACACTTGCTCTTTATAAAACTTTTTTTGTGGCTCATTTCATAAACTGACCTAATGTAATAAATTATGACTTTTGGAACTGGTTTCTTAATATATGGACTACGGTTTTATTGCATTTTCGGATTCTACGGAAAAATTGCTGGATATTATTTTCAAAAAAAGTCTTAAAGAGGGTGTAAAATACAAAAACAAAATAATCTAAGAAACTCATTCCAAAAGTCATTTATTACACTCGTTCTTTTAAAACTACCCTCTTCGCAACTGTGTTCATAAACTGAATTTGTGTCATAAATTTGGACTTTTGAAATTTGTTTCTCAGTTTATGGACTACTATTTTATTGCATTTTCTGATTATATGGAAAAATTGCTTGATATTTTTTTCAAAATAAGGTTTTAAGAGGGTGCAAAATACAAAATCAAAGTAGTATAAGAACTCATTTATTACACCCGTTCTTTTTTGAAAACTATTTTATTGCATTTTCAGATTCTAACTGAACTAATGTAATAAATTCTAAGGCTTTTGGAACGTGTTTCTTAATATATGAACTACAATTTTATTACCTTTCTAGATTCTACATGAAAACTGAAAAGGACTTTGCTAATTAATATAATTAATGGTTTATTGTAAGCCATTTTTGACATATTTTTTTTTTAATTGTACTTAATTTTGAATTTTGCAAATCATTAAAAAGCAATAAAATAATAGTGAATCATCCTGTAAGATTTTGAACAGCAGGCGATTGTGTTTTATGCTAATCTCGAAATTGATATTTTCCACCACTATTACCAACATTATTATTATTATTATTAAAATTATAATTAATACTATTATTATTGATAATAATTATATTGTTAATACCATAATTTTCATAAAATATCTAGGACCTATATCTCCATCTCTATCTCTATCTCTATCTATTTTCTTATTTTAGATTTATTCAAATTAATGTTAATTAATTTACATGCATTTTTTATGATTTTTAAACATTGAATTGACTGATTTACTCCACAATTATGATGATTTACAAAAATAATAATAATAATAATAAGACCCACCAAGTTTCTATTTTTTTCCCAACTAACTTTTGATCAAATACTAAGAATAATAAAAATATTGATAATAATAATAATAATAATAATAAACTTGAAAGTTTGAAGAGTTTCTAGAGTGGACGCAAAATACGCGACGTCATACCCAACAATGATCTTTAACTAACAAAGATTAATGTTTTTTGGGTATATTGGTTGTCACTATACATATATTTAATATTTTAGTTTTATTTATTTATTTTTTGTTGGTATTTGTGTATTTTTTTTGTTAAGAAGAAGAAAAACCATAGAGAGGAAGAGAGAGAGAGAGAGAGAGAGAAAGTAAATATTTATGAAAATTAGTAATAATCATACGAATTATTTATTTATTTTAATATAATCTTAAACAATAAAGGAAAAGATATAATAGTAGGCGTATTAGTTTGTTAGTCTTCTGTTTCTAGGTTTCTTTTGTTTTTTGTTTTTTTTTGGTTCAATGTATTTTTACTGGGAAATTTATTTAAATAAACAAATCACGATTGATTACAGTGAAGGACGCTCGTACACACATCGGCTAATTTCACATGAAGAAAGTTCATTTGAATTTATTATCATCGTAGATATAACAAATGAACGTGACCGATTTTCCTAAATAGTGTACTTTGATTTAATCCAATTGATTCCCACAATCTAAAATTTTATAGGTTATAAATGGCGGAAGTCTACCCCTATCATTCTCTATCTACTCAAACACCTATCTCTAATGCTAGAAAGAGACATTTGCAAGATTTTTTTTTGAATAGTAGACTTTGATTTAATCCAATTGGTACCCACAATCTAATTTTAGAGGTTAAATATGCGACAGTCTACCCCTATCACTCTCTATCTACTTATATATTTATCTCTAATGCTAGAAAAAGACATTTGCAAGATTACTTAATTAAAAAAAAAAAAAATGTAGAAACATATACGTGACCGATTTCCTAAATAGTACACCTTGATTTAATCCAATTGATTCCCAGAATCTAATTTTATAGGTTATAAATGGCGGAAGTCTACCCCTATCATTCTCTATCTACTCAAAGACCTATCTCTAATGCTAGAAAGAGACATTTGCAAGATTTTTTTTTGAATAGTAGACTTTGATTTAATCCAATTGGTTCCCACAATTTAATTTTTTAGGCTATATATGGCGACAGTCTACCCCTATCACTGTCTATCTGCTTAAAGGCCTCTCTTTAATGCTAAAAGGAGACATTTGCAAGAATTTTTCTAAATAGTACACTTTGATATCATTCCATTGATTCCCACAATCCAATTTTAGAGGTTATATATGGCGGCTCTATAGCTCTATCACTTTCTATCTATATAAAAATCTATCTCTAGTGCTAGAAAGAGACATTTGCAAGATTAATTAATGAACTATTAAAAAAAAAAAATTGTAAAAAATTGTAGAAATGTATATAATGAAAAACATGCTAAAGAAGACAAATATACAATGATGATTTATGATAAACATGTTAATGTTATGTTCATATAATACATCGTATATCTTAATTTGCTTATGTTATTCAAATAAGTTGTTCCCACAAGTTGGTGATATAGTAAGAAGAAGAAGATGATGATGATGATAGAATTTTAAATTCCGCAATATATTCATTGTATCTCACTTCTACACATCATTCTTACGTATCAATAGACGAAGAAATAAAATTCCAACATGTTGAATTGAGAATTATTAAAACAGCACGCCTTTGGTACAGGCCACCAATTATACAAACACAATAAAACACAGTCGGCTATGATTTTGTTTGTAATTTTGTTAAAAAAAAAAACAAATACATTAACAACCGTCAAATGTTCTGAAATGTATGAATAAAACTACGGGCTACGTTAAAAATCATGGCCAACTATGAAACAAAATACATATGTTACATTATATTATAGTTTTAAATGTAGATATTGTTTAATTAAATAGATAAGAAGTAATAGCAATTAATAAAATTTTAAAAACGTTAATGAATTACAATTAATTATTGTATTATTAATTGTGTTTATATTAAATCTTCTATTTATTATTATTTTTCATGACTTGAATATGGTTATTAATTTATTATTAATTATTGTTAATTAATAATTAATTTTCGATCAATAATTCCCATTTTTCTTTCTATAACTGTAATGTTATTTTAAATTTTTTAAAATTACCGCCAAATAAATGATTGATAGCCACATCTATCCAACTATATTGAAGCACGACTAATCCGCCATGTTTACCGCAAATTTTTCGATTTTGTATTAGGAATGTAGAAATCGATTAGAGGAATTCTATCCCTTTTAAAATACTATGGCGCAGAAGCAATAGAGCGATAACAATAAAGAAGGCTAACTTCAATAATGCGCATGTGCAGTTTAGTAATGATATAAGAGAATGTTCACTTAATACAGAATATAAATGTATGCAACACTTAATACACTACAGTGTCAACAAAGTTGTCTATAAATAATGATAAAATAACACATTTTGGTGTATTACGCATTAAAATTATATCTTGTTCATGATTATTGGATTAATTTAATGTTTTTATGTTGAATTTTTGTATTTAAACATGTGAGTGAACGTGAAGTTAACTTATAACAACATTAACTTAAATTCAATATAAGTTTATTTAGACAATTATTAATAATTATAACGATAAATAACACTTATTTTTACCTTTTTTTATGAATAACTTATTAATTTTACAGATATTCGTAAAATAATATTAATAAAATAATAGACAGTGTCATCTATTGACGACATTTTGTAATAATAAAATAATAATAATAATCATATTTATTTACTTATTGGAAGGATAAATCCGCCATATTTAATGAAAATATTTTGATTTTGTATTAGGAATGTATGAATCGGTTGGAGGTCTTTTATAACTATTAGATTGTAATACTACTGCGCAGATGCAGTAGAGCGATAACAATATAGAAGCGTAACTTTATTACTAGGCATGCGTAAATGAGCGATAGTATTAAAGAAGGTTCACTTATATTTGTCGTTGTTGTATGCAACATACAATACACCAAAAGTATAAGAAGTTGCCTATATATGATCAATATATAATAATTTTTATATATTTTACGTATTAAATATATCTTTATCAACATTATTATTGGAGTTTAACATTTTTAGATGTCATTTAAAAATATAAACCACCCTCAAATTAAATAATCTGTCGTAAACTATAAATAAGCTCAAATTATATAATTCGAAGTTCATTTTTCTCTTATTTTGGATGTTTTAAATTTTTATATATATTTATTAGTCTCAAAGTCTTTATTCCAAAAAATTTTTGTAAATGATCTTTTATTTTTAAATTGTAATTTAAAAATAAAAGATCACTTACAAAAATTTTTTGGAATAAAGACTTTGAGACTAATAAATATATATAAAAATATAAATAAGCTCAATAGCTCTCAAAACGTACAACAATGACTTTTCCAACTTTTTCTTTTTTCATTTCCATAATTCTAGAATCTTACAAATATTATCTGTGATATTACAAACAATTGATAAAGCTGATAAGACAACTTACGTAAAAATTTAATTGAAAATTACTAAAATGACAGAATGACAGCTGTCATTTGAATTTAGATGTCAAAGATACAAGAAAATTTGAAAAATATGTAACACTAGTTGTTAAGTTACACCAAAAATAGTGTTTTAACAGTTATTAAACCATCTTTTTGTTACATCAACAACGTCAATATAGACGCTAAAGAAAAGAAATATAAAACTAGACAACTTTGTGAACAAGATTGTATTGTGTGTTGCATATAAACATGTACAGAGGTCAATGAACTTTCTCTTATTTTAGGTTAGAATAATGTGTTAGACAGAGAGCGCAAATTTTTACCCGAAAATGGCTGTATTTGTGCGTGCGCATCGAGTCAGATATCTTGATTTTAAATTCAAGTTGGCAATGTCACCAACTAATAGATTCAAATTCAAATGTCCCTATAAATTCTAACCCAAAAATGGCGCTTCTATATATTTTTAGTGACTATAATGATGATGTCCTGTATTTATCACAAAGGCGGTATTTCTAAAATTTTCTCATCTCATCAGCGTATTTATCTTTTTTCTATTGTTTTCTTGTTATACTTGTTGATAATCGTTTTTATTTTGGTATTTCTTTGTTTATTGTTACAATATTTGATTTAATTCAATCGTACCAACATTTCCCGGTGTTTAGTATTGATTGATATTCGATAGATGGCGTAAACGTCTAAAGATGGTTGCAGTCACTAAATATACACAGTACCGCAATTGTATGGGCCAATGTGTTAGAGAGAGAGAGAGAGGGAAAAAAAAGCAAATTTTTGATCCAAAATGGCGGCATTTGTAATAATATGTCATGGAGTCAGATATCTTGATTTTAAGTTCTACTTCTCAATGTCACCAACTTATAGTTTAAAATTCAAATGTCCCCATAAATTTTGATCCAAAATGGCGGTCATTTGCGGTACTGTATATATTTAGTGCAAAGATATCTATAATATAACTAGATACTGAAAATACGGTAGAGGTGGTAAAAAAGTTGAAGCCAAGGCCACCATACTACTTGGTAACTATTAAGCGCGTAATTTGAACTCGCTAATAGGGTATATAACAAGAGAAAAAACAAATTAATGCCAACATATTATGTATTTATTGATGATTAAATAAAATAATTTTATTTAAATGTTGTCGTACACTTTGTCCCTTCATTTTTAAATTATATTTGGTATTGATATGATGTAATCTAATTTTGAAATAAATTTCAATAATTTTTTTAATTAGTTCAAAATTATGATTAACCCCAAAAGTCTCACAATCAAATAGGTGGTTATCGATGTGGCTGAATATATTTCTAGGTAAATTCCTAAAAGTTACCAAAACTAAAATTGATAACAAATTATCAAACGAAAATGGCTGCGATGTAAAATTGTTCTTCAACTTCTTACAAATTTTCTCACAATGCCTGCAAATTTTTACCACATCTCTTGAGGGAATAATCAGCCCTCCTCTGTTTTTAAAATTAATGAGATGAAACAAAGATTCGCTGGACGTGAGACAAGTAGCGCAAGTGGAGCAGGAAAAAAATTTTCTCACAACAAATCCTGAAATATATTCAACCACATCGTCCACATACTGTGAAAGTGTCGTAGAATATATATTTTCAATTTCCTGTTCTGAAATGTGAATAATCTCATCAAACAAGTTATTATTTTCACTTGACTCAAACATTTTTCCTCTGCTTTTTATAGAGCTGGAAACATTTAAGATTTTGCAGTTGTCCATCGCTAAACAATTTGATGCAACATGCTTTAATTCATGGTGAATTAGTAATCGTTTGAATGCTGCAACAAATTGTTTAGCGGTAGGATTATTATTAAACCCTCCTCTAGATCTAATTGAAGAGAAAAACAGTTCAAGGTGATCTTGGCTGCATTTGTACGTCAAAAGGTATCTAAAAACATTCTTATTATATTCAATATAAAGTTATTGAAAATACTTACTTAAGATCAGATTTTTGTTTAACAAATTGACTAAATATTTGTCGAAAACTTTTAATTGCAACTAAGAATCCTAATATGCCTGTTTTCCTTCGGGACTCTATAACTAGCTGTCCAGATGTAGTTTTAATGTTAATCAAATACTGGAAAGCCTTTTCTAAAAACGATGCCCAAAAACATTCATTATTCAATCGTAGGGGTGCCTTAAAATGCTTCCCCAAAATATTTCTTGAATTACTGAAATCAAACAATCTGAAAAAAAAAAACATTTTTAAAAAAAATAATGAAAAACTAAAACAAAATTCATTTAGACCGATCAATGAATCTGATGAATCGTGTTGTTGCTTCAGAGCCTCGAAATTGAGGTAATAACAAGCTATCCCTACAATAATCGATTGAATCTGCCACACTCGCTGACAAAGTTTGTGCTGCCAGCCTAACTTTCATTGGCTGTCTTTTCCAATTAATATGGGCAGAAGATAATTTATTTGGTAATTTGAGGTCTTGTCCATCTTGAAACTCTTGTAATAAGCTCAAATAGCTAACATCGATTTTCTGAAAATAAAACCTGTTTTATTTATTTAATATGTGAACTCGTCTTACATTTCCGTTTTCGTCTATTAATGTTCTGTATTCAAACAACATATTTCTTACTAATTTTAAAGAATGACTGGGATCTAATAAAAAATGTATCTCTTCGGCTGTATCACAGTTTCTTAAGACAGTACTGAAATTTGACAAATTAAAAGAGATCCCTAGTAATTTTGCCATATTAATATTTGTAGAAAGACCATCACATGTTACGCAAGCAATTTTAACATTTATGTCTAATAATTTTTGGATAACAATCTTCGTTATATTAGCTTTCTCCTCAGCTTTTACATTTTTCACTAAAAAGTAAGCTACTGGTACTTTCCACCCATAATTAAGACTGACAACCATATAAACTAGAGCAAATTCGGCTACTGGTGGTAAATGACTTTCATTAACATTGGTAATATTGAAACCAAAATCAACAAAGCCAACATTTTTATCTCCACTGAAATCTATATGTTTCCTAATTGCCATCTCGTCAAACGTTAATGAAACAACTGGTGTTTCACCCTGAATTTCCATTCTATGTTTTATGGCTTCCAATGCCTCTTCGGATATGCCAGGATTGCCGTCAATGCTGCTATACCATTTATATAATGTTGATGGATGTGGTAGACTGTTTCCAAACACTTGTCTAACATAATTATAACTTTTTGGCGATAAAAAGTTTAATGTTAACGCGAATTTCCTTAGTTCTGCTGGGTATTCCCGACTATTAGCTATTTGATGTTCTGAATTATAATACCTGGTCAAAATCCTTTGAGGAACGCCTAAAAATATATAAAATTACTTAGCCAATGATTAAAATATATACAATGTATGTATAAATTACCTTTTACCATACTTTCTAATAAGCAAACATTATTTTGACTTAAGTTTTTAGATTTTTTTAAACGATTCAAAACTTTAGTTAGATTGGTAATTTTCTTATTTTGGCGACATAGTTTTTGCTGTAAAGTTTTTATTTTCTTTTGACTTCGAATGTACATTTTTCGAAAAGTTTCGCACTTTGATTTATAATAATCTATAGATTTTTCATCAATAGGAGTACAATAATTGTGCTCTAGGATAATACTTTCAGACTATAAATTAAAAGTATTTGCAATCAAATTAGATTTTAAAGTGAAATACTTACTGATGTAACAATAGAATCATCGAATTCTTTAAGCAAATTTCTTCTTCTTTTTAACGTTTGCCTTTTAGGCGTATTTTGTGTCCTTTTTAGCTAAAATAATATAAACCTTCAAATTGCCGAAATACTTACAACCTACTAATTCCCTTCGAATTCTACATTCAAATCTACTAAATTAAGCACTACTAAAAATTTATCAAAAACTAAAGCTAAAGCTTACACATATTGCCACCATGCTACAAACGCGTCTACATATATTTATATTAGAAATCATCACCGCAAATAAATAATTAAATAAATAAAATGAAAAAACCTGCATTAATTCTTGCCAGTTTTTGATTCTGAAAAATATCCTGAAAAAAAATTGTTATTTCTGGGTCACCTCTGAAAGATGGAGTGAAGGATATGCATCATCCTTTAATCTTTTGATTTCACCATTTTGATAAAAACAATTCGATTCAAAATGTTGCGAACAAATTTTTGTCCATTTGTTTTGAATTATGTTTTCAGGCCCAACTGAAGCTAACCACTTCGTTAACAGTCGTGGTTTAGAATATAGCAAGCTAAAGAACATAAAATGAATGATTAATAGATAATTATTATTCATTTATAAAATTATTACCCATGAAATGAAACACCAGGTTTCGAATAGTCAGATTTTTTACAAGTTTTTATATAACACTGCGGCATTATTCTATAAATTGAAAAAATACTAGCAGTAAACAACAAAAACAAATTCGAAAAACAACCCCACTGATCAAATAAAACAACACTTGTTTGTTAATTTAACAATTTAATAAAATCACATACAACTACAACACATAAGACTTTGTTTATAACACTAAAAGTTAGGTTAACTAGGTGAGATTTGACATAAGCCTGTCAATGATTTTGGCTTCACCCCCACCACCTAAATTCAGTATCTAGTTATATTATAGATATCTTTGATTTAGTGACTGTAAAGATGGTGTCCTTTATTTATCACAATGGCGGTATTTTTGAAATGATCGTATCTTATCAGTGGATTTATCACGATTTTTGTTTTATGTATTCAATTTATAAGTGCTGATAATCAATTGTGAATAGTTCTTTGTTTGTTATTGAAAAGAATTGTGTTGAAAAATGTGTGAAAATATTGAATGTGATGCTGTACGAATGCAACAACAACAACAACAACACCAACAATTCTTATCACCTTATCATCAATATGAAGAAAATCCACGAATTATCATCGATCTTGTGTATAAAAATCAAGATGATTTCTATTATAGAATGAATCATAAATATCGTGGCCAAGCCATAATATTTAATCATAAAAATTATGAGCCATATTTACGTTTACAAAGACGACATGGTACAAATCGTGATTGTAAACGTTTAGAGAAAATCTTTAAATATTTAGGTTTTCATTTGGAAATTTGTAATGATTATAAATATGATCAAATACGTACAAAATTATTAGAAATCTCTAAATTAGATCATAGTCAAAATGATTGTTTATGGATATGTATCTTAACACACGGGCAAGATAGTGTGTTATATGCTAAAGATAGTGTATATAAAATTGATGAATTAATTAATTATTTTAAAGCAAATAATTGTCAAACATTAGCCGGTAAGTAATAATAATTATCGAACAAAGTAGGCAATAATAACCTAAACGTAGTGCGTAACTTAATTCATACACTTGTAAAATTGACATATGTCAACAATTATGGTTAGAATCCTAAAATACTCAATGCTTACTTTGTTTTGTTTTATAATCTAGAATATTGCTGCTATCTAGTGGTTGTTGTTGGTACTAATTAAATAAAATTTCAGGGAAACCCAAAATTATAACCTTTCAAGCGTGTCAAGGCCAACGTACCGATATCGGTTATCCTGTCTCTTTAGTACGAAAAGATTCCAACAGGATGCAACAATATAATATTCCAACAACTGCCGATTTTATTTTATGTTATTCCTCATCACCTGGTATATATTATAACTTTAATTTTTAATTTGTAATTAATTTTAATTTAATTATAAATTTTTAGGTTATGCATCTTATCGGCATACAAGTCGTGGTTCATGGTATATTAAAGAATTATGTAAACAATTAGAAGAGAATGCTTATAATTTAGATTTTTTTATGTTATTAACAAAAGTTGCACAAAATGTCGCTTTTAAATATCGTACAGCTACAGTAAAAATTTATCAACAATGTTTTGGTATTGATAGTACACATGAACAACAAATGCCATATTTTACAAGTACATTAACAAAAATGTTACAATTTCAACCGCCTAGAAATACGGAAATTTCCTAAAAAACATCAAAAATAACCTAGAAAATCAAAGTGTGAACATCCGATGTATTGAACATAACCTTAATTTATTTGGTCAAAAATTGATAAATATGTAGCCGTAATTAAGTAATTTGATGATTTTAAGTAATTAAAAAGTAAAAATTGATGTATTTTTATGAAAATTTGAGGAAAATTCCATGAAAAATTGATAATAATTCTGACGTTTGTCGTACTACAATTCATCGGATGTCATCACTTAGCCTTCCATTATTAACAATAAATTTACCTAATTCTTAATTAAATAATTAAAATAATCTGAATCAAAACAATAATTAATTATTATTATGATTATTATTATTATTGTTCATAATAATAAAATTGTATGAACCTATTATAAATAAATATTATTTATATTTGTCATAGGTGATTTGATTTTTATAGATTGTCCAATTTTTTATTTTGTGTAATTTTTAAATTTACCGCTATTTCCTAATTTTTTTTTTATTGTTTGCCTTGTTATTATTATTAAATAAAAACAACAAGCATCCATCTCTTTCTACTATTTATAAAATCTACATGGACAGGTGTTATGAGATCAAGTTACCTTACAAGAACAAGTAGATTCTCAGTTGTTCCGTGACCTTTCACTATAGCCGTCTTTGATATTTGTTTTAAATGTTGCTTTGCTAATATATAAACGAACAAAATAATAGAAGACAAAAAACAATTGCAAGAAAATCGTAAGTAATTCAAATTATCTGAAATTAAAGGAAAATTTATATAAATTTTCCAAACTCAACTGTTTTTTATCTGGGTTTGAGGGGGGTAACGGAGATGTTTAAAAAAAAAACGTGCGAAGGTAAACTACTATAATATCTAGATACCTATGATGACATGAATTCAAATAACAATTGAATAAAAAAACATGTCTTCTATCCAATAAATAAAAGATAGAAATATCCAACAAGTTATAAATAAGAGAAAGATGAAAGATTTAAGAAAATCTACAAAGAAAATTACACCTACTTTGATCACATGATTTTTAATTTCTCTATTCTCTACATAAGAAGAATAAAAATATAAAAAAAAAAATCGTCGCCAACTGGATTTTATGAATGAAATTTTATGTTCCATGTGAATGACCCACACCTGTGTTGTATATGATGACGTAATCGAGTTACCATGGCAATAAATTAAAACGGCCCTAAAGCTATCAAATCGTCTATGGAAAAAAACATTTCATTTTATTTTGTTGTGTTACAGGTACAGTTATCAACTAGACAAAAAAATAAATACAATGTTTATTTCAACAATAACAACATTAATATTGTGGCTACAATTAACCAACTGTGAACGTGAACATAAGGTAAGTGTACAAACTACAGGGTGTTCAAAGTTGTGGCCATGCTTTTGGTTACGTATGTCTGTAGCTTGATGCAGTCGCTTTTTGTTGGCAAATGTCAAATGTCGTAAAGTGTATGAATCAAGTTACGACTTCATACAATAAAGTCATACATTAAGTCAATGTTAGAGTTGGGTCACGTATGTCCGTAGCTTGGTTCAGTCTTTTTTGGTCAAATGTCATAAAGTATATGAATCAATTTACGATCCTGTATATTGAGTTAGCATTATTATTATAATTATTATTTTATGGCAGGTTCACAATATTATTTTATATCCACAACGGTATTCATGGTGTCAAACAACTGAAATACAACAAATTGTCGCCTCACCTGGTTACGAACCGGTAACAATAAATAATACAGTTTGTGTTGGTGCTTGTTATAGTTATAGTATACCAAGTACACAACCAGCTGAACCTGGTGAATTAATTGGTCCATATTGTGACAGTTGCCAACCTGTTGAAACAAAATGTTACCATGTAAGTTTTATTTAGATACTTTAACATGAAACATTCTGTATATTACAATAATAATATAACAATAATATAGAAATCTAGTCGGCTGTGCTTGATTCTAATCAATGAAATTGAACTCAATACGCATGCGCACTATTCAATTTGATTTGTTTCTATACAGAATGTGTCGTAAAATTGGGTATTAAATGACAAATATACAGTATGTGTCGTTTAAATGTGGTTATTTCGTTTTTATTTATTTAGGTGACATTAAAAGCAGATGGTAAGAATGTGGATGGTCCGAAAACATTCCAGAAACGTGTACAAATTATAAAAAAATGTTCATGTACCACATGTGGTCAAATTCAACAAGATTGTGATATAAATGATTTAAATACATTGGAATTACCAATAAATTTATTTACAACAAATCAAACAACAACAACAAAATTAAATGTTGAACAATATCAACCGGAAATACCCGAATTATTTCATTTCGTTAACGATCATAATAAACATTTACAGTACAATATAAATTTATTAGATTCACCACCATTATCAACAACAACAACAAAAACAACAAATAATACAAGAACCGAACAACATTACGAATTAACAGAGAAATTAATTAATTTATTGAAAACAATACAAAACAACCATATTGATAATAATAGTTATGATAAAGATCAATTAAACGAATTGATAAAATTGATACAAGGTAATGATAGTGAATTGAATGATAAGAATTTAATGGAATTTGTCAATTATGTCAATACATACAATACTGATAACAACAACAATGATGATGATGATGATGATGATGATGATGATTTAGAATTAGATTTGAATCGTTTAAAAGATGTTATCAATAAATACCGAAAAACTCATCATAAACTTATAAAAAATGATTTAAATAAATACAAATTACACCATTTAGGTGATGAAATTCATGTTGGTATGAATTTGGAGCATTTAATTAAAGGACCCCATCATAGTATGGTCTTATCAGCACCATTACAACCATTACCCCCACCATTACCACCAACATCCCATCATCATGTTGAAGAAAAATTAAATATTGATTCGGATGTATTGAAACCGAATCATGATGGTGTTATCATCTCTTATGAGAATCATCATCAACATCATCATCCTCATCATCATCATCATCATAAGAAAATTGATGAGAAATTAATAAATTAAAACAGTTGTTTGATGTAAAAATATTAAAGTTGGCAATAGATCCGGTACGTAGGACTTAACTAGATTCATTCTATTCTACATTTGACGTTTGTTAAAGTTAGGTTAGAATGCGTACGCAAATCTATAGCCAACTGGACGTTTTGATATCCTTGAATGATAAAAAAAAAAGAAAAACGAAATTACAGTCTAGTCGAATAATATCAAAATTATTTTCGAAATAGAAAACAAAATCGATAAATAAGAGTCATTCAAAATGGCGCCACATACGTAATTATTACTATTATTATTACTATTATTATCAATATATTATAATTAGTTTTATATTGGTACAAAGAGCTACAATTAACCTACTGTTATTACTTCATTCTTCTATTGTTTTATTATTACAATTATTGAAATTGATTAATTAATCAAAATTGCAGAGGCTGTGTGCTTTTTTAGTCAAAAAAAAATAATAATGACATTTATCGTTTCTTTACTTTTGTTATAATTTTTATACTAATCTGTTTTTTTTTTTTTTGTAATTAAAATCATAATATATTCTACTTATTTGTAATTAAATTATTTAATTTTCAAATTTCCCGCGTAATTTAAGTAAACATTTTTTTGAATTTGCCACACAAATTCACCAATGGTGGTAAAGTTGACGCTGATTGGACAATAATGACGTTCACTTTTTTCTTTATTCATTTCTGTCATCTTCTCTTGCTTCTTTCTTTTCATATTTGCCTTCTTCTTCTCTTTTTTACCATCCTTTCCTTCCCTTCCTTTTCTCCTCACTTTTGCTTTTTTTTTCTTCATTCCTTTCCTTTCTTCTTCTCACTTCTGCCTACTTCCTCCGTTCCTATCACTTCTTTTTTCCTTCAATTCTTCAACATTTTGAATTTACCGCAAAAATTCACCAATTGTGGTGATTTAAGGAATACTCATTGATTGGTTCAAATGTACTAAATGGGCGTGTTCTCGATTTTTTAACCAATAAAATCATGTAATGTTACCATGGTGATGAATTTAAAACCCACTTAATTAATTGATAATTAATTCTTGTAAAAAAAAATTACTTATTTTATTATAAATGGAAGGATTTAGAATAACTCAATCTTATCAATTTTCTTATCTTATATATACTTTTATTATCTTTGACATTTAATCGTTAGTTAAATTCATAGCAATTATAGCCGACCAAATTATATTTCGAATCCATTTTGTTATGATAAAAAAAAATAATTTTTTTACTACTCTCCCACCTCTCAAATACCATTAAAAAGGTATTTATTACAAATTACTTTTGTTTAAGTCAAATGTACTGGATAAACAAGTGACTTAAAAGTGAATAGAAATTCTGCTAAAAGAAAAACGAATCTAGTTTACTTTCACAATTGTTTTTTCTTTTATTAATTTCAACTGTCCATCGTTTTTATTTTTTGTCAAACGAAGAAACTCGGCCAACTAGATCACAGTTTTAATTATGGAAAAAAATAAAGGTAATTATTATTGTTTATATTATTACCGGAAGATCTTGAAATATTCTAGAATTTTTCTAATAATGATATTATAAGAAAAAAGCGTGACCTTTTGATTACACCCGGTAGATGAAAATTGTTTTAATTCATCTAGTAATTCGATAGATGGCGACACTTACAACTAATGACGTCATATATGCGCAATCGGTTCAGATTCATTTCATCGGCAACTCGATTTGCAACCATACTTGTCGTGTGTGTATTCGAATTGAACAAAGTTGGCGGTGTTTAATTAGTGAATAATAAAAAAAATTGTGCAATTAAATTTTAATTCAATTAAAAATCGATGTGTTCATCTAGGAAACGGTTAAAATCATAAATCAAGTGTTCGTTGAATTTTACGTTGGCAATTTTTATTTTTCAATTATTTTTTTTAATAATTAACCCTCAAAAAAAACAGCAAAATGAAGATTAATAAAAACTTTATTTTAATTAATATCGTTAGAAGCTTGACTGTTTTACAACAATTACCAATAAAACATTTATAAATTTCCAGTGAATTTTAGTGACGTCATTTCCTGAACTAAATATATCATTTTTTTGTGCTTAATAAATCATTTAAATTTAATTAAATTTTGAAGAAAAAAAACACTTTACAATTAAATCTAGTTAACACTGCTTTCTATCATCATCTCTTTTACACTCTTTGTGCTCGTATCTGTGTATCTCTTGATTATCTGTCATTAATTCAAATGTTTTTCAATTCAATTGTTATTATGTCAATGGGTGCTAGATTACTAAATAATAGAATTGTAATTGTACTTAATCGTTTAATTAATAAGAAACTAATTAATATTTGTACAAATAGAATGAATGAGAGAATTATTGAAACAACTTTTGTTATAAATATCGGTTATCGAGCTAAAAATGATCCAGGTGACTGACAACAAATCAATTGGAATAATCAAAATTACCCTAATTATGGATATTTGACAGGGATTTGATAGTTTTTTTTTAATTTTCCTCCATAAAAAAAACTACCACCCTTTGTATAGAAGGGGTGAAATAAAACATAACCTCACTTTTCTTCGTTTCCGGATAAAAGTTATAAATAACCGATGATATCGATAATTATCGATTAAAATAGCAAAAAATTGTGGAAAATAAACGGGAAATTAGAAGAAAATTCGGAGAATTTAAAAAAATTCCATAAAATTTACAGTGTCTTGTGTGTCGGTAATACAGGAAACTTTAACTCAATTTTTTTTAATTTATCAATATAATTAGTGTATTTGGTGTAAACAAATTGTAAAACAATGGATTTATTAACAAATAGATTATTTCGTAAAAAACGCAATGATCGTACAATTCAAGAACAACATGCTGAATTATTAAAAGGTTAACGCCATCTATTGATGACAATTTAAAACAAATCTTTATATAGTCTAAATGTAGCTTAATTTATTGTGTATTACAGGTACAACCAATGATAATGGTAATGATTACAGAATGATTATTAATAAAGATCAAGATGATGAAATGTTAATTTGTTTATATCGTACAAATATGATAAAATTAGCATTAATCTATTTATCATTTATATTGAGTTTTGGTATTGTACGTTTAATCTTCCATTGGATACCACATTGGTATGTTAGAGCTACATGTAACCCATGTAGTGTAAATGTAGCCCATACTGTGCTAGTAGAGGTAAATGTAGCTTTGTTTTTAATTATAATTTTTTAATTTTATTACGCATTTTAGGAGAAATTTAAAGGAAAACATACGATTTATCATGTGAAAGAATTAAAGATTTTAACACCAGAATCGGTACAACAATATTTAATTAATAATAATAATAATAATGATAATAATAAGAGTGATAAGAATGATTTACCAAAATTATCAATACATTATGAAAATGGTATTTTTAATACTGTTGATCATTTATTTATGTTTAATTGTAAAAAAGTGACATATATATGGAATAATGATAAGAATGAATTTGTTAAATTGAATGGTTTAGATCAGAATATTGTATGTGATCGTTTACATAAAATGAATGGTTTAAGTTTAAATGAACAGATACTAAGACGTTTAGTTTATGGACCAAATAAGATTATTGTTAAAGAATTATCAATTTTAGCATTATTATTTTTAGAAGTTTTAAATCCATTTTATATTTTTCAAATTGCTAGTTTTATATTATGGTTTTTGGATAATTATTATTATTATGCAGCTGCCATTTTTATTATGTCAGTATTTGGTATTGCCATGACTGTAAGACAGACACGTAAGGTATGTTTTTATATAAAATTATAAAAAACCCTTTATTCCTACCATTTACGGCTTTATTCCTTCCTTTTTTTCTTTCAAATCTGGAAGGTATGTCTTTTTTTATATAAAATTATAAAAAGCCCTTTATTCCTACCATTTACGGCTTTGTTCCTTCCTTCTTTTTTTCAAATCTGGCGCCTTGTCTTTTCATTTTCTGCTTCCCTTTCATCATTCTTTCCGTTTTTTCTCCCATTTTTGCCTTCTTGATTCCATTTCTTTTTTTATCCTTCACTTTTTATCTTAATTAATTAATTTATTTTTATTATTGGTAAAATTTTAGAATCAACGCAATTTAAAATCAACCGTACATAGTTCAGATATTTGTACAATAATGCGTAAACAAAACAAAAATAATCTAAATAATCAATATAATAATAATGATAATTGTAATAATAATAATGATTATTATACAGAATGTATATCAACTGATTTATTAGTACCAGGTGATGTTTTAATTATACCATCACATGGTTGTATAATGCATTGTGATGCAATTCTATTAACTGGTACATGTATTGTTAATGAATCCATGCTAACAGGTATGTGGCACATTTAAAACTATAAAAAATATCTCTAATTGAAGTATGCCATGAATTGAGAACGTATAGTATAATTTGTAATAATTAAGGAACGGATGTTGGGACAGCCATAACTATATGAAAGTTGAGCGGCACACGTAAAAGGGACGTCTTTGTAGTGAATTCTCTTAGCCGCTCAATAGAAACTCCCGCTATGAGTAATCCATAGGCGTCTCATGTAGGACATTTGCCACCAATATTTCTATTAAAATTTGTTATTAACTAAAACAATACTAATAATTCCTTAGTAATAATCTAAGCTACGACATACGTTCTCTCTCTATATCCTACTTTATTATTCATGTTTTTAATTTTTTTTTTTTTTTTAATTAGGTGAATCTGTACCGGTAACAAAGATATCATTACCAAATTTAAATAATTTAATTTATGATCCAAAAGAACATAGTAGACATACATTATTTTGTGGTACAAAAATAATACAAACACGTTATTTTGGTAATGAAAAAGTTTTAGCTGTTGTAATACGTACTGGTTTTCAAACAGCTAAAGGTAGCCTTGTACGTAGTATTTTATATCCACCACCTGTTGATTATCGTTTTGAAAAAGATTCATATCGTTTTGTTATGGTATTGGCTTTTTTAGCTGGTATTGGTTTCATCTATACTATTATCACTAAAGTTTGTATTTAAAAAAAAAAAAATAATCCCTATTATCAATTTTTTTTTTTTTTTTTATAGACAATGCGTGGTGTTAGTGCCCATGACTTAATTATAGATGCTTTAGATTTGATAACAATTATTGTACCACCAGCATTACCAGCTGCAATGTCTGTTGGACGTTTATATGCTCAAATACGTTTAAAAACAAAAGATATCTTTTGTATATCACCAAGGACAATTAATGTTTCCGGTTCTATAGATTGTGTCTGTTTTGATAAGGTATATTATCATTTAATTAATCTATTAATCCCTCAATTTACACGGTATTATTATTGAAATGAAAAACTTCAAGGACACGTCACATTTCGTTACATGAAAGAGAAGGAAGATATAACATTTAGTAAAAAGGAGAAAGAGAGCTAGCTATACATTCTTTTTTCTGTCTTTCTTTCTTGTCAATCCTGATTCGTGTATAATGAAACCGTGCAGATCGAGGGTGAATTAATTTTGTAAGGTTATATCTACTGTTATTATTGTTGTTTATTTACAGACAGGTACATTAACAGAAGATGGTTTAGATTTATTATGTGTTGTACCAATCTATGATAAAAATTTCTATACACCTATTAAAAATATTGATCAATTATCATATAATAATAAATTATTTTGTGGTTTAGTATCATGTCATTCATTAACAATAATTGATAAACAAATTGTTGGTGATCCATTAGATTTAAAAATGTTTGAAAGTACAAAATGGTTAATTGAAGAATATGATGTTGCTGATAATAACAAATTCGATATGATATTTCCTACAGTATTAAAACCACCAAATAACAGAAAACCTAACCAAAATTCAATTAATAATGACAGTCAAAATGGCGACAGCGTTAATGATGATGAATTTAATAATGAATTACAAATCGGTATAATTCGTGAATTTCCGTTCTCCAGTAGTTCTCAACGTATGGGTGTTATAATAAGGAAATTAAATGGCAAATCATTTGAATATTATTGTAAAGGTTCACCAGAGATGTTATTAAATTTTGTTAATCCAGATACAGTACCATCTGATTTTCATGATGTACTTGAAAATTATACACAAGATGGTTATCGTGTTATAGCTATAGCACATAAAGAATTAAAAATGTCATATGCAAAAATCCATAAAATCCAACGGGAAGCGATTGAAGTTGATTTAACACTTTTAGGTTTGATTGTATTAGAAAATCGTTTAAAATCTGATACACATCCATGTATACAAGCATTAAATGATGCTAATATACGTGTTATAATGGTGACAGGTGAGTGAATTATATAATAACATTAAAAAAAAAACAATGCCGCCATTAATAACCTTAAAAAAAATTGTAGGTGATAATATTCTGACAGCTTTAAGTGTAGCAAAAGATTGTGATATTATAACAAATGGACAAAGTGTTATTACTGTTAATAATGATAATAATAATCCACCACAATTATATTACACTTTAGCCAATACAACAAATAAAAAAACACCAATTATTAATAATACATCATCAATTATATCAACAACAGATACAGCAAGTATTTTAAGTATGGAAACAATTGAAACACAAACACATACAATAATTGATATGAAAAATAAAGATGATCTTATCAAAAATAATAATTATAATAATTATCGTTTTGCTATCACTGGTAAAGTATGGAGTATAATTAAAGATTATTATCCAGATTTATTACCACGTATTGTAACACGTGGTACAATCTATGCACGTATGTCACCAGAACAGAAACAACAATTAGTACAAGAATTACAAAATTTAGGTTATTGTGTTGGTAAGTTGTTTTTCTTTACGTTAACGTAATGTAGGTGGAAGATCTATTATTAGATTTTTACAATTTATATATTGATATTCCGCATTCGAAACGCTATCATTAACGTTGAGTAGATTCGTTTAGTTTTAATATTAAAGTTAACGATAAATTGCGGATGATCCTTCTATATTGTAAAATCTTCTTTAATTAAGAATTATTGGAGCTGTCGCATTTCAAACGGTAACATTAACATTAAATAACAAAAAAAAACCATTCTTAACTCAATCAATATTTTACTGTGTCTATTAATAGACAGGCATGAAACGCAATTTTGTATGTTAATGTTCATCAATTTATATTTATCGAGTAAAAACGGTTAGTTTTAATTTGATGTTGACGTAATGTATGCGAAAGATCCGCCATTTATGTTATCTTAGTTAGATCTAAACAGCAGTAGATGGCGTAATTTTTATTCAATTCATTTATTCCGTATAAGAAACGCTACCATTAACATGAAAATTTTGTTAACTGTGTAAAATTATTAAATTCGTGAATATTTGCAATAGATGGCGCTATTGTCCTTTATGATATTTATGAATTACGAATTAATGGAATTTTCGCATTGTTAACGTTAACTTAAGTATTCACTAAAATTATTTCGTCTATTTTATTATTTTAATTTTACAATGTAATCATTTTTACGTTAACGTTTATTAGTTATATAATATCAATTTACCGTTAACGTAACGTGTGCATAAAATCGACCACTAATATCACACCTAATTTTTGTTAAATTCATTTATTCCGTATTATGAACGTTACCATTAACATCAAATAGAATGGTTAGTAGATTATTAGAAAAGTTAACGTTAACTTTCTAATATTCCATTATATAACGACATTTACGTGTCATAACTAAATAGAGATGTGTAGTGAGCTACATTTAGTCATTTTTTTTTAATTGTTTCTTATAGCGCTAGCGTTTAATATGCGGAAATATCAGTTTGTATAATGTGTTTGTAAATAATCATCAGAGGGTGCTATATTAGACACCCAACTGTTTTTTTTTCATGGATAAAATTGGGCGCAAAATTTATATTTTCTATCAAATTTACGCTAACTTTAACCGACATGTTTTTGGTATTCCATTATATCATGACGTTTGTTATAATTGAGTAGATCTTATATTTTGAGCTACGTAATCTTGACTATTTTCACTACGTTAGCGTTCAATACGCGGAAGTGTCAATTTGCATTTAGATAGCCATTAGAGGACGTTATACTGGATAATTGTATTTAAATTACGTTGAATATGCGGAAGTGTCAATATGAGAAATTTAAATGTAAATATCCACTAGAGGGCTTTATATTGAATGGCCAACTGTGTTTTATGTTAAAATATAAATTAGGCGCTAAATTTGAATTTTGTTTGAAAATTTCCAGCAATGTGTGGTGATGGTGCTAATGATTGTGGTGCATTAAAAGCTGCCCATACAGGAATCTCATTATCAGAAGCTGAATCCAGTGTTGCCAGTCCATTTACATCAAAAAATCCAAATATAACATGTGTATTGGATATAATCAAAGAAGGGCGTGCTGCACTTGTTACATCATTTGGTATATTTAAATATATGGCAGCATATAGTTTATGTCAATTTGTTAGTGTATTAATTTTATATAGTATTGATTCAAATTTAACTGATATGGAATTTTTATATATTGATCTATTTATTATATCAATTTTTGCATTTTTCTTTGGTCGTACTGAAGCATATCCAGGGAAATTAGTTAAAGAAACACCATTAAGTAGTTTAATTAGTTTAAGTCCAATCTTATCATTATTATTACAAATGTTATTAGTGATTGGTATACAAATTAGTGTTTATTTTCATTTACAAACACAACCATGGTTTAAACCATTCCAACATGATATTGATAAGAGTGATAATGATGATGAGAATGTTGCATGTATTGAAAATTATACAATATTTTCAGTATCAAGTTTCCAATATATTATTTTAGCTATTGTTTTCTCTAAAGGTGCACCATATCGTAAGAGTATCTTTACAAATTACGGTATAATTATATCGGCTATATTAACAACATTATTTTCAATTTATTTAACATTAGAACCAGCACAATTCTTAATTGATTATTTTGAATTAATTCTACCACCAAATTTTAATTTTCGTTTAATTTTATTAATTTATGCACTAATCAATTTCTTATCAAGTATCTTTATTGAACAAGTAATAATTGATTATTTTATATTTAAAAAATATCAATTAAATTCTATGAATAAAAAATTGAAATATCAACAAATTGAAAATGATGTTAATTTAGATACAAAATGGCCGATTTTAACATCTGATTATAAATCAGCAGCTAGTCCACAAACACCATATCCACAACAAAATAATAAAACTGAAATCATTATCGAGATGGCACCACCACAAACAATCACAAATCACAATGATGTTTTAAATAAATTATGTCATGATGATGGTGTAGTACAACAAGAAGATCCACCATTTTGTAGTCTACCATCAATCAATGATGTTGATGATGATGATGATGATGATACTTATAAAAGTTTACCACCTACTACAAGTAAATGTAATGATTCATCATCATCAATTAATAATATCGCAGAACTACCATATGATCATCATTCTTATAGTCTTCCATGTACACCGATCACTAATAAAATCACTAATAATCATAATTCAATACAGAATTTAACTAGTTTTAATTTATTAAATAGAACGAATAAATGTTTAGATAATAATAATAAAGATTTAGAAATGAATTATTTAAAAGAATCAACTAATAATAGGTGAAATTTACTTAATATTAACACGTTATATACCTTAATTTACACGATATTACGTGTAGATCGAGGGATTAGTATTAAAATGGAATTATTGTACTTAATATTAGTTGGCTTATAGAGAGTTCCTGTTTTGTTTTCTTTTATTAAGAATTGTATTTATTTGTAGAATAGGCTATGGAATGGTTACGTAGGTCGTAGTTTATTTCATACACGACTAACATTTGACATTTAATCCATAGCCTACTATATCGTTGTACAATTGTGTACTTATGGGAATAAAATTAAATTTTAAATAATAATAATAATAATAATTTATTTATATTAATTTTGGTATAATTATGTTTCCAATCCGTGTACTTTACGTTTTATTCTAGCATATGGTCCAACATCCGGATCCATAATAAAATCATACAGAACACCACTCCATGAATTATGTTGTGGTAAATTATCATAAAATTCAGGTGCGATTCGTTTTACCTTTGAAAATACAAATAAGAATTAGCTTAGAATTTTATAACCTTTAATTGTAAGATTTTTTAGAATTGCGCGCGCTATGTAAACAAATGGTTGCTATGGAAACGTAAAGACTTTTTGAAAGTTGCGCGCGCAATGTAACAAATAGGGTGGGCTTTTTAAAATTTCAATTCCACTATACCGAGTGAAATTATGACAAGCAATAGAAGTTGTGCGCTTGGACTGTAATTACTTACTTCTGGTAGTCTTGAACCTGGCACATATGGAAAATCATGATGTTCATTATGATATCCAACATTGAATGTTATCCAATTTAATGGACCATAATAACTATATGTTTCATAACCTTTTTTAAACATGTAATGTTCACTAATGAAATGACCAGCAACTGGATGTAAACCCATTGCCATTACTGAGCCTAATAATAAATAACCCAAAACACGGCCACCTATCATTTGTGAAATAAAAAAAAATTTTAGAGGTTATAAATGGCCGACAATGAATCATTTTGTATATTATCAACTTACCAAAATAATAAACAACAATAATATCAAATATTATTTGGATTATAGTATTGATAATTTCTAAATTAGTTGGGGATTTTGGGTATGTTATAACTGGACGTAATGTATAAAAAAATGGTTGTAAAATCACCCAAATAAATTTACCAAATGTTGTACAGAATAATTTCGCTTCAATATATGTCGGGATGTCTGTATCTTTAATCGGATCGCCTTGGTACTACAAAAGAAAGGAGTGCTACATTTAACTGTATGTTAATTTCAATTCAAAGTAAGCTATGGAAGTTTAACTGTCATAGCCGACTTCGATTTCAAATTTCTAAACAATAAAAACCACTCGTTATAACCAGACTTGGGATTTCATTACCCTAGATTAGATCAGAAAAATTTCAGTAGAGCGGATTGTGAATTTCAGCTTTAAACGAGTAGTATTTCGGTCAATAAAGAGTGCCGCTCTATATCGACAACAAAAGAATGTTGAAAAACTGTAATCCATTTTTAAGGATCAACTTGACTGTGATGTTTGATTTTTATGGTTCGATTCCCCCACCATTATTGACTCACTACAACTTGATTAAATTAACAAATGATGATTCATAGATAAATAGATATTGTAAAGTGGACAAATTATCTACATTAATTTACTAATTTTTAGTGATCAACCGAAGTTTCGGTTTTGGCTACTTTCGGCTTCGGGCAAAAAACAGCCGACATTTCGGTTTCGGCCAAAACTTAGACAGAGGTGGAAATTTCAGTTTCGGTTGTAAATCCTGTTTCGGTCGAGCACTACTTATTTTATTAATTTATTACATATCAATTATGTAAACATTTACGTCGATAGTATGGTTATATTAAAAAATTTATGGTAAGACTGTAGATCCGAAGTCTAGTTATAATCAGGACTACCGACTAATTTCAAATCAAGATAGCTGTGTGTAGTGTCATAATTTGTAGCGCTACATATAGCTACAACAATCACAGTTATGTTGATTTTGATTAATGCAATTAACTTACGCGATGGTGTTCTAGATGGTATTTTTTAAAACTGACCGAAAACGGTACACCAACCGGTAAATTAGCAAAGAAACCAAATAAACGATTCGCTAATGGTCTTGAATGTCCAAATGCTAGGTTATGTGAAATTTCATGGATTGCTACATTAAAACAAAAAAAAATTAAATCTTTTATCTATTATCAGTTATCACCTTACCTAACATCAATGAATGATTGATAACACCCCCAAAACAATAAGCGACTAGAATTATAGTTGGCCATGATCGATCTTTCATTACAAACAACATAAAAAATTGTATTAAAACCATACCGGTTACAATCCATTTAAAATTCGGATCATAACCGAATAATTTCTTAATTTGTGGATATTTCTCTAAATTAAATTCAAATTTATAATTAATTATTAAAAAAAAAATTATTTACATAACCTAGAAATTATAAAACTAACCTAAAATTACTTTTCGCCGGCTAGCATGGGGCTCCTCTGTATAAACCCATTCAAAGTCGGTCCTGGATACCTGTTGGCCCATGGTATATATGTATATCAAGTCTTCACAAAAAAAAAAAATTAATTAAGAATCAATTTTTGTATAATAATACTGTTAATTGATCAATTTTAGTAAATTATTTAATTAAAATCCATTTGAATTTTGGTTAATTTAGAATTACGTCACTAAACACAGCCGACTAGATTATCACTAAATAAATTTGGTCACGTATCTGTACAGTGTTGCCTCGATTATCGCCTTTTTTTCAATGAATAATCCAGAGTAGGCTTGATTCATATTGTTTGATTTCAATATTTACCGTCATTTGTTATTTTATTGTTTTGTTTTTTATGTGATAATTACAATAATTATGAAAATTCTTAGAATTACTGTATTGATAAGAGTTTATGAGTATTTTTATTATTATCGGATTGTGGAAAATTTTGCAAAAAAAGAAGTTGTTGACAACAGAGGCCCCGGTGGGATTCGAACCCACGATCTCCTGTTTACTAGACAGGCGCTTTAACCAACTAAGCCACGGCGCCGATGTCAATATATGTTTTATAATTGACTTTATATGTTACATTTTGAATTAATTTTATTGAATTTTCCAAAATTTCCTAATTTTTCCTAATTAAATCTTGCAAATATTGCAAGAAATAGATAAAGAAATACTAAAATTAGTTAATTAATAATTAATAATTGTAGATTTTTGATTAGTTTTGACAATTGTGGAAAATAGACAGGACCGGAATTGGCCCATTTTGGTTATTTTGTTAAATCTAAAAATAATCTGAAAATTCTATAACTCTTGATTTATTTCGATTCCTTACTAATTAAACAAATGAAAATAAATTAAATTATACGTAAATAATCATGTTGGTTCATTTTCTTGTTTTCTATTCGTTGTTATACTTTGAACAATTAAATTTAAACAATCTAAACTCGATGTTGTTGTTGCTGTTGTTGTTGTTGTAATTTCACTACCATAACCTGTAAAATAAAGGTAGAAAAGGGTGAAAAAAAATTAATAAAATTGAGGAAATTTAAAAGAAAAACAAATAGAGACACGCAACTAATCGATGTAATTAATCTAAATGTCAAACACACTCACGTTTTTTTGTGGAAAGTTTTAAAAATAAAGATTTTCAAAATATTCTACGTTCCATTAAATTTAACTAATAATCGTCATCTATATTTTGTTAATTTTTTTTTTTTTTTGATTAATTTTCGGTCTTATTTTGATTTTTTCATGCAAATCTTGTAAAAAACACCTGAAGTGTTGTTTTGTTTACCTATTTTCACATCAAGTTGGCTGTAAAGTGTAATAAAAGTGGCAAATTATTAATTTAAAAAAAAAAAAAAATTGAAACGGTAGGAAATTAAACAAGTCGACTATGTATAATAAAACAAATGCGTTGATGCTTTTTTTAAGTGGAAATTAATGGAAATATAGAGATGGGAGTCGGGAGATAGGCGTCGGGACGCCCATATTTCTAAAAGCGTCGCCGTCGTTGTTGTAGTAGTGGAATTAAAGTAGACGACGATGACGACGAATCTAGATGGCTTTGACATGGACATATCTTGTAATGATACAATTTACAAAGTTGGCTTTTATTTATAACTCTTTATAAAATTATATCTATAGGCGTTTAAAACTAGTAGACTGTGCTTTTAGTGTTTTTTTTTTGTTTTTAATCATATTATAATGGTGGTCGACAGATATATTTATAAATAACATATATATATAGACATATATCTATATGTATAAACATTATTTTCATATATTTATACACAGCCAACTTTGACTTTAATTATACTAATCATTTGTTTCTTTCGTCTGTTTTTTTGTGCATATTTTATATATATTTTGAAATAACTGTACTTGTGTATTATTTAAAATAACAAATGAATATCTTTGATTTTTACAAGGCCTACTTTGTTAACAATCCAAAGTTTTTTTTTAAAACAAAAATAATTTACGACACTTTTTATCGAAAACATCTCAATTTATGTTTGTGTTTTGTTTTTTCGTCTTTACTTAATGTCATTTTCTTATTCTGTCGTATTTTATTTGCTATTCATAGCCAACTTTATTGCGTTAAATTATTATGACAAAAATCAAGTCAACTATGCACTTATTGTTTAGTATTGTTAGTAGAGTTTACAGGGACGGATTGAAAGTTAAATGGGCCTAGGAAGCATACGCTTGCGCTCCTATAAGAATACTGTCAAGTATCACTTTTTTTGACGAGCTACGACCAGAATTTGCCAAAAATTTTTAAAAAGCAAACAAAAGCCCAGAATTTAACTGCTAAAATCGACTCAAAGTGACCAAATAGCAAGACTTAAAAAAGGCCCGGCTCTTCTTACACTTAACTTAAGCTCGCCTTAATTCTATCTAACCGTGGACTTACAGACATTTAGGTGTAGAGCTGTACATACACGAACCACTATTCAAATGTGTATAAATTGACCGTTAGTTAGATTTGAGGCAAACTCAAATTAAGGCGAGCTTAAGTAGGGGAAGAAGTACCGGGCTATAAAAGTCTTTATAATAATTGTTAAAACATTTAGATTTTGTTTCGAAAATTCTACCCCAAAAAGTTTAAAACTATCCAAATTGATCGTCTTGTTGTTGTTATTATGAGGGTTGATTTCCTGTTTAAACTATAAGAAAATCACGTTCAAATCCTCCCACTTTACCCCCCCCCTCTTCATCTTCTACCACTCAACATCATCCTGTTGATATAAATTTAGATAATACACCTTTAAACATACAAACCCTTAGGGTTTATTTAGCCATCAATTAACTCTCTCTATGTCACTAAAAATTCTTAAAAATCCCCAGATGTCAATTATGTTAATGCTAAAATCGTGTCTTAAATGTAGTGATACTAAGTGCCCCTCTTTCATTTCTAGTCAAAATAGTTTTGTGTGAAACAGAAATAGACAAATTACCCACCATTTAAACCAACCCCTCTTCTTATACCACCTATACAAGAACAAACAATTGAAGATCTATACTGCCGATTGGTCGGTAGAGGGCTGGTGAAAAGGAGACGGGAAGACAAGGATAAGGAGAAGAAGAAGAAGAAGAAGAAGAAGAAGGAAAAAGCTTAAGACACTCGTAAAAATCTAAAATATTCCGAAATTTATGTGTGTTTTAAGAAAAAATTAGTCCCACAGGAATATTTCTTTAACACTCTAACTAAAACATCCGCTCTATATTTATAGTTCACTTTCAATCATTGTCAAATTCGAAAATAAGTGAATTTTTTTTTTAATGTTGGTATTCATGATGAAAATGTTCTAAATTCAATTAAAATCACAGCCAACTTAATCCTAAATACAATCTACAATATTTTTGTGTATATCAAAGTATGCCATGGATAAAGAAACGTAAGTTGTTATTTAAGCCACCAATACAGATTACTATAATAATTATTATGTATTAAGTTACGATATACGTTTATAATTCATGGCTTACTTTGTTAAGCAAGTTATTAGTGATATGTGAAGAATCAAGTAGGTGTTAATACAAAACAGTATTACCAACTGTAAATATTTACCCGAATTGTCTTGATATCTTACTAATGGTAGCTCATTAAATTGTTGTTGTAGACGATTCATCATAAATTGATGATTTATTGTGTTCTGTAATTAGAAATAAACAATAACAAAAAAAATCAGTATTGCCAACTTTTCTTTAGATTTCTTTAAGATTAATACAAATAGGTAGTACTGTCGTAGGTATCTAATTTTTTTATACGTATTTCTTTTATTGCTGTGGAAATTTGCCAAAAATTCGATTAAATTATATAGTTGGCTATGGATTAAAGGACGTAAGGTCGTAGCTTGGTTCGGCCGCTTATTATCGGTATTCTAACCTAATTTTCTACGAATCAAGTTAGAGCTTACGTAGTTAAATCCATAGCCAACTTTGTGGTGAAATATTATACAGATTGTCCTTGGTAGCGTGATATAATACAACTAAATTGGGACGTACTGTATTTTTTTTGTTCTATCCTAGAAATTATAACCTAACAAAAAAAAAATGGTTAATTTTTGGCTGAAGAACAATCAGAATATTGTTATTGTGGATGGTTACCAAAAATAAAAATGTCATAAATTAAATTAAGAAACCCTAAATATATTTGTATTTAATTAGACTTAAGTCTATCTCTGTTTAAATTTTCTTTTCCTATAGGTATATTTTTTTTTCATTTGTTATAATAAGCAACAATATCAATTTTAATGTTGACAGTAACTGTCAACACTGTAACAATTGTCATTTTGTAAACTAACCTCTCATATAGCTTTCAACTAAACTGTCTACCTACACACGAAATTATATAAATTACAAAATTTACAAGACTACCAACATTTAGAATATACCGGGTGATTCCCCAAAAAATAACTAAAGCGAAAAAAAACAGCAGGCTTTGATTCTTAAATGACAGCTGTCAACTATCCATAGCCTACTATTGTTACTACTACTATTACTTTAATTATTATACAATGGTTTAAAATCATATTTACTATAATATAGAATTTTTTTTCATTTCGTTGGTAATTCTATATTGTTAGATCTAGTCACATGTGATACATATGTATGTTTGTTTGTTTTGTTTTTTTGTTTGCTTATTCTTTATTCAAAAATTCCATAAGTTACTAGATCATTAATTTTAATTTTTTTGATGTTAATTAAATGACAATATTAGAGTTTCATTTGTTTGGTTGTTTGTTTTTTTTTCATTTCCTATTTCTTTTTGTTATAATAAGTAGAAACAAATGAAGAAGCCGTCGGATTTATATATTTAATTAATAAGTTTTAATAACATAATAGGCTATGATCTTTATAGATTAAAGACAACCGAAAAAAGATCATCATACTTTTTCTAAATCATTTAATTTCGTATCTTTCATTTCTTTCTATTAACTTGATTGATTCTGACTTTAAGGCTACTATGTTTTTTGATTTAGTATATTAGCAAGCTATGATTTTTAGGAATGCTAAGACAAAAAAAATGCAGCTGTCTCTTTCAAGATTATGATTGAACGTATTTTCTGTTTCTTTCCCAATGACATCGAATCAAAAAGGCTACTATGTTTTTTTATTTTTATTTAACCTACTAGCAAACTATGAGTTTTAACACTTCTAAGACAATAATCAATCTTTCTATCTTTATCTAAATTATATGTGATTGTATTTTTCTATTCTTTCTATTCAAAATCGATTTAAAGGCTATTATGATTATTAATTTAGTACATTAGTAAGTTATGATTTTTAAGTATGCTAAGACAAAAAATAATATGTCTATCTCTTTCTAAATTACCTAATTATTGTATTTTACGTTAGTCTCAATTGAAATCAATTCCAAAGCCTCTTTGATTTTCAATTTATTATTTAACAAATGATTTTAATTCTATAAGTTTGTACGATTCTAAGATAATAATCTGTCATTTTCTAAATTATATTTGATTGTATTTTATTTCTCTTTCTATTGAAATCAATTCCACTACCTACTATGATTTTTGATTTAGTGCATAAGGAATTAAAATATTCAGCAGTAGACTATGATTTTTAACAATTTGAAAATGTTGCCATCTCCTTTTAAATTTCTTAATGAATGTATTTTTCATTTCTTTTCAATAAAGTCTAATCTAAGGCTACTATTTTCTTTTTTTTTTGATTAGTCTACTAGTAAACTATGATTTTTAACGTTTCTATGACATCAATATATCTATCTTTATCTAAATGGTTTTTTTTTCTATTAAAACTATTCAAGGCTACTATGATTTTTGATTTAGCACATTAGTAAGCGATGATTTTGAAGAATATTATAAGACAAAAAAAAGTACCGCTATCTCCTTCTAAACTATGAATAAATGTATTTTTCGTTTCTTTTCCCAACGAAATCGAATCCAAGGCTACTATGTTCTTTTTGATTTAGCCTACTGTAGTAAAATATGATTTTTAACGTTTCTATGGCAATAATAAATCTATCTGTCTTTTTCTAGATTACATGTGATTGTATTTTTCTATTCATTTTATTGATATTGATTCAAAGGCTACTATGATTTATATACTTTTTTTTGGGTTACTTACCGTATAATGATTATCACCATTATTATTATTGTTATTATTGTTATTATGGTGATTATTTTTGGTAGCACCCTGTAAGATTTCTTCTAAATATTCAATATATTCAATAGCACTACGTAGAATTTCAACTTTTGGTAAACGTTGGCCGGGATTATTGCACGTACGTCGTTTCAACAATTCGAATGCTTCATTCACCTATAGGAGATATTACGAAAATTTTGTGATTTTTTTTTAGTTTTTTTTTTTTTAAGGGAAATTGGAGGGAGTAGGTAATCCGGACTACCTTTCGTAATCGTCGACGTTCACGTAATGTTGCAGCTTTCCGGCGATCAATCGCTACCGTTTTCTTTTTACATGCTTTACATGCCCATGTTAAACATTTTCTTTGTGTTGTTGTTGTTGTTGTTGTTGTTGTTGTTATACCATTATTGCCATTTTGACAATTCATAGATGGTTCTAAAATATGATGACCATTATCTTTATCACTATTATCACCATCATTATCACTATCACTTGATGCACTAACATAACCAGTATCCGATTTTATCGATTGTGTTTTAATCTTATTTTGTTGTTTTGTTGTTGTTGTTGTTGTTGTTGTTATTAGTCTTGATGATGGAGATACAGATGTTGATGATGATTTCTTCTTGATTGATTTGTCTTGATAACAATAATTTTGATAAAAAGTATGATAAAAATTCATATTTAAGACAATTGAAATTCTAACAAATTCTTATCATTAATTAACACCAAGCACACTTAAACCCCCATACACTGATACTGATAAGATGATGATGATGATGATGATGATGTTGTTCAGTCATCACAAATCTAGAAACTGAAATTTTGAAATCCACCACTCTTACAACTCTATTTCCGTCTGTATCTATCTCGTTCTAATATTAAAGAAACTAATATAGTGCTATTTTTGTCTTGATTTATTATCCCGAATATTCCTTTTATTTCAAATGATAATAATAATAATAATAATAACAACAATAATAATAATAATCACCATCATTATGTAACAAATTAAAGAAGAAATAAAATAAATCAAGTAACCATTGAATAGTTGTCATTTATTTTTATTCATTTATTTATTCTACATCTTTTTTTAATTTTATCTCAATTTCAAAATCATTAAAATCAAGTAGGCCAAACTGTAACCACGCCTATAATCCAACATGACTTAACCAATCACAATCCTTGGATCTTTAATAAAACACGCCTACTCCACTTTGAGGGATGATTGTTGACAAATCAATGAAGGGTTGAATTATTATCATTATTTACAAAATTTAATAAAAATTTTTTAAATACCTATTGTAAAAATATCACCGTTATAAATTAAGGGTTGATAATAGTCGAACATTACCGATCTTGTCTATTCACGTGTTGTTTTGTTCATCCCTTAATTCTTCTCGATTATAGCCGATCTGTACCGAATATTGTGAGATGAGAGAAAACGTAGAGATTTTGCAGGGGTTGATATAGGGGTTGAGAGGGGATAAAATAGAGTACGGAGAGATCTGTATTTGCTTGATGGTGGCGGCGGCGGCGGTGGTGGTGGTGGTGATGGTGGTGACATGATGCTGGATGATAACGGAAGGGGTGTGTTTCATTATTGTTTTATCATAAAATATGTGTAAAATTTTAGGGGTTGTTAATTCAATTAATCATTATTATTTAATAAGGAAATGTTTTGATAAATTAAAATAATTTTTATAGATCATCCCTTACGACAATATGGTTTATTTTAAGAACAAATAAAAAACCTGAAGGGTTGTTTTTGGTGGTTTATCAATAAAAATTATGTCTTGGGAATCGTTGAATTCGCACAATTTCACCAGGTAGTTGTATTTTTACCCTTAATTAATTAAAAAAAAATCTACCCTAATATTAATTGTTATTAATATTTATTGACTTTCGTATAGTGGGGGTGTTAGTCATCAATTATCAGCAACACGATTATTATCATCCCCTGATGGTTCCCGGCATCATGGTTTAGATGGTGGTGGTGGTGGTGGTTTAGATCATAGTTGGCAATGGAACAACCACCATGATTCCTATTCAAGTCTACATAGGGATGGTTATACGGATATATGCCGTCAACCTATACGTCGACGGCCACCCTTAATAACATGGGGTTGTTTTCGTGCATGTCGGGCACGTATATACCACAGTTTAGCCAAACGAAAGGTTCAAACTTATTTTAAGAAATTAACATCATCCCTTATTTTATTTTTTTGAAAATTAGGTAGAACAAGGGGTGAAATTGTACAATCAACATAAACAACAACAAGCTGTACGTAAATGGCGATCAGCATTAAAAGCTATAAGGAAACGTGAAGATAAATTCGTGTTATTAGGGTATTTATATCAAGCATATATGGATTGGGGTAAATACCGGTAATTATCGTTATTTTTTCATGTTTTTTACAACCCTTATTTGTTATTTGTTTTTTTATCTAGGGATGCTTTGGAATATGCCCACCGTCAATTGTTTATATCAGAAGAATTAGATAATCCGAATATGAGGGCTGAATCGTATTTGAATTTGGCGCGTGCACATCAACGTCTAGGTGGCCTTGAACGGTACGTGTGAACGTAGCTTTAAATAAATAACACCATTAATTATACCAATTTGTATAACTGGTTGTCTAAAATAGAACAAATTTCTTTATTAATGATAATAATTAATTAAATTACATTAATTTTCATAATTAATTAGATTGAATAATTGTAAATAATTGGAAATTAACGAGTTCATAATCTGAAATTTGTATTAAGATCGATTATCGGTAATTTAGTAAGTGTATATTTAGTTGCCTATATGTTGTAATTTATAGAAAAAAATGGTGGATGCGCAGAGTTTGTGTATACCGGGTGGTTCACTATATCGCATTTTAATGTTAAAATTATTGTTAATTAGTGTTCTAATTGAGGGAATTTGTTGAAATTTTGAGTATAGGCATTTCACTACCCCTGCTTTTATAAAAAATATTTTTATTGACTAACTTTAGTGAAATCTAAGATTTACAGTGTTTTATTAAAAATTTAATAACTTCCAAATTTTAACTACTTAAAGGTTGAAATTTGGTATTTAAGTAACTAAAATAATGTACTTTTTGATTAATATAAAAAAATTTGATAATCTTCTATAGTTTAGTGGAAATTATTTTTTTTTTGTTATGACAATTTTCAAATAACAACCTATTTAAGGATTAATTTTCAAATAAATGATAAGAGATTGATAAAAACTATTTTCATTAGAGGAAATTACATTATTTTAGCTACTTAATATTCAAATTTCAAGCTTTTAGCATTTATAGTTTTTAAGAAATAATTTTTTTAATAGAACACTGCAAAATTCAAAAATTCGCAAGAAATATCAGAGATGCCTCAGAAAAAATTATCGATTTGGCGTGTCAACGTGTCAATCTTAAAACATTTAGAGGGTATTTGTGCTTATTGTTATTACTATTGTGATTAATTCGCAGTGTACCAGATAGATGGTGTGGTCATTATTGTCTTGTACTATGTTTAAGAGTTCAACGTTACCAGTTGTCGTTTGCATTTATAAATGAGACCACGCATCCTGCTTCTACTGAATAAAGTTTGAAAATGTTTGTTTTCCAATCCATTTCCTCTTTGTTCGTTTCCCATTCTGGTTATTTATTTAATTTTTTTCCCACTGGTTGATGTTCTTGCCATTGTATTAACGGCTGAAATAAGCAGGAGGTGTGGTCTCATTCATAACGGATCTATTGTATGTGTCAATAATAAATGTCTAATAATTTTTTGTTTTATAGAGCTTTAGCGTATGCCCGTCATTCATTGTACAACGAATGTGAACAATGTGCAACAGCTGGCCATGTTCATCTAACTGTCGGTTCAGTCTATTTAGAATTAGCTGGTTTTAATAAAGCATTAGATAGTTTCCAACATGCACATCGTATTGCTCAAACAATACATGATCCAGCATTAGAATTACAAGTTTATATTGGTCTATCTGAATTATTTTATCGTTTACAAGATAGTGAGAAAACAGTAAAGTATGCATCGAAAGCATACGATCTATCAAGGTCATTACAATTAGGTGATTTAAATTCACGTCATCATCGTGCTGCTTTACTACAAATGGCATCAGCATTGAGAAAACAAGGTGAATTAGGAGACGCTCACGATTATTGTTCTGTAAGTACCTTAATATTAGTTACCGACCGAAGATTCGGCTTCGGTTTCGGCCAATAAATCTAGTTTCGGCCATTATTTCCGTTCGGCTAAAAATCAGCCGTGTTCGTGAATCGTCGCGCTTCGTTCGGGCGAGTTCGTGTCCCATGATCGCCAGCCAGAACGAGCATGTCGAGTTGAGGTTATGAGTTTTTCTTACATACTTTAATTGTTTCCATATTATATAAAAACGCATTCAGCATAAAATGAAAATTCACATATCTAAATAAGTTTCGGTTTCGGTTTTTTGGCCGAAACTGTTTCGGTTTCGGTCAGACACTACTTAATATCTTCTCTTGTTTGTTGTTTTTAAAAGGAAGCAACACGATTGGCACTCGTTTCTGGTGATCAAGCCACCTATGCACGCAGTATACGAATAATGGGCGACATCTATCGGAAAAAGAACGACATTAACGTATGTACTATTACGTCATCAATATTGCATTGTTTATTTTATTAAAAAAAATAATGATTGATTTTATTGTAAATTAGAAAGCTTTCCGTCAATATGAAACTGCCATGGGTTCGGCAGCTGCAATGGGTGACCGTGTCATCCAGATGGAGTCCATGGATGGTGCTGCACGTTGTCTGGAAGCGTTACGTTTACAACACAAGATCTGTAATTGTCGACCATTAGAATTCAATACAAGACTGTTGGAAGTGGCCAGTTCTGTTGGTGCTAAAGTAATTCAAATACAAATCTTATTTTTGGGTAGTATTCACTAATTTCTTGCGCAACATATGACATAAGCGACTGACAGATGACTCTAGCTTGGTAGTTAGAGTCTAGTTTCTATTTAGTTAGTGAATACCACCCATATTTAGAAAAAAGTGATAATAATAATAATAAAAATGATTACAGTTATTGGTGCGTACAGTACGTATACGCTTATCACACATCTATCATGCATTAGGTGATGAAGATCAGCGATTACATCATGAACGTGTCGCTTATCGTTTACAACAAGATTTAGACCTAACATGTGGTGGTTGTGGTTCACCTTATGGTTTAGAAAGTGATTCATTGGAAGCATTACCATGTGCTCATATCTTACATGCAAGGTAAAAATTAGTGACTAATTAAACATTCGGTTTCGGCCAAAAATCAGCCGAAACTTTGGCCGCCCCCGAAAAAAAAAATAGTAACAGACCGAGGATTCGGCTTCGGCAAGTTTCGGGCAAAAATCAACCAAAACTTTGGCCGGACCGAAAGAAATTAGTAACCGACCGAGGATTCGGTTTCGGTCAGTTTCGGCTAAAGATCAACCGAAAAAATTTAGTGACCGACCGAGGATTCGGCTTCGGCAAGTTTCGGGCAAAAATCAACCAAAACTTTGGCCGGACCGAAAGAAATTAGTAACTGACCGAGGATTCGGTTTCGGTCAGTTTCGGCTAAAGATCAACCGAAAAAATTTAGTGATCGACCGAGGATTCGGCTTCGGCAAGTTTCGGGCAAAAATCAACCAAAACTTTGGCCGGACCGAAAGAAATTAGTAACTGACCGAGAATTCGGTTTCGGTCAGTTTCGGCTAAAGATCAGCCGAAAAAATTTAGTGACCGACCGAAGATTCGGTTTCGGCAAGTTTTTTCTCCGACTTATGAATTACTCAGTACACTTAAGTTATATTCTACATAACCTAACAAAATTTTGTATTTGACAGATGTGCCTACGATTTGTTCCGGCGTAGCAGCACTAGTAACAAGAAAAAGAAACGTTCATGTCCAGAATGTGATCGTACTAGTTCACGTTTATATTTAAATTCAACAGATTATCCCCCACTACCACCCCAACAACTACAACAACAACAAACAACAAATTTTAGTCCTGTACCTTTATCTGTATGTTCATCAGATAGTCATTGTACTACATCTCATCAAGCCACCAGTTCTGTTTAGAAAAAAAAAACAAAAAAACAAAAGAAATAATCGTACAATCATCAAAACAATCATCATTTTTTTTTTTAAATCACAATTAGTATAAACACAGGGATTTCCGTAGATAGATGTTGGTAATATCGAAAAACAAGCACCATTTCCCCCAGTACACATTCATATCTAAATGTAGCTCGAATTATATAAATGCGCAGTATCATGCGCTGTAATATTCAATTTATAATTAGAGCTACAATTAGATAACTCTCAAAGCACTCTAGATATTAGTGGATTCTATATAAATTACACTATACAATTTTCAAATTTATTATAATTATTATCAATAAATTGTTGTAAATATTTCAAAAATTTTTATTGTATATATAAACGATATTAACAATTATTAATTAATGAATGAATTAATTAATTATTGTACAGAGATTTTAATCAAATTATTAAAAATTAAAAATTGTTCATTTTCTGTTGTGTTTTTTTTTTTTAAATAATCGTCCAAAAATTTTAATAGGTTGTACCAACAATGGGGCTACATTGAGTTAATGCATCACCATTAAAACCATTAGCACAAGTACAGACAGCTATATGTCGCCTTGGATTACACATGGCGTTCACACCACATTGACCACGACAAGGATTTTGACACCTAATTTTGAATACACACAAACAAAAAAAAAAAAAGTACACAATTAATTTTGACCATCAATTGTCTCAATCAATTTCTGCAATTCTTCATCATCTGTTATCAATTTCTCACTGTTATTATTATTATTATTATTAATGTTACGTATTTCTTCAATTAAATCATGTAAGGTTAGAATTTGATGGTCAATTGAATTGATATGAAATAAATCGGCCATACGACGTAATTCTTCAATTGTTAATTCTTCTTGATTTGTTTTTTTATATTTCTTTTGATAACGATAACGTAGATATGCAACTGTTACTAACGTTAAAACGGATGTGAAAAGGATTTTTTTGGGGTTTGAATAAATGAATTGATGGATATTCTCTTTAATTTCTGATAAATCCATATTTTTTTTTGTTGGAATTACTAATAAACTGCCAAAATTGACATTTTCTTTTGTTTGACATTACGCCCGACTACTGCGCATTATTAACATTTTTTATGGTTAATGCGCAACAGTACTGCGCATACTTTGACATTGTGCAAGATTACGCATTGCGCATACTTACTTGTTATCGATACAGGCTCGATTATCTGGACAATGTGCATCTTCAGTACATTCACCCTGTATACAGCCAGTTAATGGATCACCTAAATAACCAGGATGACAGGTACAAACTGGACGTTCACGGCCACTACGATCATGACCTGGCTCGCAACGAGCATTAGCTCCACATGGATTCGGTTCGCATAAATCACCTATTTTTATTACAATTGTTTTTTTAAAAGTTAACTTAATTAATTAATTTGAATTAATTACGTTCAGTAAATGGCCGACAACTTATAAATGGATCACCTGTCATATCTTTAGGACATGAACAAATCGGTGTTAGACCACGTAATTGACAATTTGCATTCAAACCACAAACACCATCACATGGATTCTTACAAATACCATAAAAACAAGCTGGTCGTGATCCAGGACAATCACTATCACCATAACATTCCGGTTGACATTTGACAAATGGATCACCGAAATAATTTTTCGGACATGAACATACAGGTCGATGATTATTAACAATACAATCAGCATTCTCACCGCATTGTAAACATGGATTTTGACATTTAAAATCAATACATGCCATTTGATTACCGCACTCATAATCATTGTCGCACTCATGCTTACAACCAGTAATTGGTGAACCATGATAACCTGGTAAACATTTACATGATGGTACTTGATTGACAACTTCACATTGTGTATTGGCACCACAAGGACTCGGATGACATAATTCAGCTATAATTCAAGGTTAATTTGTAAATGATGCGCTGTTATATGCGCAATTGATACAAACATGGATCGAATCGTCGACAATGTGTAAATGGATCTCCTGTATATCCTGGTGGACATGAACATACTGGTAGATGGTTGCGTGCATCACATTGGGCATTTTGACCACATGTACCATCACATGGATTCACACAATAACCATTACGGCATGTTAAATGATTTCTACATTCACTATTATCTAAACATTCAGCACGTTTACAATAGGTTAATGGATCACCTAAATAACCACGAAAACATGAACATACAGGACGGCCACCAATTATTGAACATTGTGCATTTTGACCACATGTACTACCCGAACAAGATCCAACATATGCCATTGCTATTTGACATTTAAAAAAAAAATTAATAAATCTGACAACTAAACAAAGAGATAAATAGTAATTTATATATTTTAGATAAAGATAGAAATATTAGTAGGCTTTAATGACAGAGATCAAGGCTAATTATATTTTTATAATAAAAAACAGTAAACAACAGAAGAGATAAAATAATAAATAAATCACAAAAATCAAGGTTGTTTTATTTTTATACCAAAAAAAAAACGACCTCGATTTATAAATCAAAGAAATTGTGATTTATTTAATTTCTATCAATAATTAATAAAACAAAACAAAAACACCTACTCGATTTTTTTATTTATAATAAATTATTAATTTAGTGTGCGTGTAGATTTAGTGTTTGGAAACCGTGTGCGCTTACACTAACACTTAACAAATTCGGTAACCACGCCTCTTTCTATTTAATAAAATGAAATAGAAGATTGTTGATTACCGAATGTTAGATAGAGATAGTTATATATTTACAATGTTGTCGCTTTGTGTAAATTCACGTTAATTTTAAAGAAAAAAATAATATAGTGGTGAGTGGTGAATAATTAATAAGGCAAAACAAAACAAAAAACAACTATTCGATTTTTTTTATAATAAATTATTAATTTAGTGTGCGTGTAGATTTAGTGTTTGGAAACCGTGTGCGCTTACACTAACACTAAACAAATTCGGTAACCACGCCTCTTTCTATTTAATAAAATGAAATAGAACATTGTTGATTACCGAATGTTAGATAGAGATAGTTATATATTTACAATGTTGTCGCTTTGTGTAAATTCACGTTAATTTTAAAGAAAAAAATAATATAGTGGTGAGTGGTGAATAATTAATAAGGCAAAACAAAACAAAAAACAAATATTCGATTTTTTTTATAATAAATTATTAATTTAGTGTGCGTGTAGATTTAGTGTTTGGAAATTGTGTGTGCTCACATTAACGCTAACTAAATTCGGTAACCACGCCTCTTTCTATTAAATAAAATGAAATAGAAGATTGTTGTTTACCGAATGTTAGATAGAGTTAGTTATATTTAGACATTGTTGTCAATTTGTGTAAGTTTACTGTAATTTTAAAGAATAAAATGTAATAAAATAATGAACCTCTAAAAGTGCGCCTTGTTGTGACATGTGTATTTCCATATTTGTCCGTTATATAGAGATTATTATCTTCTTGTGTATATGGTGTATATGATCTACTATTTAAATATCTATAAAATGGATTTTTATGATAATACGTATGATAATATTCATTGCCATATTGTCGATAATTATTATTTGGATTGTAAATTAAACGGCCATTATTTTGATAATATTGATGATAATTGGATGGCTCACCTTCTACAACATTTTCGAATGTTGTCAACACTGATATGAGACAAAAAATAAACGTTAAAGTCCACATTTCTACCACTACAACAACAATAAAAACTACCAAACTTTACAGAATCTAATCGATAACTAACTAAGAATCATCAAAGACAACTTGTTTTACTTAAACTAGACACTAGATGAGAAGAAAAAGAGAAGGAGATTTTAAGTAGGTGGATTACTAATTAAGAAAAACAAGAAACACCAAGGTTGACGATGACATATTTGGGCATTTTTATGGTATTTATGCTAAATTAAATTTATCCCGGATCCAATTTTTGTTTTTTTTTTTAAATTAAATTCTGCAAATTTGCAATTCTCAGTGAATATTTGCAGTAGGGGCTATGGACAAATCGCATTTCGGCGATTAAATGACGTAATTTGTCTGCATCACCTATAAACGTACCGAAAACGGTGCGTTTCTAACTCTATGTATAGACAAGAAACGCATTTCTATTATGTAATTCAGAAGGCGTTGATTTTAATTTATGTATGTTAAAATCAGTAGGCGACGTTAATCTTTTGTTTATACAAAAAAAAAAAATGATCATAAAGAACATATACAGGGTGATTCGCTGTTATTGCTTATAAGTAAACCGAAACCGAAACTTCGGCTTCGGTCCCAGTTTCGGCAGAAATTTATTTACACACAAAACATTTCTATTGTATGATGAAATCTAATGTACGGCTGGCGATTACGAGACTCGAGCTCAACCGACAATTCACGAACAGTGCGGCCAAAGTTTCGGCTGATTTTTGGCCGAAACTAGTTTTTTTTTGCCCGAAACTGGCCGAAATCAAAACCGGAAACGACTACTTATTATAATAGTATATACAGGGTGATTCACTATTGACGGAATTTTGATGGCAGCCATTTTGGCACTTAACCTTAAAATTGGGTAACATTTTTGTTAATCTAATAATATACATAGAATTCGTTATATTTTCAATAATTCACTATAATAGAGAATCATCCTGTATATATGGCGGCTTATATAATTTTTTTATCTTTATCATTTTGTCCAATTTCTAACCTTGACCATTTTTTTTTTTTTTGTACTAACAAAGAGCTAATTTTTCCAAAAAAGATACAATTCATATCAAGTAGGCGTTGATAAATACAAAAACAAATGATAAAAGAAAAGAGAACAAACTATTCAACTGTTTTTTTAGTTATTTATAAGACTTCTGGAATATTGATAGACGTCAATAATAATTATAATAATAATAATAATAATAATAATAATAATAATAATAATAATAATAATAAATCGGAGTTTCCTTCATCTTATCACACGTTCTCTTATCAAAGACTTTTTAACGACGTCTATCCGCTACATATATTTAAGAAATCACCAAAACAAATTCGTTCAGTTGGCTATGATATTTATTCTATATACTTAATTTGTTTATCTATAAATTCACTTGTGTGTTATATCTTTTAATTGCGAAAAATTATGAAATAACTGTACTATTTTTTTTTGTTCTTCTACATGTTCTTCTATAATAGTTACATAATGACAGGTGAGTTTCTCTCTCTATTTTATAAAAAATACAGTAAAACTTTTCTATACGGATTTACTGTTTTTTTTTCTAATCGGTGAATAAAACGCGTTTTATTTCACCGATTTTTAAGATGAAAAGTAACAAATAAAAAACGAACCTTAGGTAACTTTGTTGATAATTAATAAAATCAAGAATTAAAAAAAAAAATGAATAAAACGATTGCTTTTTTTCTGGAATTATTTTTACTTTATACGAATTTTTTATCGGCGAGTAAAAGGCATTTTATTTCACCGATTTGTCAGATGAAAATTAACAAATGATAAACGAACCGTAGGTGACTTTGGTGATAATTAATAATTTGTTTTAATTATCACATAAGATCTAAAAAAAAAAAAATAATTGAATAAAACAATTGTTTTCTGTTTTTATTTTCTGGAATTATTTTTCTGCATAAAAAAAATAATTATTCGAAAACAAATTTTTGAAAAAAATCATGGCAGACTTGATACGGAATTATAAAATGTTGATCAAAGGCCGTTTAGAGAGTGATTCAGAGGATGTTGAATCACGTCCATTAATTAGTTCAGCATCATCATCAAGAAGTCAAAGTTTCGGTAGTATACCGGTGATATTTAAACAAGATTCTGATACAGAATCTGAGATTGTACAGAAACAATTGAAGAATTATGATAACAGACAACAACAACAACATGAAAAACAACAGAAACAACAAGAACAAATACCACCGGTTTTATTACAAAAAAAATTAAACAGGTAAATTCTAGATAAACATATAGTAGAGACGTCCTGTATAAATTATACAGAGTGACTCTAATAGAATTTAAATCGTAAACTTGTCAATAGATGGCGCTCGTATAACTATAAGTGACGTCATTCTTATAGACTCAACTTAAATTTGTCTTATTTGTTCTGTTTAGATTATACAGAGTGGCTCTACTAGAATTTGAATTGTAAACTTGCCAATAGATGGCGCTTTTATAGCTTTTATACGTGACGTAATTTTTTTTTGGTTAGAATTAACGATGATTTGTTTTTTTGTTTTTTATAGAAAATTTTTGTATCCATCAAGTTATGAAACACCAGAATTGGATAGTTTTGAACCAGATCCAAACGAATCAATAGTAAGATTATAATCAGTATTACCAACATTAAAATAATAATAATAATAATAATAATTTACAGTATCAAAAGAATTTACCAAGTAGTAGTAATTATGATTATAATAGTAATAATAATGAAATTGAACAAACATTACCAATAAAAAAACAACCAACTAATAGTTCTTTAGTAACAATGTAAGTATTCATTATAAATTATAAAAATTAATCAGTGGCGTACCATTGATTTAATTTGTGAAAATTTCTAATTCAATGTTACGCCACTGTGTGCAATTTAAGAAATTGGAAATATAATTTGTAAATTTCAAATTTAACGTAACGCTACTGTATTCAATATATTCTTAAGATAAAATGAAAAAAATTGAAGCCAGTGGCGTAACTTATAGTTATTTTAAACTCAGCGTTACGCTATTGTGCTTAATTTCATGTTTTAAAAACCAAAATCAGTTGCTATTATCGTAAATTATAAGAAAAGTCAGTGGCGTTGCTTGTATTGCATTGGCTACAAATTCAATGTTAAGCTACTGTGTTCAATGTCAAATTTTAGATATAAATTGAAAGTAAAACTATGCAGTGGCGTAACGTGTTCTAATTTGTGTGAATTTCAAATTTAACGTAACGCTACTGTGTTGAATATGTTTTAAGAACAAATAAATTAAAAACAAAAAAATACAGTGGCGTAACTTGCATTAATATTCTGGAGTAAGAATTTTAAAGTGTGTGTAATGCTACTTTATTGTTTTATCATCTACAAAAAATCTTCTTTAAACATTGGAAAATTGAAATAAACAGTGGCGTAACTTGTGATAATTTTCCAAAAGTGTTAAATTGATAACGTTACGCTACTGTGTTTTGCATACATTTCTACGTACGTAAAATGTCATTTATACTAATTTGTGTGGGTTTCAAATTTAACGTGACGCTACTGTATTTAATACATTTTAAAGATAAAAATTTAAAAAAAGCCAGTGGCGTAACTTATGTAGATTACAAACTTATGTTACTTTACTGGGATTAATTTTTTACCTGACAAATCAAAATCAGTTGCTATTATCGGAAATTATAAGAAAAGCCAGTGGCGTTGCATGTATTGCATAGGTTACAAATTCAATGTTACGCTACTGTGTTCAATGTCAAATTTTAGAGATATAAATTGAAAGTAAAACTATTCAGTGGCGTAACGTGTTCTAATTTGTGTGAATTTGAAATTCAACGTAACGCTACTGTGTTGATTATGTTTAAACAACAAATTAATTAAAATAAAAAGATACAGTGGCGTAACTTGTATTAATATTTGGGGGTAAGATTTTTAAAATGTGTAATGCTACTTTATTGTTTTATCATCTACAAAAAATCTTCTTTAAACATTGGAAAATTGAAATAGACAGTGGCGTAACTTGTAACAATTTTCCAAAAGTGTTAAATTGATAACGTTACGCTACTGTGTTTTGCATACATTTCTACGTACGTAAAATGTCATCTTATCAAAGGGGCAAAGACAAAAAAAAAATAGTAATAATAATAATTATAATAAAAACCCGTCATTTCCTCAATTTGTTTACGTGAAACAAAGAAAAACAAATTTATTTAAAAATAGTAATAATAATAATAATAATTGAAATAAAAACAATTAATTTCTTATCAATAAAAAGAATCTGATGAAATATTAATAAATTATTGAATCATCCTATTTTTCGTAAAATTATCACTCAATTATTCTATAATTATCAATAAATAATATAAAAAAGGTCAATTTTTTATCAATATTTCAGATTTTCCAACAATTTCCACCCTTCAACCCCCCAGCGATTTGCAATGTTTATGATTAGTTGTATAGTCTATAAAGTGACTTAAGAGACTGACTAAAGTAATAAAATTAGTCCATAAACAAATTGACAGGATGGAAATTATGTTTATAATTAATTGTATAGCCTGTAAAGTAATTTAATAGACTGACTAAAGTAATAGAATTAATCCATAAACAACTTGACAGGATAGAAATTTCGCAATTACATATTGGAATATTTGTTGAAAAATCATTTGAACGACCGATCTTTTTGCAATTTTTTTTTAAACATCTTTTGTCAGACTTACAGTGACAATTATTATTTAAGTCGAATCTCTTAAGTCACTTCATAGACTGTACAAAACTGACCTAAGTCAACTTGATAACATTTAATTTCAATATTAGTTGACAGTGATGTCCTTGATATATTTGTAATGATGACGTCACTATTTATGTCATTGTCTACTTGATTTTTTTTGTTCTTATTGATTAGATTCTCGGTATGGAATACTTCAGTTGGTACATCATTATTAGCAATGGCATGGGGTGTTGAAAAAACTGGTCTATTTCCATCAATTCTTATCAATATTATGATAGCAGCTATATGTTTATATACAACTTATACATTATTAAAAATTAATGAGAAACATGGTGTAATTGGACAAAATTGTGAAGTTTATGATTTATGTCGTGAATTATTAGGTAGATGGGCTGAAATTATTGCAAAAATATTCTCATTAATTGTATTAATTGGTGCTAATATTGTTTATTGGATATTAATGAGTAATTTTCTTTATAATTCCGTACGTTTAATCTACAGTAAGTATCATTATATAAAGGTCACACTGTATAAACCGATTATAATCAGCTATGGATTGGGAACGTACGTCGTGACTGAAGTCGGTAATACAGATTACTATACAATGATTGTAAACTTACAATGATTGCTCATTGCCTATACTCTCCATATAAGCCAAATATTTGACGTCATTGACGGATAGTTAGCATACCTACATATACATGATAGAGACAGGCATAGCTACCTGTCTCTATCGATGTCTATCCGTATCTGTATGTACGCGAATGACGTCACTGGAGACGACAAGAGTGGGGATGCCGAAAAAATGTGGTTCATGAGCAATCCTTGTAAGAATTCATAATCGTTGATTACTATAAACATATTCTAACCTTACTTTAGTCATAAATGTCACAGATTACTGTAATTACTGAAAGATTCAGACCTTACGTCAAATTTTATACTGATGAATGTATCAAGTTGCAACCTACGTTCCAAAATTAATGGCCTCTACCTTATTCCAATGTATAATACGTCAAATTTTAGCGGCAAAAACGAAACGAACAATGAAAGAATCAACATTTTCTGTAATTTGCCCGAAAAATGATTCAATGACAACAATCTCAATAACAACAGAGAATGTCGATGATTATTTCGATAAATATTGGGATTTATATTCAACAGTACCGATAATATTGGGTGTCATAATGTTTCCATTATTGAACTGGAAAAGTCCAACATTCTTTACCAAATTCAATAGTTTAGGTTTGTTTATAACCAAGCCTACTTGATTTTTCAACACAATGCTGTGTAAGACGAAAATACTAATTTTTGCCGCAATGGCGCTAGTTGTTACTAAACTATGGGGATCGATCAATGATTCGGTTTCGGCCAGTTTCAGCAAGAAAATCTAGTTTCGGTTTCGGCCAAAAATCAGCCGAAACTTCAGCCACACTGAAACTAGTATTCGTGAATAAAATGAAAAATTAAGCAGGCCTTGGTTTATACTATAAATTAAAGCTGTCCATATACTATTTAATAAACTTACAGGTACATTAAGCGTATCATACATTATAATATTTGTTGCAATTAAAGGCATATTTTGGGGTATTAATATAAATGATTGGTATATTGAATGGAATTTAAAGCCGACATTTTTCGTCTTAAGTGGAATGTTATCATTAAGTTATTTTATACATAATATTATTATATCAATAATGAGAAATAATCGAAATCAAGAGAAAAATGTAAGTACATTTATAAAAACATAACCTTAATTAACTTAAAAAAAAAACAATAACTTATTTATTTAAATTTTTAGGGACGTGACTTAAGTATAGCATTTGCTTTAGTTACATTTACTTATATCTTTTTAGGTTGTATTTTTTATATAACATTCCCATTACCAAAATATTGTATAGAAGATGTAAGTAACACAGAATATAACCTCAATTGATGCGCAGTTATTTATAAAAATAACGTCAATTTCTATGTTTCAGAATCTTCTAAATAATTTCAATCAATATGACTTAATGACAATTATAGCACGTATATTATTATTATTTCAATTGTTTACGGTATTTCCATTAATATCATTTATGTTACGTAATGACGTTTTCGTTAATATAAAAATGATGAAAAAGTATTTTAATTTAAGTAATAATAATAATAATAATAACAATAATAATAGTGATGATGAATTTAATTATCTACGTGTTATTATAATGAATCTTATCATGGTTATCATTTGTATATTATTTGCTTGTTTCCTACCAAGAATTGGTACATTAATTAGGTAATTATCATCAAAGATAGTTGGCCTTGGATTTTTATATATACCTACATTTTGTTGACATATCTGTCAACAGAAAGTAGGATTAGAATCCTTATAATTGTACTTAAGTATAATTAATTAAGTTAATAATTACAGGTATACAGGTGCTTTAAGTGGATTAGTTTATATATTTATGTTACCGAGTTTATTGAAAATTGCATCGTTACGTAAAGAACATAAATTAACATCAATTAAATTAATTTTTCATATTTCATTATTTATTATTGGTACAATAAATTTATTGTGTCAATTCTTTATTAATGACACTTAAATTTTTTATAATATTTTTTTTATATATATTTTGTATAAATAAATAAAATAACGACTATTAAATAAAGGATTTTGTAATTTTCTATAATGATAAAGTGTCTAATTTTGTGTAAACCTACCTTAAGATAACAAGCAATATTTTCAAATAGTGTGAAGCTAGCTTAATAATAGATTGAGGTTTTGCAAACAGCGCCATCTCTTGATAATTATACAAATTATAAAATTATAGTACAACAATGTATTTACTATTAATAAATGTCGCTTAATTACTAATTTATATGTTAAATAGTAAATTAATAATAATTCAGAATAACAGCAGTATCAATTTTCATTATTGTGAACCTTACTTAATAATATAGAAATAATATCAAAGTAGAGCGCTATCTCTTAGTCATAATATACAATTAAGACAGTCTAGATTTCTATAATAGTTATTTAATAATTACCTTATTTCAATTAATAATTTTAACGTGTGATTAGTGATTATACCACGATTAAATATATTATAAGAAAATAATCAATAATAATAATGAATAATTGGATATCAATTGTTCTAATACACAACGCTATCTGGTGATGAGTAAATGGACTGTAGGGACGAGCGACATCTGTAAGTTTGTGATAAGACTATTTCAAATTTTAAATTTTTCAAAAATCACAATAATTAATTGATTAGAATTAAAATATATTTTGTTAATTAATAAAATAATCAAGAAATTCATTAATATTTGTGTTATTATTCGAATTTTTTGTTAATAATAATTATTATGAATTGTAATCGACAAAAGAGGATTGATTAAATTCTATCAAAGGTGACTAGATTGGAAATAAATAGTGAATGTTCTAATGGTGGGGACACACTATCTACACACACACACACACACACACAAATTTTACACAAATATAAATAGTGAAAAAAGTGGGGGTATTTGGTGGTAATAGTAATGTTGGTAGTGGTGGCGGTGGCCGCCTATGATCTCGTATGCATTTATCTAAATGTGTGTATGTGTGTGTAAATTTGTGTATGTATGTGTGTGTGTGTGTGTGTGTGTGTATGTATTTCTAACCTATACACAACAAATAATAATAATAAGCACCAGTGTAAATCTAACATTTGCGGCGTATTGTTGACTATGTCGTTATCGTCGTGGTCATCATCATCATCATCATCATCAACATCATCGTCATTATCATTAAAATTACCAACAACATTTTAATTAATTCTAATTAATTAGAATTAAAAATAATTTTAATACAATGTTTCGAACAATATTAATCAACGCCGCCTTTGTTTTCAATTGTTATTATTATTATTATAATTATTATCATCATTATTACCATCACATAACAATTGAATTTATTTAAAACAAACTATTAGTATTAATATTATTATTATTAATAAACAAAATAATAAAACAAAACACGCACGATTTAATGGAGTAATCCAGTGGCGGGGGTGTTTTTAAAACGTAACCGGAAGCCAGTTATAATAAGCCAGTTTTAATTAAGTTTTATAATTATTAGTAATTAATTAATTAATTATTTATTTAAATTGTAAATATATATCAACAAAAATACAACAGTATCAAAGTGGTAAGTTTTATTTTTTGTTTTTTTTTTTTTTAAAAACAGTACGCTACTGTTTATTTTATTGCCAATTGAAAAATAAAAATTACCAAAAAAAAAGAAGGCATAGGCGACTTGTGTGCTTGTTATCTCATCAAGGATGAGATGATGATAATGATGATGACAGCATACACGTGCTTTTGCCGTTTTGATAACAGAACTGATAACAGGCTCTTTTGTTTTCTATACTGTCTGTGATATCACGCTTATCAATGTTTTTTTCTATTTCCAACTTAAATCCATTATACCCACCCATTTTATTAATTACGTGTATTATTAATATTATTATTATTATTATTGCAGGAACCTGTGAAATTAATTTTTTTTTTTTTTAATTTAATTTAAATCAGTGATGATAGTACGGGGTGTGTAAAAAAGTGTGTGTGTGTGTTGTGTGTTGTTTTTTTTTTGTTGTTGTTGTTGTGTTGTTATTATTGGATGAACAACGGAAATCCGAGGTTTTAACGAAGCAAGTTTCATGGTTTTCATGGTGAGTTATTTTAATTATTTCACACTCCCCCACCCCTCTCTTATTTCCAACGCTTCAACTACCACGTTTGCGGTTTGTCGCGCTTATCTACCATTACTTAAGTTAAAAATTAATTGATTTAATTTGTAATAATAATCATAATGATAAGCCACACCTAATTGTGTGTATATCTGCGTGTATTATTATTATTATTATTATTACTTTTTATGTAATTTTTTTTGTACAAATGTGCAATTTATGTAGAAATTTCAATACTTGAAATTTCTTACGTAATCATCATAGAGTGCGGTTAGAGATGGGTATTTTTTTTATATTTTTTATAACCAAAAAAAATGACGTTTTTCTATAGTTAACGGTTTTAAAAATAGGGGGCGTGAATAGAATTGGTGGATGCGCCAGGTGATTCACATCCCCAAAATTGGGGTAGTTTCCTTTAAAAAATCACCCTAAGGGTCGATTTCACCAACGTCTGTTAAATTTTAACGAGTCAAGTGATTTATAGCCTTAAAATTGGGGTAAGTTCTTTTTTTTAGAAAAAACCACCCTTGATTTCATCAACGTCTGTTAAATTTTAATGAACAAATAAGTCATTAAAAATTAGATTCTTTGTAACTGTTTATTAAACTTAACTGAAGTTGGTGAAATCGTCCTTAAATTGATTCGATATCGATTAAGTACAATCATTTAATTTCATTCAATTTTATTTGAAGTACAATTAAATTTAACTGTCAGTTAATGATAATTTATAGATTATATAAGAAATTATATATGTATTTATTCCTACAGTTAACTGTTTAATTAAATTTGTCAATATTTAATTGATGATATTTTTTTGTGGGTTATGATAGATTATATAATTTTTTTTTTTTAATTAATGTTAACTTTAAGTTAATTTAATTGTTAGTTAATTTTTTTTTTAAAATATATACAGGATAAGTTGTTTAAATATGGTTGTTTATTTTTTAAATTTATGGCAATTCTATTTTGACTAAAATTAAATTTAACTATCAGTTAATACCAATTTATTATCTATACCTATTAGACATTATATATTTATTCTATAGTTAATTATTTAATTGGAGTTTAATAAAATTTGTCAATTTTTAATTGGTGGAATCCTTTAATCTATTTTGATAGATTATATATTTTTTTTAAATTAATGTTGTTAACGTTAAGTCAATTTAACTGTTAGTTAATTCGTTTTCTTAAAAATATATACAGGACAAGTCATCTAAATATGGTTATCTTTTTTTTTTGTAAATTTCCCTCAATTCTGTTTTAACTACAATTAAATTTAACTGTCAGTTAATGATAATTTATCGATTATATGGGTAACTATTAATTTATTTTGCAGTTAATAATTTAACTGGAGTTTAATTTAATTTTTCAATATTGGTGGTATTTATTGCTTGTTTTGATAGTATTTTTTTTAAATTAATATTCTTAAGTTAATATAATTGTTAGTTAATTTGCTTTCCATTGAAAATACATACAGGACAAGTCGTTTAAATATGGTCATTTTTTTTTAAATTTACGTCAATTCTATTTTAACGATTAATTAAGTTTAACTGTCAGTTCTATAAAAAATTATATGTATAGGTACTTATTCTACAGTTAAATATTTAACTGAAGTTTATTTAAATTTGTCAATATTTAATTGGTTGTGTTTCTTTTGTCAGTTTTAATATTCTTAACTTTAAGTTAATTTAATTGTTAGTTAATTCCTTTTCTTGAAGATGTATACATACATACTAAGTATGTTTTTTTTTCCTGTCAATTGACCTTAAATTTTTAATTAAACTTTAAATTACTTTTCTAGTTGTCTTATTTTCATTTATAATTGGTAAAATTAACTGTCAGTTAATAATAGTTTATCGATTATTTATAGGTTTATTCAATAGTTAATTTTATCTGGAGTTTAGTTAGATACATACGTCAATAAATACAGTCAGATAGAAAGAAAGTTTAAAAGAGAAGGAAGAATAAGAAAAAAATGCGATAAAGAAAGAAATAATGAATTGTGAGAAACGAGCGTGAGAGGGAGAGGGCGAATGGAAAAAGAAATGGGTGGAACGATAGAGTGAGACGAAAGATTTAGTCTATTATCCGATAAAATGAGAGAGACTGAAATGGCATGATTTCCAACTTATGTTTCTAGCGCTATTACCAATTCTGTATATTCATGGAAATTCATGGAAATTGTCGTTCTAACATAAATAATAATAATAATAATAATAATAATAGTGGTAGTAATAATACCAAATTACATAATCGCACTGTATAAGTGTGAGAAACGAGAGAGAGAGAGAGAGAGAGAATGATTATAAAAAAGAAATGCGACAAAGTGTCATAGAAAGTCGAGTGGAGGGAGATGTGGGTGGAACGATAGAGTGAGACGAGAGATTAGTCTATTACCCGAGAAAATTAGAGAGACTGAAATGGCATTATTTCCCCCTTATGTTTTTAGTGCTGTTACCAATACTGTATATGAATAGAAATACAGTACAAGCCACTTAAAACAGATACATTTGTTATTTTTATTCTAACATAAAGGCATCCTATTTGATATGTTTTTACAATTCTATTAAAGTACTGTAGAAAAAAAGACACACACATAATTATAAACAATAGTTATTTGTTCGTTTTCTTTTAACACATCATTATTTTATTATTATTATTATTGTTGTTGTTGTTTTTGATGTTGTTGTTGTTGTTATTATATTGTTCAACGGATGTGTAGGCGGTAATTGAAGCAGTGCAGGTTCATTGTTATTTAACACTTCCGGTGTACGCCCTCAAAGACCACACTAAAAAAAAAAAAAAAAATAGAAGATGATTATCAAACAACACGCAAACTAAAATCTAGACAAATAATTGTAACAACAACAATAACAAAATGTTATAAAAAAAAAAATAGAATTATTAGAAAAATAGACCGGAAATAGTTTTTGTTTTCTATCTCACTTGATTATTTTTCCTTCTTCTTCATTAATTAATCGAATTTAATCATTTAATTGATCTAATTCGATACCATTAAGTAGAAATTTGACTGCATACGAGAAACATAGATGGCGTTCTACTATTTGTCAATTTTTTTTTTTACTCACAACTGTACTTAAAACGTTTGTCTTTACGTATACCGTATACGTATAAGAATTGCAATAAAAACAATAATAATAATAATAATAATAATAAAGAAATAGAACAATTGTAAAAAAATGGACGATAGTAGAAAAGGCTTGGTTTTATTTTTATTTTTGTTTTTATTTATATGAAGTAGATTGTTTCACCTTTTAAATTTATTGCATTTTTTGTGAAAGTACAAGTGTCATCATTATCATCATCATCATCATCATCATCATCATCATCGTCATTTCTAATATTATTTTTTTTTGTTGGTGTTATGTAGTTTTCTTTTTATAAGTTCATCCTCCACCCACTTTATCTCCACCCAAATCTACAGTGTGTTCCATATTAACACATATAAACATTTTGTTTCAATTATAATTATTCTTAAACTAATTAAATATAATTAATTGATTATTTAATCATTTATTAAATCATTGAATTAATTAACAATCTTCTAATTCAATTATTATGATTATTCATATTATTAATAAATTGTTAAATAGAACACTCTGTATAATAATCGTGCTATAATAATAATATATTACTATAGGTTTGGCTTGACAATAATAATAATAATAATAATAATAATAACAAGAATTTTAAGGTTAAACTCATCTTTTCTATTCTTCTATTGTTAAAATTATTGTTCATCTTCAGTTATATACAGTATGATTCATTAATGACAGTGTATTATTAGACGTATAACACACTTAAATCAATTAGTGCTCTCTTTTAAAAAGATTTTTACTAATTCTTACAACCCTTATTAAAGAGGGTAATAATCAGAATTCCATAATTTGTAATCTATGTATAATAAAGTGACTTAAGAGATCCGGACTTAAGTAATAAAATTAATTGACATTAGATTTAGTAACAAATAATTTGACAGTTGTTACTGTAATAAATTCTATAAATTCGTTATATGTTACCGAATCTACTGTGAACTAATTTTAATACTTTAGTCAATCTTTTAAGTGACTTTACAGACTATACAAGTTAATTATTAATTATATACCATTATATTGAATCACCCTGTATTTTGGTTGTTGTTATATTCTATATTCACTGAAAATGTCATTTAAATGACATTAATAATAATAATAATACAAAATGTAACGTGTACGGCCCGCCTTAAGTATATCTTCCTCTTCCTTCTCTTTTTTTTTAATTTCTTTCTACACAAATATTTTTCTTTTGTTTTCAACAAATCTGTATTATTATTGGTTGACAATAGAAACTTTATATAGTAGGCTATGATTATTGTATAGATTAAGGTGAGTTCATATGATTCTCATCTACTATAAAGCTTGAATACACGAAAGTTCCCTCTCATCTTTCTTAATTTTCACTATTATTATTATTATTATTAATGATAATAATAATAATTATGATTTTTTTATGTCAGTTTATGATATAATTTGACATTTAAATTTCAACATTTAAATTAATTGATAATTTAGGAAAAAATGTTAATTAAATCGAAATTTTTATCAAATAGAAAAAAAAACACCTTGATTATTTCTGAAATTAACGTTTTGTTGTTAAATTAATAAAACAAAAATTAAAAAAATTAATTAAATCCGTTTTAATAATCGAGAATCTAGCAATAATAGTCAGGACAGGCTTTAGAATTTTTAATGCCCGCCTTCTTTTTATCTATTTGTTAATTTTATGACATGTTGACAGCCATTTTACATGAACCATGCAATTTAAATAAAACGTTTTATTATTGTTGTTTTGTTGTGTTTTTTTTTAAAACAACATATAGCCCTAAAGCTATATTCACATGTTTATGTTGAAACCACGCCTGACGTAGACACAATAAAGAGAGAGAGAGAGACAAAAAGTATATTCTATAAGGTGACTTAAGAGATCCGACTTAAGTAATAAAATTAGGTCACAATAGATTCAATAGCAGGGGTCCTGAAATATTGCCACTTGCCTTTTGTAAATTTTTATTAGAATCGGCTTTACACAAAATTAAGTTACTAAATCTATTGTGGAGTAATTTTATTACTTAAGTCAATCATTTAAGTCACTTTATAGAGTATACTTTCCGACTTTTAACTTGATTTTTATTTTTTTATTGGTTCTCTAATCGATGACTAATCAATCAATTTAACTGTCATTATTTAAGAATAGCAGTTTAATTTGCAATCTGTCAATTGATTATAATTAAGGTTAACCCTCCTCAAATGAAGGTGGTAACCTTGATAAATTTTTTTTTATTTATCTATTCATTAATTATAATGGACGCATTTTCATAACAATTCACACCTAATCAATTAACACAGAATTAATTATTTGTTAAAAATTTGTATAATTAATTCATTAATCAATCAATCAACGTTATAACCTCTAAAACCATTCAATTTTGTAAAATACGCATGCGTATTATATCAATTAAAACTAACGCCATCTATGTTAGAATTATAGAAAAATTGTAAAAATGGCGCAAATTCAAACCTCAATAAATTCTTATAAATTAATCAATAATAATAATAATAGTAGTAGAATTACGTAAATTCTATTAATTATAATTTCTAATAAATATTTCTTTTTAATACATTTTGTATATAGGGCATTTTAAATATAAATAAAATCCATTTACTTTAATATTAATACATAATTTACATAACAACTATATGAAATGTTGTGAAATTTCTATTTAAACAACACACATAAACACTCTAGATAATAATCTAAATTGATGACAGTTTGACAATTGACAGTTATACTGTCACATGATCAACAACTGTCATCTATCCATCAATCAATCGATAATACAGATTACTAATTATATTTTATTGTTTATGGAAACAAATGAATTTTATAGCTACTATATGATTTAACAAAAATTATTTCTTAGAGCTATAAATAAAAAGTAATAATAATTTAGTTGATTTTATACCGTACCGGGGGCGAGCGGGCGGGGGTTTAAGCTTTAATGTTTCGTAATTTCTAATTGGATATTTTTCCAAAAAAAAAAAAATGTACCGGGCGGAGCTTAAAAAACAATCGAGATAATGATTTTTAATGTCATCATTCTGTGTGTGGTTTATGGCATCATCATCATCATCATCATCATCATCATCATCAACATCATCATTTAAATATGAGCCGAGTCCGGCGACTTGACCAAAGTCCGGGTGTGTGTGCCACGCCTTGCAAGGAAAGTTGAATTAAGGAAAAAAAAATTGTAGGACGTTTAAAAAAACAAACGGCTAAACAGATGATTGTTAGAGATGACACTTGATTACCTTGAAAGTATTCCGTAATTTTACATTTCATTATATACAGTATGATTTAATAATAGTGCTACATTTAACGTATGTAAAAGGGGATTTCGCCACATAGTTGGCCATGCTTATTTGAAATGTCAAATGTTGCAAAGTTGGACCGATCATATTACGACTTATGTCAAATCATAGACGTCGAATCTTGTAAATTAGCACGTATCAAATTACGACTTACGTACATTTAAATCCATAGCCTACTATGAAAATAAAATTAATTTTGTACACCCTGTATTTTATGTATAATTACGTATGTATTCTAATCATGTTAATGTCTTATCTATTTTTGGTTATACTTTATTATTATTATTATAGAATACAAGTATAAACAATTTAAATAGACTTATATGTATGTATGATAAAGATACAGATAAAGATAAAGTTAACCAAATACAGTAGTTTTAAATAGACAATTATTACAGTTTCCACTTGATCGCTTTTTATACCATATCTGTATACAATTCTAATACATATATTTATATGTATACAACCATATTTATTTATAAAATAATAATAATAATTGAGAAAAAACAATATTTTTTCAAATTTATAAAATTTTCCCGCCTCCGACACTAACGACACCTACCTAATAATTGACAGATACAATGTATACAAGAGTGGCATTTTAAACAGTTGCATAGGTAGAAAGAGTTGAAGAATGTACAATATGCAACTATTTGCTTTACCTTACCTGTATAAGTATCAGGATAGAATGAATCAAGTTACAACATACGTATTTAAATATATAGTCGACTATATTCATACACCCTGTATATATGAACTAATAGACTTTCTCTATTAAAAGTCGACATATTAGAAATAATCCTATGGGAATTTTAGTTAAACTAAAAACTATAAATAGGAATGTAAACGTGCAATTAACCTAAATTTTGTGTTTTGTTTTGTTTTTTTAGTAATTTAATGGTAGTTGGTAATCTTGATTTCTATTCTTGTCTCTTTTTTATTTTTGTATAATTGTAACTTTAGACACCGTATTAAAGTGGTATTTAAAATTTTTTCAATATACACGAAACGTATTAGATTTTAATTATTATTGGTGAAATTGTTTATCAACATTTTAAGAAGCGCCACCCCATTCGTACTTGTATATTTATTACATCTCTTTCTGATTATTATATTTGAATATCTTTCATCTTTTTTTTTGGATTGAAATAAAAATTAAAAATCGCCATTTTTGTTTAATATGTCAAATATGTCAAAAACAAAAATAACCTATTAAAACATTCAATATATTCATGATTTTGATAAATAAAACATAAGAATCGACTTTGTACTCTGAATTCTTTTTGTGATTTATCATTAATTACATTTTTAAATTGATAATTCATTTTAATTAAAATCACCCTTTTGTTTGTATTATAGGTTATGTTGATGTAATAATCGAATTATAGCCTACTTTGTTTTTTCTCTACCTTTTTAATTGTTGTTGTTTTTTTTTTTGAAGGACGAATGTCGTTCCGACATCGACCGGTGGATCGGGGTTCCCCGGCCAGGGGTGCCACCTTCACCAACAGCACCAGAGGTGAGTCATCTCATTCTATCTCTATCTTCCTAATCATCATCATCATCATCATTAAGATCGTGATCATCACGTTTCAAATTTCAAAATTGAGTACTTTTGAAAGGTGTTGATGCGTACTCTATAAATAATCTCTCTCTCTTTCTAATTTACCTATCAACACACACACACATACAGATAAGTCGGCCTTAATTATGTGGTAAATGTTGTGTAAATACACTCTGTATCGATATATAAAAGACGACAGGTCATGTATTTTATTGCATAAGATGGAATGCAAGTGGATCGTCGTCACACCATGTTCAGATGTTTGTCTATATTCATTTACAACAATCCGTATTTAATCTTTAAACAATCAACTAAGAGGGTGGTTGTATACGATTCTAACCTCAATCTGTCATTTTATTACAATAACCTTGAATGCGCGCGCATATCTTTATTTTTTTAAGGTTAACTTCCGTATTTCCACGAATGATGATGATGATAATACTCAACATATACATGTTTCATAATCACCTCTCACTTGAATAATAATAATAATAATAAAAATAATAATAATAATGTTTTATTGGGCGCTAAAGGTAGCACACTTCTTCATCATCCATTCTACTATATCTTCATTGCTTATCATGATTGTCAATTGTTGTAATGTTACAACATGTTCTTAATAGATATGCAAATTGATAACAAACCTTGCATGTTGTAAATAACATTTATACAGGATGATTCATCATAGACTGTACACTTTTTTAATACAAGTTCATAATGTATCATCCTGTATGTATTTATGGAATAAATTTAAAAGAACCACCTTTCTAAGTATTTTTTCAAGAAAAACATCCTCTTCTAATCAATTTCATTATGTAAATTATTATTATTATTGTGAAGTATAAGTAAAAGGTACGAGATTTCTATTAGTCGGTAACTATACAGAATTTTTTTTTTTTTTGTATATGTTGGTATGTCATCATTGCTAACATTCGCCAGATGTTGGATTCTTCTTCACCATCATCATCATCATCATCTTCCCATTGAAATCATCTAACTGTACTTTTGTATTTAGAAATTTATTCAAAATAATAATAATAATAATAATACTTGATGCTAATTAATTTAAAAAAAATTAAAATAGGCGCCAATTATTTATACACCCCCCCCCTACTTCTCTTTCACTCCCACCATCACTCGAATCCATTTTGTTTGTATCAAATGACATCTGTAATATATGACGTATGTATGTTTCGATCAATCAACGACTTACGTTGATCTTGAAAAAAAGACGGTCATAGCTTACTATTATTATTATTATTATTATTATAAAGACATTAACTAAATAGTTTCCGTTTTTCAACTGTTCTTTTTTTTACCAACACTCTTGATTGTCTTGTTAGATAATTATTGAAAAAAATTCTATTGCTACCAGCTTTATTATTATTGTTTAATACCGTTAGTGTTTTTTTTTTCTCGTTTATTATTATTATCTAAACAATAATTGTACTAATGTTAGGTTCGTTTTGTATGTTTTTTTTTTAACTTATTATAAATATTTTTCAATTGTTATTGATATTAATTATAGAAGGTTGCAAATTAATAATAATAAAAGTCATTTTTGACATTTTCAATAGATTACATAGTTTTGTTTTAATTAAATAATCGATATAAATATAGTACATATACATATAGAATTCTATAACCAATAAAAATAGATAGTTGATAAGATTTACTACAATTTTTCTATTTGAGATTTTTTGATATCTCTATTAATAATCGAGATATTTGTAATTAAAAATTTAGGGAGGGACACTTGGGGTATTTTTCTAACAAGTAAAGTATTCTCAATTAAAACTACTAGTGTTGATATATTTCCCTATATAGATACACCATCTTATTTTAAGAGATGTATACTTCTTGTTCATCTTCATATTTTTGATTAGGGGCGGATAATAAGGGTTGAATTTAACCGTAAAAATTCAGATTTTTCTTGCAATATTTTGGAAATTAATCAGTATTTTCGAGTGGTTTCAAAACTAACAATAAATTATAAAAAATTTTGCAGAGTTATTGTATGATGTAAAGCAGATTTTCAACCCTTGTGGGGGTTGAAATATGTACCCTGTTTCTTGTACAACTTTCGTTGTTATCAATTGATAGCTAACGTGATTTACTACAACTTTTTTATTTGAATTTTTTTCATATCTCTACTAATAATCGAGATATTTATAATTAAAAAGTTAAGTAGGGACACTTGGGCTTTTTTCTAATGAGTAAAATATTCTCCGTTAAAACTAGTAGTGTTGATACTTTTTTCTACATAGATACTCCACTTTATTTTAAGGAATGTCTATTTCTTGTTCATCTCCATGTTTATGATTAGGGGTGAATCATAAGGGTTAAATTCAACCCTATAAAAAGGAATGTACCAATTGATAGCTTAAGTAATTTACTATTTGAATTTTTTTTATATCTCTTCTAATAATCGAAATATTTATAATTATAGGTTTAGGGAGGGACACTTGGGGTCTAATAGTAAATCAATCAATATAAGATGATTATTATAAATAAAAAATTACTTAGCTATTTTTACAATAAAGTAGCATCATTGATAATTAAGATTATTTCATTACTATAATTATTATTTTATTATAAAACAAAAAAAAACGCCAACCTTGATCATTGATTATTGAAATTGTTATCATTGTTTTTTTTTTGTAATTTACATCAATTCTGTTCTTCATTAATAACAAAGATGGCACTGAAAAATTTATAAAATTACTGTTTTTTCTTGTTTTTACCTTTAAATTCTACAATTTATTCAACGTCCTAAAGTGGTGACTACACGTACAGATTTGTAACACGCCAATAAAATGATTGTAGGTTAATTATACTCGACCTGTATTAATGATCGTTTACTATTATTATTATTATTATTTTTATTATTATTATTATTGACATTAACATAACCGTAATTGTGGATGTTGTTACTGTTAACGCTTATCACTAACAACACATCTAACTATTATAACTATGCATATATTTGTGTATGTGTGCGTGTTAATGATTAGAGGGTCTTGTTTAGATTATAGATATGTCATATCGTGTTACATTTGACCATTTACCAACTGTTTAAATAAAGTTTACACTAACTTGATCTATGTTGTTTTAAAAATTTATTCAAAACCAGTAGTTCTAAAACTGTTATTATTAAATTATGAAAATTCTAGTCTTTCCTCCACAAAATTATGGTGTTTTTTTTTTTAATTGATTAATTTAACTTAATTTAATTTTGTTTTAGGCAGAAGGTCCACCAGTACAGATGGAGCCAGTTGACTTAAGTATTAAAACACCAATTTTACAAATACCAAAATATCAACCACCCTTACAACAACAACAACAACAACGCGTGTTAAAAAATCCACCACCAACAAATAAAATTCATACATCACCAGGTATGTTTATTTCTTAATAATCATATTTATAAACATTATAAGGTTAGAATTTTATAACCTTTATGTCACATAAGACTTAAGCATAGCTTTAAATCTACTTAAAGTCATCAATTTTATTTTAAATGTCATTATCATTTGTTCTTTGTATAAATGTAGAGAGTGTTTAAGAAAAGAAATAGTGATGATGTTTGTGTGTAGGTTGCGTTTTTCTTCTTCTTCATTTGTTTAATATTTTTATTTAAGTGTAGGTAGTGAGAGATGACTATATATATATATATATATATATATATATATATATATATATATATATATATATATAATAAATATATTTTATCATTTCATCTTCACTTATAATACATACGGTATATAAAATGTAATAAAATAGAGATGACATTATAAAGTAAGGTTATGAAATATTTGTGTGTTATGCGCAACGTTTTACGCAACAAATCATCTGAACAGTACTTAACAATGAAGACATATAATATATGTACTTATTATATAAAAAAAATGTGCATGTATTTCTTAAATACGCGTATTTCTTTCCTTTTTATATACCTATACATACATATATTGTATATTTATTAAAGACCTTGATACATATATGTATATCTATCTTGTTTGTATGTTGTTATTATTATTACTACATTCTAGTTGTAAAAGTAAAATGTTTTATAAATTCAATTTTTTCATTATCTTTACAATAATAATAATAATTAACTAAATTACTCTATCTAGAAAAAAAAATGTCTGATAGTACTTAACCTCAAAAAACGAATTTTAAGGTTAAGACAATATATGTAGGCACGCTTTAATGCGTGGATTAAGTCAACGTCCTTGGAGCTGCTGGTTTCGACACTTTTTTGGGAACTAGTGGCTAGATTTTGGATTTTAAACAAAATTTTCATGTTTTTTTGACAAATTTTGGTATTTGAAAAGGTGTTTGGTCACTGTTATTTTTGGACCTGCAGTTTTGAGTTTTAGGTCTACTTTTCAAAAAGCTTTAGCAGTACTTTTGATAGTTTTTTTTTTTTTTGAAAACTAGTGGCCAGATTTTGAATTTTAGCCAAAATTTTTAGGGCGTTTGGTCACTGTTTTTTTTTTTTGGAGCTGTAATTTTGAGTTTATTGTTAGTCTACTTTTCAAAAAGCTTTAGCAGTACTTCTGATGGTGTTTTTTTTTTTGAAACTAGTGGCCAGATTTTGAATTTTAGCCAAAATTTTTAGGGTTTTTGGCAAATTTTGGTATTTGAAAAGGCGTTTGGTCACTGTTTTTTTTCTTGGAGCTGTAATTTTGAGTTTTAATCTACTTTCAAAATGCGTTAGCAGTACTTTTGGCAGTTTTTTTTTTGAGAGAGCTAGTGGCTAAATTTTGGATTTTAGCAATTATTTCAAGGTTTTTTTGACAAATTTTGGGAATTTAAAAAGTCGTTTGATCACTGGTTTTTCTTTGGAGCTGTAATTTTGAGTTTTAGTCTACTTTTTAAAAAGCTTCAGTGCTAAACTATCAATTTTTTGTTAATTTTGCTTTTGAAGTGTCAAAAAAGAAAGATCAAAGGACTTGTGGGTCATTTTTTAGGAGAAAATTTTTGAAGTTTCTATACTTTTTTGGTTCTAAATTTTTCAATTTGGTGCCAATTTTAGTACTGAATCACGCATAGGAGACGATTTTTACACTTTTTTTTTCTTGAAAGATTCTCGATTTTAAGACTAATTTTTTGAAAATTAAGTCTTATTCCAAAATTATTGTTTTTTTTTTTGGCAAATTTTGCAATTCAAAGTAAGCCTTTGTTATCACTTCTAATTAATTGTCTTAAGTTATAAGTTTATTTTTAGCTGGCCCTGTTTTTAAGTTTATCAAAAAGGTCAGTTTTTTCCCATACTTAAACCCGACTTAAATTGACCTAAGTGTGGATTTACCGGTATTAAAGTGTAAATCCTAGACGCTCTTAATTTGTTTCTGACATTTAATTTTGAAGACACTAGTCCTTTTCGTCCCAATATCAATTTTGCATTGGTACTATCTCAATTTCTACCTACTTTATGTTATAGAGGTTATGTCACACACTTAAAATTAGCTCTACTTATTGTTTTATAATAGTACCAAGAAAATTAACCATAAACGTATTGTTTTTGGTGCTTTTATAAGTCTTCATTGTAAATATGGAATGCACAGAATAATAAAAGATAGATTTACATAAACAAATAACGAAAAAAACAAACAAACAAACAAACGAATGACATTTCAAAATGACATATTTGATGATCCATCCATTCAATTTGATGGATATTGTTGTAATGGTATAACACCCTATTTCGCAAAACGAGTTTCCAATCTCTATCTCTTGTTCATCTATCTTTATCTATCATATATATTTCATACCTTTCTCTAATATAAATGATAGAGATAGAAATACTCGTCTATCTATCTATCTATCTAATGGATATTTTATGTGAAAGCTAAAGTAGTACAACACTTGCTATGTTTGGGTACATCTTCACAATCGACCTTGGACACTCCCAACCAACAACATCCTTTCAATATTGAAACATATGAGAAATGTATATTTCAATCATATACAGGCTGTTCCATTTTAACACATTTTTAAAATAATAGGTACATACAATATGAAACACCCTGTATGTTTAATTTTTGAATAAAATTATGATTTAGTAAGCTATGAATGATAATAAAAAAGATACAAATCTATGTATAAAAATGTATAGTCTATAAAGTGACTTAAGTGATTCGACTTCAGTAATAAAATTAGTTCATAATAGATTCAGTAACAAACAACTTGACTTACTTAAGTGTTGTCACTTGCAAAGATAGGTCTTTCACAAAGCAGAATTTTTTTTAACAATTATCTTGTACAATTTGTAATATTTAAGTACAACTGTCAAGTTATTTGTTACTTAATATACTGTGGACTAATTTTATTACTTTAGTTAGTCTCTTAAGTCACTTTACAGACTATATGTTGGTATATTTGTATATACAGGACTTTTCATATAAATATGGTTAATAGCAGTAATCTAGCTATAATTCACTCATTTATTTCGAATATAAAATAATTGTAATAAAATTTTGAAGGGTAACACTAAGGTTATCTAATGTGAACAAAAGTACATTACTACAAAATCGTCTAGTCATTACAATATTTTTTCATCTTGAAGTTGGCTATGCTTGTTATAACTCAATTCGTAACTTGATTCATATAGTTTTAAAAATGACAAGAAGAAACAGCCGAATCAAGCTATGGACATACGTAATCAAAAAGAAAAAGCATAGCCAACTACTAGAAGATAAAATAAAGTGTTTTTTACGCACTCCCTGTATAGAGATGTAAGTAAGATTTGTTTATAATGGAGGCGTTTTTATGGGTGTTGGTTGTTATATTTATATATATATATGTGTGTGTGTGTGTGTGTGTGTTATGGGAAGCTTTGAACTTTGAACTCCACGCATATGTTTATATGACTCCACCCATTATAGTATCATCATCATCATCAATATTTATAAAAAAGTAAAGAAAAAAAAACATGGAAAAAGTACTCAATTGGGGTTAATTTCTTCTTTCTCTAACTTGATTATTATTATTATTATTATTATGGTATTGTTGATAACGGTACTTGGGTGTACTTGGGAGGAGTACTTTATGTTTTTATGTGTGCTATAAAATGAATAGAAGTAAGTGAAGATGCGCTCACTTTGGGGGGCGTGCGATAGTTCAAATCGTGACCTAAAACAACATAGAAATGCCTCTACTCTTTCTTTATATCCTATCCACACATACACACACACACACACAAAAAGAAAAAAAACACAAACAGTACCGTAAGATGAACGAGAAGAAGATGATCATCATCATCACATACAGAATCATGTATTCTGTAACTTTATTAAATAAAACACTATCATTGACATAATGTATAAAAAAAAAAACAAATGCGCAGGTTATAACGCACTTGTCTTAATTTACGCACTGGTTAGAGCTTATTTATAAAAACTTACAGAATACGAACTAGAAAATAACTAAAAAATGCAATTAGATTGATTTTTTTTCTATAGAAAAGTTATGACAGTTGTACCAATAATAAATTTTTAGAGAGGTGTAGGTGGCTTTTTTAAATTATTTTAATAATAATAATAATAATAATAATAAGGGAGCGGCACTTCAATTGGACTATTAAATTGCTGTCTTCCTGTCTCTCTTTTTTTGTCCATAATTATATTAGTATTATTATTATTTATATATGTTGTAATTGTTTTATTTATTATTTAATACAACTAATATTATAATTATTAATTAATTTAATTAAATTAATTAAAATAAATAAACATAACGTTTCTATCTTATATTTCTGTCATACACATTATAATTTCTAATATAATTGTTATAATACGAATGAGTAAGACAAGGATAATGAGTCTATGAAACGCATGCGTTATACTCTAATTATGTTAATTTGCTTATGTTAACGCTACCGTTTACGTTAACTATTTTCGATAGAATCGATAGATAGAGACAGAAGTTAATATATATAAACTTGAGAGACAAAGATAATAAGTCGAATGAGCTTATGTTAACGTTTATTTTTACGTGAACTATTTGATAGAGAGAAAACGCGATAGAGTGTGGGGGAGTGAGTACGGAGAGAGAGAGAGAGAGATTGCTTATTTTTTGTTCTTGTCAAAACAGATATGTATTTACGGAAGGCGATCACTTTTCAAAACTCTCAAGTACGAAACAATTAGACAAAACGCCACCTTGGATCAATTATTATTAATATTATTATTATTGTTGTTGTTGTTTTATAAAGTGTGCCTGTCACTAAGCTTTTAACAAATCTACCTCTCTATTGATAAATTATTATTATTATTACTATCACTATTATTATTATTATTGTCTTGATTATTAATTAACTATTTTTGTTTGGAAAAAACAAAACAAAAGAATCATCATCATCATCACTCTACCACTGATCAATGAAATTTTAACAAATTTTTAAAAAGTTTTTTTTTCTTGTTGATCTTGTAATTATAATTATTATAAAACAAAAACAAAAAACAATCGATTATTATTAATTTTACAGGTCAAGTTTGTATAATTCGTTGTTTTTAATCAATTATTTTTTTTTTTTTTACTATATATCTATCTCACTTGTACTTATTACAAACATTAATTCGAATAGAGATAGAAGATATTCAATAAATATTAATAGTGGGTGATCATGGGAAAAATTGACAGGTTATTTATTTATAGATGGCGCCTACATTAAAAATACAACCATATTATAAGAAATAATATGGTTGTATTTTTTGTTTTTCAATTTTTAAATTCAAAATCAAGTGTTCGTATGATTCTTTGTTTTTAATCTTATAACATTTTTTCAACTAACAAGTAAGTATATCTATTTCATTCGTACTTAATGCAAATATTGATTCGAATAGAGATGGAAGATATTTGATAGATATTTATAGTAGTAGGTGGTCATGGGAAAAATTGATATTTATAGATGGCGCCTACATTAAAAATGCTACCATATTATAAGAAATAAAAGATTATGTCAATTGTTTCCCAATTTTTGAATTCAAAATCAAGTATTCGTATTATTCCTTGTTTTCAATCAATTATTATTTTTTGATTATTTTTATCTCACTCGTATTTATTACAAATGTATGTAATTAGAATAGAAATGGAAGATATTCGATAAATATTAATAGGAGGTGGTCATGGGAAAAATTGATAGGTGTTTAATAAATGGCGCCTACTTAAAAATGCCACCATATTCGGAGAAATAAAACTTTGTATCAATTGTTCTCTAGGTTCTAAATTTTTTACTATTTCTATTTAACTATATCTATCTCACTCGTACTTATTACAAATATTAATTGGAATAGAGATGGAAAATATTTATAGTAGGTGGTCATGGGAAATATTGACAGGTTATTTATAGATGGCGCCTACATTAAAAATGCCACCATATTGGATGATTGTATCAATTGTTTCCCAGGTTCTAAATTCAAAATCAAGGCTAATAAGATCGATGAAGTACAGGTGCTCTTTTTTTTTCTTATACTCAATTAGGTGTCTTTAAAACTTTCCCTAATCATGAAGATGTTTCTAATTTTAGTGACAGTTGATTTATACTCACACATACATACATTCATTTGTTTATTTATTGATTTTTAAATTGATTTTAAAATTATGCAATAATTGTGTGTGTGTGTGTGTGTGTGTGTGTGTCTTTTTCTTTTCTCATAACGACACAACGAAATTTCAACATAGCCGCTGCAGGACACTAAATAATCGTTGTTTTTTTTTCCTTCCTTCTATAAAAGTTGAATTACACCACAAAAACAAGAGAAGAAAAAAAGACAAACGAAAATCTATCAAGTGAAGATCTAGTTTCCCACGTTCATTTTTTTTTTTTGCTAAAAATCAAGGTTGCTGTGATTGTTCTTAAAAAATAAAATATACACCAAAGCAATCTTGATCTTAATTTTTACATTAAATTCTAAACTTTTACTTTTAAACCAGGATCTTCACTTATTGATTCATTAATTAAAAAAAAAAAAAAAAATAGTAGGAAAAAGATAGAATTTACATAAAATTATAACAAATTAACCACACCTGATCGTTAATCGTTTTACTACCACTGATTGTAAATAATTATTTAAAATAGTTCCGTCTATTGATTATTTTTATATCTTCAATTGTTAAACGAAAAAGATGATAGCTAAAGACCACCGCCCAATATAAACCACACCTTATTGTCATCTTCAAAACGATTTTTTTTCCTTCCACAGTTATTATTATTATTATCATTATTGTATACATATAGTGTTGGTGTTTAAAAGCCACGCCTTAGTTATTATCATCAGAATACACCTACACAATTTGATTCTTATCTTTGTTTGATAAAGAAAATAGAAAAAAAAAAGTTAGGTTAAGTCATTTGTGTCGCCATTTTTTTTTTGGTATATACAATATGGCGCCTAATCTATCAATATAACCTCAATTTTAATTGTTTAATTCTATAGTAAATAGAGTGATAGAGAAAGTGTATGAATTGTATTTAGATAAAGATGGGGAGAAAAAAATTAAAAGTAGAACAAATTTTTCGATTGCTTTGAAAATTTACAATTCTACCTATATACAAAAACAATTCACTAACATTCGCCAATAATAATAGTAATAGTAGTTGCAGTAGGTTCAATACCGTGGGAAATAGCTCTAGGTGAAAACTATCTATCTATCTATCTATCTATCTATGTTTAGTTCTATGTATTGTATCGTATAATAGATAGATTGAAAATAAGTGAGATAGATAGATTGAAATAATATGAAATAGAAAGAGATGGAAATAATACACTACTGGAGTTACGCGATTTATTTTATCTATCTATTCTATTTTAATAACAACACAATCATAAATAATCATCTTAATCGATAAATAATAATAATAATAGTAAAACAACACTCTAACTTTATTGTTAATAAATAATAAACGATTCTTTTTTGTTTATTTTTTATTATTATTCAAACAAAAGAAGAAACATAATTTTATAATTCTATCTACTTATATGTCAATAATTTTGTAAAGACACCGAAAACAGTACGTTTATAATTAGAAACACGCCATCTATCAAATATTTGTTCAATTATAAATGACATTAGTGACGTCATATGGTTTTATAGATATACTGTATAAGAAAAACAGAGAGAGACATAGAACCTTACACATAATTTTATCATTCTATCTCTTTCTATCTAATCAAACGTCAATAGAGTTTGTAAAGACACCAAAAACAGTACGTTTATGATTTGAAACACGCCATCTATCAAGTATTTGTAAAGTTAAAAATGACATTAGTGACGTCATATTGTTATAAAAAATATCTATAGTTAGATATGATGGGACATACTGTATATGAATGTATTTTACAGTTATAAACACACATATAGCCTTTTTCTTTTTTCCTTTCTATTTATAGATTGCGTGTAATCTCTCTATCTTTGTCTATTTCTCTTATTATCAATCTATTCATCTTTTCTCTACTGTAATCATCATTAAGTCATCATCATCATCATCATTTATATTGTTGTGTTTTTTTTGTTTTGTTTTATTCCATTGTTTTAACAAATTCTAATCGCTAGTCTTCGTTTGTTTGTTTGTTTGTTTTTTTAAATAGAAAAATGCGTATATTTAATAGGAGAACAAACAAAAATCGGTATTCGTATAGCCTACCTTGATTATATTTTACGATCAATTTAATATAGATTGGCATTGAAGGTAACACACAACAACAGGTAATTGTATAAAACATAGTTGATACAATTAGATAGTGAATAGTGTGCTGTGTTTTTTTTTTTTGTTTACTGTAAAATATTTAATTCGTATCGTATTTGAAAGGAAATCCGCGCTATAGTTTCAAGAATATCCACTCTTTTGTTATTAATTTATTTTTCTAGAAATTAATTGAAATTAAACAAAAATTACAAAATAATTGATTGTTTTTACATAAGTTATTCTAATTACTTATTATTATACAGGGTGTACAATAATTAAACACATCTAATTGGTTAAATTTCAAAAATAGAATCTTTTGATTCTTATCAATTGATAGCTGATAAGATTTACTACAAGTTTTCTATTTAAATTTTTTTGATATCTCTTCTAATAATTGAAATATTTATAGTTATAAGTTTGGGGAGGGACACTTGGGGTCTAATTATTAATAACTAAATAAAACGAGTTTGCAACTGTCAATTTTGATGATTTTTGGTTTATACATAGCCTGACATATTCTAAATGGTGTGTGTTTTGTTATTTGTCTGTGTGTTGAAGAGTAAGGGAGAATATGAGGGTTGAATTCAACCCTGCAAATCCAATTTTTTCTCAAAATATTTCTTAAGTTGTTCATTTTTTTAATCGTTATAAAAACGATTAATAAAAAAATGTCAGGGGGTAGCAGATTAGGGAAAAGCAATATTTCATCCCTTGTCAGGGGTTGAAATTGAACATAAAATAAAAATTCTGATTTTATAAAAATGATAGATTGTGAAATTTGCTAAAAAAATTAATGGATAATTTAATAAAGAATATACAGGATGTCCCGCTTCAATGTAAGAAACTTGTCTATTTGTGGAGGGGGAATTGATATAATTAGTAAAAAATAAATGGCGGTATATACAGAGCGTCTTACCTAAATTTATTGCCGCGTAGTAATAAAATTGATTTGGGAAAAAAAACTTTATTTGTTAACAATTGATTACATCGCTAACTAGATAACAAAATAACATACAACTAAGGCATACGAAATAGATACACAATAGAAAACAAGCGTATCGCCCATTTTTGTTTTAGACCTGCGCAAAAGTTTAATGCGCAACATTTTTAGGTTATCTTATTCTAACCTTACTTTAAAATAGAGAACGTCCATTTTGAATGTAAAAATTAAACATTTTTATTTCAGATATTCCTAAAAATGTGATAACTCAAGATATTACAACAACAACAACATCAACTGTAACAACATTATTAACATTACAAAAATTAAAAGATGCCTCATTGTAAGTAATTAATCAATTAATTAATTTTTAATTAATTAAATATTAATGATATTTATAGGAGTATATCAAGAATAACACCACAAACATCGATAAGTAGTAATATTATCAATAATAATAATAATAATAATAATAATTGTGGTGATAAGAAAACAATAGAAACAACACAAACAACAACAACACCAATAAGACGTAGGAAAATACATCGTTGCGATGTTGCCGGTTGTCATAAAGTCTACACGAAAAGTTCACATTTAAAGGCACATAAACGAACACATACTGGTAAGTTGTCGTATTCATAGATGGCGCTTATCTATAAAGGCATATGCGCAGAAGTAAACATGCGTGTTGTAAACAGAAACAAAATAAGAGCGAATTAGAGAGAGGGAGAGAGAGAGAGAGATGATGGAAGTGAATGTTGATAGGAATAAATCATAAAATTACTACCTTATGTCATTAGTGTTACAATCAATTAGAATTAATCGTGTTTTTTTTTTCTTTCTTTTTCTATTTTTAATTATTGGGTGTCAAATAAATATAAATCAGAAATTATTATTATTATTACAAAACTTAAGTCAGTTCACTTTCTCCGTTTAAATTAAATAAAAAAAAAATCAAGCATTCAAAAATCTATTGCTTTGATAATAAATTAATAATATTGATCGTGTGACCTTGAACGATTTGTTTATTATAACACGTTCACTATCTGTACATAACTAATCAAGTATACTGTGTAATATTGATGCGTACGTCATATTATTAAATATCGGCAACAATGTACATTTACACCTATAATATCGGATGTCCCAATTTAGATTTTGTTGTTATCGGGTGTCCCAATTTAGTTAATTTGAATTTTATTTCTTTTGGTTAAAGGTGAGAAGCCATATCAATGTTCATGGGATGGTTGTACATGGAAATTTGCACGTTCTGATGAATTAACACGACATTATCGTAAACATACAGGCCAGAAACCGTTTAGTTGTAATTTATGTCAACGTTCATTTAGTCGATCGGATCATTTATCGTTGCATATGAAACGGCATTAATTCCCCCTCCCCAAAATTAGTACAAAATATATATATGTATAGTCTGTAATATGACTTAAGAGATATGATTTAAGTAATAAAATTAAGCCAAAATAGTTTCAGTAATAAACAACTTGACAGAAGTTCTAAAATATTGTATTGTACTTGACGGAAGACCGATTTTTATTAAAACTTTTATTAAATAAATTTTATTTACTTAAGTCGAATCTTTTAAGTAACTTTATAGACTGTATATTCGGTGCTAAATCTGGTGCTATTTATTACAATAATTGTTAATTTATTCTTTGAAAACAAAAGAGAAAATTCGATTATCATCTAGATACCTTGTATAACGACAATCAACTTTTCATAGTAAACTATAGTAGAGTATAATTTGGTCCGGTAATGCAGATTACTAACTTACCGACTGTTCAACAAATATTGTCAAGTATATGAAGCAAGCTACAATCTACGTACTGTAATCCATAGCCGACTTTTAATTGAAAGGTAAAATGTAAAAAAATTAATGCTCGAGTTTTATTCGAATATTAACCAATGATCTCATCATCATTTTAAAGGTTATGTCTAGATGATATATCAATCAAATTACCATTTTATGTTTGTTTATTGTTATTATTATTTGAAAATTGTTGCATTGTGATTGGTGCAATTAGTTGTCATAACTGTCATTATGATAATAGCGCATGTGTGGTATTATTATCGATCAAGTTACGCTGTACGTTTCGTTTTCGTAACATTTTTCTGCAACAATTTTCGATATAATAACCGATATAATGCTCCTTTTTTTTGTAGAATTAAAACTCGAAATCGGTTCCAATGTAAATAAAAATAATTTATTTAATCATTTTTTTTTTTTGTAAATTTATGTATATACTATACATACATAGATATATAATTTTTGTATGTACTATATATATTTTTTGAATCAAAACAAAGATTTATAGTAGTATATTTTTGAGATTATAGAGATGATGAGTCATAGAATATCACAGCATTCCTGATTATATTACCATCATTTTGTTCATTTGTTTTAATTAGAAGGTTATACAAACATTTAGAGTAAGCCATGGATTTTGGTAGCGTATCTTGAAGATAGACGATTCTAACCCAACTTTCTATTGACAGATTGGCCAACAAATGTCAAATGTTATAATGAACCAGGCTACGACTCACGTACTTAAATCATGGCGAACGTTTCTTGTTATGTTGTGTATTTTTTGTTGTTGTCGTCGTCTTGTAGAGAAACCAATGAGAAGTTTTTTTTTTGATTTTTATTTTATTGATAAGAATCGGAACAATGTGCCAGTAATTGATGGTCAGAATTCTTTTATTTTTCTCAACCCCTCCCCCGCCTTCCACTCCTACCATCGGTGTTTTACTATTCGTGATTGTTCGAATTGTTTTCAAAGATTTGGAAATAGTTTGGAACACACGGTATTTTTTTTTTATTAATGAGTAGTATCAATATATTTAAGTCTTCCATAGTTTTTAAGAGGAGAAAAAGAATAGAAAACAAAAAAAGTCAATTTTTGTTTTCCATTTTATGTCATTTTGAAACTAAAAGGCCCTGTTCTTTTCACAGAACAATCCCTACATAAGTGCAATTATTATTATTATTATTATTTTATTTAAGTAGCAAGGGCCCGGTTCTTCTTCCTCTACTTAAGCTCGACTTAGCAAGACTTTGATGTAAATCGACTTAAGCGTGAATTTATCTAGATGGCGGACTTGTATGTTTATGAACGGACTCACCTCCACCTAACTGGTTGCAAGCCTACCTTTAGATTTAAGCCAAGGTCATGCTAAGATGAACTTAAGTAGTGGAAAAAGAACTGCACCTAATTCTAATTGTATGTTTTATAAGAATCAAGTCTATTTTGTATATTTGTATTATTTATAATTAATCTAATTAATTAATTAGCAAAATATATATATATAACTATGCCAGTAATAGGGGCCAGTATATTATTATTATTATTATTTTTTATTATTTTATAGAATTTATTTAAAATATTGTACATTTTTTATCAAGATCTCTATTGAATTTTTTGGCATTTTGCTAGGGCATTTGTTTTTTTTTGTTTTAATCAATTTTTATTTCTTTGTTTTTTTAAAAATATAGAAAAAAAACAAAAGAAAAGATTATATACATATATTTATTAATGTTATTATAAAATAATTATTGCTTATTTTTATTATTATTCTATTCAATTATTACTATTATTATTAGTATTATATTAGTGTAAATTGTTGAATAAAATATATGGCAGGGTAATGCATCTTGTTTTATTTTCATATTTATACTTAAAAACATATCTATATTTAATTAATTTTGCAATAAATTGATAAACAAATAATGAATGAAAAACGTGTGTCGTAACTTATAAACCATTATAGTTTCAAATAGTATGGTAATGGTGGCGTCATCTATCAGGTAGTAGTAAAATGTCCTGCCGTATTATAGGCAACTTTATATACATAAGAAGGTATTGTGTGTTGCATAAGTAAACCTATTACAGAAAGCACATTATTATAAAAAAGGATTGCAACACAGTGTAACCAGTGATTTCACTCTGCTGATAACGCGGCCAACAGTTTTTCCTACGCTGGAACAGTGCGCAGCTTCTATATTGCTTGTTTCACCTTAGAGAAAACACAATTAAAACCATCCCTAGTCAACTAGGAATAATGGGGGTTTAAGAATGGGAGGTCTATACTTGTCTATGATATTGTTAATGACCGTTATTCTGTTAGTGATTTTAATGAGTATTTGTATAGTCTATGGTGTTTGCTTGGGTGTGTTTTTTATAATATATTTAATTTTTATTATTTATTAATTTCGTTTTAAATTAAATTAAATAATCAACCATGAGTGAATTCGATTTGTTTTTTGAACAAATGGTTGAAAAAGATATGAAATTTATCGAAGCCCTTTTAGGGCCCACCCAAGATGTTGTAGAGGTGTTGTAAAGGTGTGGATTTGGTATTTCTGTCTGTTATTCATGAAACATGTGATTTTGGCAAAGATGGGATATGGGCATGGCCAAAGTATCTCCAATGTTCCTAGCTCTAGGTCCCCGTAATTATATTAATAATGCTATAATTACCAATTAATCGAATAAAGTTTGTTGTGTAAAAGAATAATGTCCTGAGGATAGTCCCTTCTTTGTCTAAACAGATGTTTCATGAATAATACAAAGAGATGTCAAATTCCTTTGAGCATCTGCTTATTGTTATCTTTTAAAATTGAAAGTTTTCAAAGGCTCTTTCGTACGAAAGAAATTGCTTTGTTTGGTCAAAGCACTAAGGGTAGGCGGCAAAAAGCGACATATTTTTTTTCATCTAAAAACACCCCTAAATCACATGATTTTGATATAATTGTACAATCTTTTTTGCCGTCTCCAATACGAATGTTTCACTACATTTACGTAAATCATCTGTTACATACATTGTTGTTAGATTATTAGGTTTGTTTACAATTAATTCTTGATAAGATGTTAGAAATTGTACAAATTGTTTCAATGTTGTTGTTAGTTGTTTCAGGATAACCCAACAGGGAGAGAATAAATAAAGCAACTCATTGAATCTTTAAAAGGTTTATAAGAATAAAACGAATAAATTTTGCAAACAATTTACTTAAATAATAAGTTAGTGCTTTAATGAACAATTTCTTTCACTTCTTCAACATTATCAACTAATTATTTTAATTATTCTGTTGTTTTTTTTACTTTAGAATTATTTCAATTAATTACAAAAACTTGGTACTTGTTTTTTCTAATTTTTACATATAATTATAGAGTAGTGCACCACAATCTTGATTTGTCTCTATTCTTATTCTCTTAATTGGTAATAATTTTTTTTATATCTAATTAGGAAATTCTAGAAAAAAGCATTATTTTTACTGCACAAGAGGTAGAAATGATCCTCTCTTCGATTACAAACACCCCCATCCTCTCACTATCACTCACCATCAATCTACACGGTGTACAACGGGTATTTCATCTTGTAGTTGGCCATGTCTTTAGTTGTATACGTAGTATACATAGTTTCATTCAAACATTTGACAGATATAGTAGAATGAACCAAGCTGCATCATACGTTCACTTATCCAAAGCCATGTTCAATAATTACGAAATGAAATTGCGTTGTACATGAATTATTAGTAATTTGTTTAAATAAATTTTTTTTAAAACATCTAACAATAGAATTAATAATAATTAAATATCAACAATAATTAAGTACATAGTTGTAAATTTGCAAAAATTATTCTAAACACACTATATACCTATAAATATATGTATAATGTATATTTATTAAATTAGCTATTTTCTTATCTACTATTTTTTAATAATTTTTCTTTCTTCCTGAAATTGTATTAAATTATAAACAAATATCATGGAAAAATGCTAATTTCAAATATCAATAATAAATCTTTAAGACACAATTAAACAAAAACAAATACAACAAAACAAAAGACTAGATGATTACACTTGATTAGATGAGGATAAATGATAACAATAGAAAATACAATCACACATCTTAAAAAACAACAACAACAACAACAACAAAAACGATAATAATAATAATAATAATAATAATAATAATAATAATAATAGTGGTAATTATGGTGATATTTAAAAAGCAAATCTATTGGTAAATAATAAATTAATTAGAAATAAATTGTAAGTGAATTAATTTAATTAATTAATTGTTCTATTTTTTATAAATGTGATTTTTGTCCATCTTGTTCATAAAACAGTACATAAGCTTCACCACTAACAATGGATTTGGACGAAATTGATGAGACTCTAGAACAAAAAAAATAATAACAAAAATTAAAATTGATCAATTAAAAAAAAACAACAGGCTTGCAGCACTGTACACGTGATAGAAGTGAAACTTCTTAAAAAATAAAGAATCAGAAGGGCGAGAAGGGGTGCGAAAGGTGAAGGGTAGAGCGTTAAGTGAAAAGCGGTGGATGAGTGAGGGAGAGATTAAGAAAAAGAGCGATGAGTGGTTGGAGCGATGAAGGGGTGCTGCAAGGGTAAGGAAAGGGGAAAAGAACAAAAAAAGCAGGAGAAAGATAGACAGAAAGAGAAAAACGGACGTGAGAAAGATAGAAGAAAGAATAACAAGAGTGTGTAGGAGAAGACGGAGGTAGAGAGAAACTATCTTATTCTTTCACTTCGTATCATTATGTATACGTCGCTCTCTCTCTATCTCTTTCTCCCTCTCTCTAAGTTAAATCTTTCATCTCTCTCATGTAACGAAATGTGACGCATCCTTGAAATTTCGTTATCTGTTTCACGTTTTTTTTTTTTTAAATTACCTTGAATCGTTGTATTCATGCCATGTTTTTGAATATGGATGTCGACAATAAGCTGTATAATGTCCACTATATGTTGTACCACTATGATTTGATACAGCATATAAATTATATCTACATGATGTTACATTATCAGCAGCATAATTACTCATATCTAAACCTTCTAATGGGAAATCAATTGTTACATTTAATTTACCACGAAAACGTTCAGCTAATGAGAAACGTTTCAAATCTAAATTAGAAAAAATTGAAGAAAAATTACAGAATAAAAATTAATAATAATAGTGATATCAAAATGCCTTTAATCCATAGCCTCTTCGAAATTTCGCCAACATACATAAAATCACTGCAATCAATCAATATTATCATCGAGTGGTTCAATGGAAATCTGAGATGTTTTAGATTTAAAGGCAATTTGATTACACCCTGTATAGTTATTATTAAAAAAAAAAAAACCAAAAAGGATACGTATCACTAGAATTTTTGGAAATTTTTGTATTGTAAACGATTTTGTACATTTTCTACGTTCTTTACATTTCGAACATGTTGGTTTTTCATCACCATCTAATGTTTCTTCACGTGTAAATGAATCTAAACATTGTGATAAACGTATTTGTCCAATACGTTGTGGTATTGGTAATGATAAATCCCAAAATGGATCAAATGTAACACTACAATGTCCACAATATGTACATTTTAATGTTGATTTTAATTGTCCAACAAAACAATCAACAATTTTTGAATTATCATATAATAAATAACGTTTCCATGATATATTTGATTTTTCATTATCATTCAATTTATCATAATCTAAATCATTTATTTGATTTAATTTTGGTTTTTCAATAATACGATTAACATCTTCATGTAAACCTTCTAATAAATAACGTAAAAATTCTTGTGCATCTTGTTGTGAATAACCCATAAAACGTGGTGCAAAACGTTGTATTTGACTTTTCAATGATACTGTATTAATAACATTACCAATTTTATCACATGACCATAATTCTTTTATAACTTCAGCAAATGAACGTATTAATGCACCTTTCATACTTGATATTGTTGTATTAATATCATTTATATAATGATCATTTAATAAATATTCTAATAATTGTTTTGTATTTGATAGGCACTGTATTACTGAATTCATAAAACATGTATTACCAATATTTTTTAAACCATTTAAACCTAATTGATTTATTGTTGGTGTTGTTCTCATTAATGATGATGATGTTGATGATGATTCTAATAATAAATCATCAATATTACGATCAATTGAACGTCTTGTTAAACTATTATTATTACTATTATTTAAACTATTTGTTGTTGTTGTTGTATTCGATGTTGACGATGATGATGATGATGGTGATATTATTGATAATTTAGGCGTTGATCCAATATCCTAAAAATAACAAAAAAAAATCAATTAATTAATTAATTAGAATTTAAAATAAAATTAGAGAAAACACAAATAAACAAACGACTCTAACAATTGTTGGAAAACCACAATAGAATCTATCATTAATTCTACTACCACCACCACTACCACAATTACTATTATTATAATTATTATTATTATTATTTAGACTACTACATAAACCGATTAGAAAACCATAAACCATTATAGAAATTGATAAAATCCATAATATGATTATTACAATATTTAAATCCATCTTTTTATTATTATTGTTGATAGAAAGAAGTGTTACTTGGTTCATAAAATTGCCCACCTTTACTAACAAAAAAACACGTCACTAGTCCCAAAAATAAAAATCTATCTCTCCTTCTCTTACAATACAGTTGTATATAACCATATTTATTTAAATATATATAGATAAGGATAGATATCGATGATTATATAATTGAACTATTTTTAAAAAAACAACTAAATCCGAAAAAAAGCCACATACCGAACGTTTAACACTTCGATTTCCATTCTTTTGTACGATTTGTCTGTGTGATGTATTGTGATTTATTGTCATAATTTTATTTTGAATTAAAATAATGTTGCTATATTTTCATTTTTTTTTTTTTTGATAATACGAAAATTTCAATTTGTCAAATTGACATTGAATATTTTCCTCACTTGTGAAAGATTATTATTTTTTTAATAAATTTTGCGATAAATCAAAGTTAATCGAGAATCTAAAAAAAAAAAGTTTTTGAAAATTTTACACTAAAATAGACGTAAGTTCAATTTAAATTCCGCGCCACTTTTAAACCAATAACAATATAATTTTTGAATTTCGCACACTATTTGAACTAATCAAAAATCGGTTGTTTTAACACCATTGGCTTATAATAGAGCGCGAATTTTAAATTTGTGTCAACTCCACCCCTATTCAATATAATTACTAAACGAATTAAATTGCAACAAATCAAATAACAAACCAATAAGAATGAATAATTTAAATTTCTAACATCATTATAACCAATTAGAAATCAGTATTTTTATCGTGAATGGTTACAATAGAGCGCGATTTTTGAAACTTGTATAAATTTGGCGATTTCCGACAATTAAAAATCTGCCTAAATTTTAAATGTAAGATTAAATTACTATTACTATTATTATTGGTAATAAATTTGTGGGAACAAATGAAATGTAATTTTTTGAAAATTTCACATCCTATAATCAGAGAAAATTGAATTAAAATTCCCTGCCACTTTCAAACCAATAAAAATATAATTTTTAAATTTCCCACGCTATTTGAACTAATCAAAAATCTGTTGTTTCAACACCATTGGCTTATAATAGAGCGCGAATTTTAAATTTGTGTAAACTCCACCCCCTATTCAATATAATCACTAAACGAATTAGATTGCAACAAATCAAATAACAAACCAATAAGAGTGAATAATTTAAATTTTTAACATCATTATAACCAATCAGAAATCAATACTTTTATTGTGATTGGTTACAATAGAGCGCGATTTTTAAAATTTGTATAAATTTAACGATTTCCAACAATTAAAAAATTTGTTAATTTGTTAAAAAAATTAAAAAAAAATAACAAAAATTTAACAAAAACTTACGCTACTTCTTTTGTTGACCTCCTGTCTACTACTACATCCATCAATATTATCACTATTATTATTATTAATTATATTATTATTGTTATTACTAGAATTATCATCAAATTCTTCATTATTACTGCCATTTAATTGTTGTTGTTGTAAATAATCTTTAGATGGTATATAAGAGGCAAAATTATTAACACGTGATTTTTTTTGATGAATACCATTAATATTATCTTTATTATTATCATCATAATCATCAATATTATCACCATTTTCATGATTTTGTCGATTTATTATTGTTGTTTTATTAATTGTTTTATTATTAATTTTATTTTGATCTTGTTTCTTAAATACATTATCATTTATTTTAATTGTTGGTGTATTTGATTCACCATTAATTATAGACTTTGTTGTTTCAATAATTGTTGTTTTATCATCGAATTTTTTACGTAAATCAGCCACTGATTGTGTACGATTACCATTATCATCACCATTATTGATTAAATCATCGTTAGTATTGTTAGATAATAAAACAACACTAGTTGTTAAATTTAAACCATCATTATTTACCTTCTTTTTCTGATTTAAATGTTTTGTTGTTGGTGTTGAATTTGTTGTTGGTGTTGTTGTTGTCGAATTTGTTGTTGTTAATGTTGTTGAATCAATTGGTGGTAAACCAATATCATTAATTGATTTTGATCTACCTAATAAATCATTATTTTTACGATTATTCCTTTGACATGCTGGTATATAATTAGCTGGTGAATATTTATTTCTTAATTCAGCAACTGATTCAATTACATTAACTGCAGTTAAACGATTATTTAATGATGATGATGATGTTGATGATGAATCACGTGTTAATGAATTTTCACGACGTCCTATTATTGAATAATCAGAACTAATACCAGAATCACGTGATTGTGAATCACGTCGTATTGTTGATGTTGATGGTGATACAAAATCACGACTTTCTTCACGGAAACGTGTCGTTATACCATCTTCTGTAATACTACCAGATCTATAACATAAAAAACAAAACAATTAATTTTCTTTTAATTATTTTTTTTTTTTGTGGTAATTACCTAGAAAATATCCGTTTACCATCCGAATCTGTATAACTTCTAGTCACAAAACGTTCACTATAATTTGACGTAAGTCTTGGATTATAATTGGTTGTTGAATTATAATATGGACGATCAATTCCTGTTGTTGTATTAATTGATGAACGATAATTTCCTGTTAGTGTTGAAGCACTACCACGATGCGGTGAGAGAACAGGCATTTTTCCACACTGTGATTAATATCCGTTTACCAATAAATTAAAAAAAAAAATTATGCGTACAAATCGGTGGTGCAAAAATAACTTCCGTTGTATGTTCGTATCGTTTCTTAAAATAGAAAATTTTATTAAAATGAAAAAATTCAAAAATTTTCAATAAAATATTTATAGATCTAGCTACCTAGATTGCAAATTTATTCACTTGTTATCTTCAATTATTTGACATCTAGATATCCAATTGTTATAAAATCAACTGTCTATAATCCAAACAATCATTAATTAATAATAATGAGGAAGAATTTATAAATTACAATTAATTAACTTGAATTAATCTCGAAAAACACGTCATCATCACCATTATCATCATTATTTTTATCATCACTACAAATATTTGATAACTTATCATTAAAATTATTTTATAATTATTATCATAATACTTACATAATCAATAAGGAAATTATTAAAATTATCGTTTCGATGGAAATTCGTATTTTTTTACGTGGAAATTTCGTTGGAAAATTCAAGAAAACTTAAACACTTCAACAAAACCAGTAGCCATTTTGTTCACTAATAATATGGCGGTGTCTATGGTGGTGGCGGTGGTGGTCATAGACGGTGACGTCATTGCTATGATCGGCATATGTTTCATCAATTGTTTATGACCTTGACTAATATTGCACCTTTTTTAACTATTGTCAGACATAAATAAAACTAAAAAATCAAGGACAATTTATTAATCAATTTTATTAATAATTATAACGTAATCTATGCGTATTTTTTTTTTTAGCTTTTATCGATTTATTTTATAATTTCAACAATTGGGACAAGTAGGCTATGATATTTTTAGTCATTGGAGCCTACTTTGATAAAATTAGAACATCTAGAAGTTTCGATTTCATTCAAAGATGATTAAAATAAAGTAAAAAAAAAATTATGATTAATAAGATAAAATAAATATTTTTTTATTACAATTTTAATTAGTAATGATGACATAATTGTTTATTGTAGAATTAGTGTGATAAACAAATATAAGTCAAGGTCGTTTGGTTGTAACGGTAAACACAACCAACGATTGTGTTTTGTTTTTTATTTTCACTCAATCAGTATAATATCCAATTAAAATTAATTATTAATTAAAAGTGCAAAATCGTGTTAAATCATCGGGAATAATTAATGGTTGTAGTTTAAAAATTTGTAATAATTTCATTTTATTTCTGTATTTTTAATTTTTTGTAGATAACAAGAATTACAAGATTTACATGGTTTTGATTAATTAATATTTGAAATGGTCAAAATTTGTGATTTGGTAACAAATTTTTGAGTTTTTTGTTGGAAATTTTCAAGTTAATTATTAATTAATTAATAATTAGTTAACCTGGAAAATCTAGTGATAAATTGAAAATTCCCTAGATATTTAGTGGTAAATCTAAAAATCCCTAAAAATCACCAAAATAACCTCAAATTTTTAATGGTTATCGATAAAATTGATTTGTTTTGATTATTCTGTTTATAATTGTTGATAATTAGATTTAATTTAAAAATATTGATTTTGTTACATCGGAAATTAGTGGAAAATCTAAATAGTTGACATAAACTCAAATTGATAAAAATGGGCTCAGAACAATCAAATTTACATTCAAATCAACGTCAAGGTAGTTTAAATCGTTTTACAAAACCGTCGAACATCCGTCGTCAACATACTATAGCAAATCCGGTTAATATTGATGATAAACAACAGAATTTGGATGATAATCGTCCTGGTTCCATATCACCAGGTCCTAGTGTTTGTAGTGATATCGATTTACCTTATATTAGTTATACAGTAAATCGACCAATTGGTGGTATTTTCTTATATTAATTATCTCGAATTTTTATTAATAACAATCTAAATTTTTATTATTTTATAGATTCACCAAAATTAACAAATAAACAAATTATAAAACAGACAACAAAACGTAAGGTACAACAACAGAAAACGTTTAAGAAATCCTTATCAACAACAACAACAACGACACATAATATTGTTGTTGTAAAACAAGCACCACAATATCAACAACAACAATTACAACAATTAGATAAAGATCCAGATATTTTACGTTTACAAAATATACCAATGTTTTTACCAATAATGCGTGCAACAATAAATTTACCAGCTGTACGTGATCCAGAAGTATTAGAACGTTTAGATCCATTACCATTATATAAATTATGTAATAAATATCAACAACATTTAACATTATGTGCAAATTTAATTGCAACTGAACAAAATCAATTAACACAAAAAATACGTGAAATTGATTATGATATAATTAAAATTATTAATAATGCACAAGATAAACAAAAAAAATATGGTAAATATGCTGAAAAATTTAATAAAATACAAGAATTATCACATCAATTAAATCGTTGTCATATGTTATTAAATCAAACATTAGAATCAATGGAAACATTAAATAATTATTTAGATATTGATGATCGTTTAGAACCATTCATTTGGACAACTGGATGAGATTAAATTCATTAATTTTTTGGTTGTTTTTGAATTAATTTAAATTGTGATAATTAGTTAACCATAGCTTGATTGCTTTATGATATATACAGGTGATTCATGATAATGTTATTTAGAATTTGGAATTTATGTTAGTAAGACTACAAATTTTATAAATTTGATTCTATTTTTAGTCAGTGGTGTAATGATAAGTTAACAGTTTGTAAGACAGACCCCAAAATTTACTTTTTTTTTGGAGCCCGCATTCATGTTTTGTGGTACCTTCGCAGCTTTGCTCACTGTTTTCAGCAAAAAGTACAGTGATGAGCATATAAGAGAGACTATTTTTGTGGGGCTGTGTAAAACAGACTTTTGGGGGCAATTGTGACAATATAACAGAATTTATACAGGTCAAGCTTTAGGTAGAAAGGTGAGATTAGTTGTGCCATTAGAGGAAGAGCCTAATTCACACACGAACTGAAAAATGTGATATTCCTTGCTCATGACTTGGTCTCTTTTATATGCTCGTTACTGTACATTGTTTCGTTTACTTAAATTTCAAACTATAAATTTTTCAATCGAACTCTGAAACACTCAAAATTTCATTTTTTACCATTAAGGGAATAGTGACGTAGAGATTCAACTACCATGTTTTTTTGTGTAATCGAAAAAATACTCCTGACACCAAGCAGCGCTACTATCGAAGTATTCGAAACGGTGTGAGTATTCCAACCACTAGATGGCGATACTGTCGAAGTACTATCGGCGATGGTAATACATTTTCAGACAAGAACCATCACTAAAAATACATAGATAGAATTATGACTCTTAAAAAATAGATGGCAGCATCTCTCGAGCATATTTTTCAATTACAAATTTACCATAAGACCGAAATCTTTATGTTATTATTCAATCAACGATATAATAGTGAATCACTCTGTATACACCATTGTTGTACCTATAATTAAAACGATTAAGCTTATTGTACAGATAGATTCGGTCAACTTTTTGGCCCTCTTAGATTGGCGCCCTTGAACGGTACACAATATGCACATATACATAGATGCGCCGGCCCTGTATAAATTATAACAAAATATAGACGGATCAAACTAAATTTGTCCAAAATTATGGATGCCCAGTAGATTAAGAGTGTCGTATTCTTTTAATTTTTAGTAACTCGTCACCATGGTGATTCGTCACCTATAGGATCCTCGCTACCCAATAGAAAGTATTAATCATAGTGACTGTCAGTATTCTATTAGGTGACGCATCACCATGGTGACGAGTTACTAAAAACTAAGAGAATACCACGTTATGTCTACAGTAGAAGTGCAATAAATGTATTCTCTATCTCGTTCTCCAATCGACACGATTGTTTAAGCGGACTACTCCGAAAAGCCTGTTTGAATGGTCCGATCTGTGCAAACTTATGTTGATCTATCTATAATTATTTGAATAGACACAGAGATGTATTAAGGGCAGAGTGAACCCTCGTCGAATAGTAAAAAAAAAAAAAATTAAAGTATCCAAATCGTCTCTTTTTTTGATTCATTATTATTATCATGATTGTTAAAATATTATCAATTGGAGACCCAATAAACATTGACAGACTTCAAGGTTCTCCATACCTGCATAGACTTCTATTAATCAAAAACCTATTAATTATTGTTAATTTATGCGAAGCAATTGAGGACACCTTTTATATATTTTATTGGTAATATTTTCAAGTACATTCCTGGTGCCGGATTAAAGATGCACTACTTTTTTGTAATGTCTCGATAAAAGAACAGAGCCGAATTCAGGACAATTCTGAAAATTTATAACCAAAATAGTAAATATTTATACAAATATAAAGGTTGTTTGCAATTGGCCATGTCTATGTAGCATCGTAGCTTGGTTCAACTGCTTGTATTTCTATTGATAAAATACATTAACAAATATCAAATGTAGTCAATTATGAACTAAGTTACGACTCTACTGTATCTACAGTAAGAGTGAATGGTGGAATAGTATTGTACACCTTATATAATTAGATCAATAAATTAAAATTTTGTATTGAAATCCGGTCCTGTGTATTGTTCACCTCTACCATATTCTTTTCACGAAATGTAGGCTAAACAAGAACGAGTCAAACAGTCGACCATTCACATTCTTATTCGTTACAAGTAAACACGTCCAGTTATACAGTGTTGACACGGTTTTATTTCCAAAAATTACCAAAAAAAAAAACAGAAGAAAAACGATCGATTTTACATCGATATACCATAGGAAACAATTGACCGAAAAAAAAAAACAAGAAAGTCTAGTAGACATCCAAAAACAATCTACAAAATTCATGGATAATTTGATTGTTTATTAACAAAAAAGTAAGTTGTCTTAATTATTCTTAAATATTCCTCTCCCACCCCTAAAAAAATGTGGTATTTATGGAGAATTGACACAGGAAATGATTCAACTTTTAATTATTTAAAAAATATTAATTAAACACAAACAATTGAATTGGCTAATTTTCAAAGTTAACTTGATTCTATTTATAAAATTAAAATATATAGAAAAATAGCTTACTATTTGTTATAATTAGAGAAAGTCACTAAGAAATGATTTTATCTCCAGTTTTTATCACTATTATCATCACTTTTATTATTATTATCTTAACTTAAAATAATAACAATAATAGTAATATTGAATCAAAGTAGGTAAATGGAGAGAAAGTCATTTGTTGTTTTGAATTATTAACTACTTAAAGAAAAGTTGGCGTTGAAAATATGATTAGCCAACTGGATGATTTTCCATTAAAGATTGCAGTGGCAACTTGATTTTTACTGTTATTATTATTTTATACATCCTACTTGTTAATTGTCTAATTTTAGGGAAAATAGAGGTCAATAATCTCGGAATATTTTTTTTATTTTTAAATTTATTCCATTGATTTCCTTTTACGAACGGAACAAGGTCACGGAACAATAAATTTCAATTAATTTTCATTTAAATTAATATTAAAAAGAAATAAAATTTCATTTGTTTATTTTAAGAATATGTCCATAGCCATCCAGTCATTAGTATTATTATTAATATTGATGGTATTCTTACCACGATCCATTCATGGACATGGTCGTTTAATTGAACCACCAAGTCGTGCATCAGCATGGCGTTATGGTTTCAATACTCCACAAAATTTCAATGACCACGAATTATTTTGTGGTGGTTTTACAAGACAATGGGTGAAAAATGGTGGTAAATGTGGTATTTGTGGTGATCCATGGGATGCAAAGTAAGTTATAAAATCTATAAAGTGATTTAAGTCAAGTTGTTTCTTACTGAATCTCTTATACTTAAGTTGCTTTATACACAGTACTACCTTGATTACGATTTTAACTCTTAGATTTTGATTGGTTTTTAGGCCACCACGTGCCCATGAATACGGTGGTACTTATGGTCAAGGTGTTATTGTACGTAAATATACACCAGGTAGTACGATAACAATACGTGTTGAATTAACAGCAAATCATTATGGTTATTTTGAATTTGGTTTATGTTCAAATTATAAAACACCAACACAACAATGTTTTAATGATAATCTTTTAAAATTAATTAAACCACAAGATAATGTTGAACATAAAAATTATCGTTATTTTCCAAAAGATGGTAATCGTATTTATGAAATACGTTATAAATTACCATTATTAAAAACATGTGAACATTGTTTATTACAATGGCGTTATATAGCTGGTAATAATTGGGGTAATTGTCCAAATGGTACTGGTGCTGTTGGTTGTGGTCCACAAGAAGAATTTCGTGCATGTTCTGATATAACAATTATTGGTAAAGGTGATGAAATTGATAATACTATTGATATTGATAATAATAATAATAATAATGATAATACTATTGTTAAACCACAAGTACCAACAGTACCAGAACAAAATTACAATCCAATTACTGCATTAATTTTAAGTTTAATCACTTTTTTAATAGTATTTTTAATTTTATCCCTTTTATATATACATTTCTATCAAGTTGGTAAACGTATAAAAGCATGGTTGAAAAAAGATAATAGTAATAATAATAAGAATAATAATAATAATAATAAGAATAATAATAATAATAATAGTGATGTTAATCAAATAAAATCAACACCAAAACCACCACCGAGATTAAAACGGAATCAAAGTCGTGACGATTTACACGAAATTGATTTAAAAATTGATAATTTAACTTAATTTATTATAATTATAATAATGTAAATATAGAAAATAAATAATAAAAGAGACGCCACTGGTTTTTTGTACAAGTACCTAAATGTCGCCCTTACAACAAATTTTCAACATCACAAATATCAATTGAAATTCATTTTGTTTATAGAATCATCTTTTTAATTTGCTTAATTAAAATATTTAAATTAGTAATTTTTGATCTTTTAATATAATTAATTAATAATATAATAAATGAGAGCTTAGGGCTATATTTAGTGATCATATTTCGGTTGGTAACAAGAAAGAATTTAGTAATCTGTGAAACATCCAACGATTGTAAACTTACAATGATTGCTCATTGCCTATACTCTCCATATAAGCCAAATATTTGACGTCATTGACGGATAGTTAGCATACCTACATATACATGATAGAGACAGGCATAGTTACCTGTCTCTATCGATGTCTATCCGTATCTGTATGTACGCGAATGACGTCACTGGAGACGACAAGAGTGGGGATGCCGAAAAAATGCGGTTCATGAGCAATCCTTGTAAGAATTCATAATCATTGTGAAACATCTGCCCAATTTTCACAATTGCCAGTTTGTTCAACTAAATATAGCTCTCTATAAAATTAATAAATTAATTGATATTTTCATCAAAAATTACAAATTTTTGTTCAACCAGTGCATTATTTTATAATTTTGGGTAAAATAGTTGTGTACAATTTTGTTGATTTACTTGTAAATTAATTATTAGTATTGGCGCTATATTTAGTGGATGTGGTTAAGGTGTTGTTTGGCGGTTTGAATTCTTTTAGGTTATGTTGACGTTCTTCGTTTGTTTGATTGTTAACGAAAAATGTATGTTGAGAATCTTAAAGATGATTTCTATGCATTTCTAGCTGGTAAAGTAAGTAATTCTTTAATTAATTAATTAATTAATTAATTACCAAAAAAATTAAACTTTATTTTAGAGGATTTTTTTAATGGTCCATTATGATATCGATTCAATTTGTACATGTAAAATTTTACAAACTTTATTTCGTTTTAAAAACATTTTATATAGTTTATCAATAATATGTGGTATTGATGATTTAAAACAAGCATATCAAGAGAATTGCGATAATGTTAATTATTTTATATTAATTAATTGTGGTGGTTGTATTGATTTAATTGAATTATTCGAACCGAACGATGAGAAAATCTTTTTTATATTAGATTCACATCGTCCTACCGATTTACATAATATTTATAGTGATGGACAGATACGTTTATTATCACATCCAGATGATGATCATCATGTACCAGATTTTCATGATATCTTCCAAGATGATGTAAACAACTAAAAAAAAGAAAATACCAAAATTTAATGATTATTAAAAACCCTTATTTCAGACCGACGAAGACGCCACTGATAATGATGATGATGATGATAACAATGATAACGGAGAAAATTTATCAAAACGTCGACGCCTAGACGAACAAGCAATAATAAAACGACGCGAACGACGTTTATGGGAAGAGAAACGTTATAAATTATTATTTGAATATTCACAATTCAGTTATTATGCAAAATCGGTAAGAAATGCAATGAATTACAGTACGTAAATCGTAACTTGATTGATACTCCACTAGCATTCTATATCGGTTATACAGCGTGTATTATAGCTTTGTCGGTAATGCAGATTACTGTCGTCATTTTATAGTTCTTAAAGTTACGATCTACGTCACCGATAGTTTTTCAACCAATTAGATTAATTTGTTGTTGTTTTTCTTATAGAGTGCTGTGGTGATGTTCAATTTAGCATGGAAATTGAATAAAGATGATAAAGAATTATTATGGTTGGCAATACTTGGTTTAACTGAACAATTATTATTTAATAAAATTGAATTTAATCAATATTTAATTGAATATAGTAATTTACAAGCACATTTAAATCGTTTAAAAAATCGTACAAATGATATAAATATATTAACATCAATTAAATTAAATTATATAAATGATTTAAAATTAATTTTATATAAATATTGGACAGTTGAAGATAGTATTAAATATACACCATATACAGCATGTAAAATGAAATTATGGTCACATCGTGGTAATAAAAAATTACAAGAATTATTAGCTGATATGGGGTAAATATAATTAACCAATCAATTTATAACTATAATAATCATATGACGTATAATGAACCAATCATATACGAGAGTCTTGTAAATTGACCAATCAGAAACTATATCAATCATGTGATTATTAAATTGTTCTAATTAAGTATATTTCAACCAATCAGATTTGAGTTTATAACTAATCATCACATGAAGTATAATGAACCAATCATATTTGAGAGTCTTGTCAATCGACCAATCAGAAACGCTATATTACTCAAGTGATTATTAAATTTTAATAATTGATTATATTTTAACCAATCAGACCTAGCGATTTTTTAAACTAACTAATCATAAGTGATATTGTTATGATTGTTTATAATTTGTTTTGTTTCCCGTTTCAGTTTACAACTCTAATAATCACGTGTGGTATAATTAACAAATCATATTTGAGAATCTTGTAAATCTACCAATCCAAAATGTCATATTAGTCACGTGATCATATTCCAACTAATCAGATATAATGATTTTTAAATCTAACAAATCAGAAATGGTATTATGATTGGTTATAATTTGTTTTGTTTCCCGTTTCAGTTTAAAATTCCCATAATCACATGAGGTATCATGAACCAATCATATTTGAGAGTCTTATAAATCGACTAATCAGAAACGCTATATTAGTAATATGATTATTAAATTTTTATAATTGAGTTAAATTCTAACCAATCAGATATAACGATTTTGAAAACTAACCAATCGGTGGCGGTATCGTTATGATTGGTTATGTTTGTCTACCAATCAAAAACATCATATAAGTCATGTGGTTATTGTATTATTATAATTGTGTATATTTCAACCAATTAGATTTAATGATTTTTTAAACTAACCAATCAAAGGTATTATGATTGGTTACAATTATTGTTCTATTGATTTTGTTTTTTTTTTTTTGTTACAGTTTTCCTCTAGTACAAAGCCGACAATGTTTCCAATCAATGGATTTACAATTACGTAAAGAATTCCAATCAACTTTAGAGAAATTAAGTGAGAAATACAATTTAAATGATATTACATTCAATTCATTCCATATACAATATGGTTATCGTAATAAATATAGTGCATCTGATATTGTTTATATTCTATTAGCTATTCTAGAATCATCGGTAATTATTATTATAATTATTATTTTTATATGTAAATAGGCCATGGATTTATGTACGTAGGTTGTAACTTGATTCATATAACATTTGATATTTGTTGTCATAACTGTCAGATCTCCAGAATCAAATCCATGACCAACTTTGTGATGATATATCGTTGCATGTTTATACAGGGTGAAATTGAATTACCTTCAATACTCAAATCTAAGTAAACCTTGATAATATTGTTTGATAGTCACTGATCAACCACTAATGTACAGTAATGTTATCTGTAAATGAAAAGAAAGTTGGTTTAATTATAACACATCTCGGATTTCCATGACATTAAACCACTTACTGTCATGACTATGAAAATGTTGGTGAATTTTCAGCTCAGATGTTCGTGTCTTACTATCTGTAGTTTTAAAGGCAATTCAATTACACCCTGTATAAATTTATATATAGAATGTTTCATCTAATTGTATCCCATTTGTAGCCACGTGAGAAGACAGCACAAGAATGTTTCAATATAGCTTTAGATTGTTTAAATCGTACAAAACATGAATTAATTGAACATTCAATAGAAAAAGTTAAAATTATAACAAAAACATTATTTAAAACAGTACAAGCAGCTATTGATATGAAACAAATTATAACGGCTGGTCCTTTTGTTTATTATATAATTCAAGAGGTATATATATATTTAAATGACCTTGAATTAACTACCAAATAATTGAGGTTATGTTTTTTATATATATGTATATGTATATTTCAGGGTTGTTTAGATTGGTATTTATTCTCACATCAACATATTTTATTATTATTTGCACATTTTATACAGAAAGCATTCGTATCAATGTCAAGAAATCGTAAAGCATCCAATCTACCAATGATTGTTTCAGCACCAAAAAGTCAACAATTGAATACGTGTATCATCTTAGGTATACCACCATTAAGTGAAAATTCCCCTAAAAAGTATGTATTGAAACAATATGAAACACTCTGTATATTAAAACAAAAAATTGTTTACAGTTTTTTTGGTAAAGCATTCGAACAGGCAGCCGAACGTATCAATTGTGACGCAAGTTATGATAATTTTGACACGTCTTGTAAGTAAAATGGCGGTTAATTTGAGGTTATGTTTTTAATTTTTTTTTGTTTTTGTTTTATAGATTTTGAGATTTATACAAAAGATAGGACACGTTTTTTTGATGCTTTAACAACACTATTAACATGACGGATTGTTTCTTTCGGTATAATTTTAAATTATTTTTTTTTATTTGTATTTAATTAATTTGTATTTAATTAATTAATTTTAAGATTGAAATTGTACATATATTATCGAATCTATAATTATATAACAACTTTTGTAAATTCGTTTATTCGATGTAATTTCCGATTATCCCTCGTAAATTGTAAACAAACTCAATGTCAAAGTTTGAGGTTATGTTTACATATTTTTATAAATTTTACACCAAATTACAAACAAATACGTTCTATTTAATATTCTTATTATTATTTTTACACTTTTTACCCTCATTTTTGTTATTAACCGTTATAATTGCAAGAGCTTAATAAAAGTCAAAATTTTGACCACCCCTCGTATAAATTACCAGTAATTTATAATTAATTGTTAAAACAGTAAAAATGATTTTTTTTGCAACTGAAACAACAAAAAACGTGATTTTTATTCGAAAAAACAACAATTTTATTGTTTTTTCACAGTTTATTGCAAAAATTTGTTGATAAAATTTGAGGTTATGTTCGAAGATTTTCATAAATTTTAACCTTTTTACAACAAAAAATTACAAATTTATCAATTAAACAATTAGATAAACAACTAATAAGTACCAGTGATTGTTAATTCCGACGATAAGCCGATATTTTGTGTAAATTTAGGTAATAATAAATTATGAGGTTATGTTCTAATTTTGTGAGGTTATGTTAGGGCTAGTAAAAACTAAAATATGCACTAAATATGTAAATTTATTGATCTAGAAAATGTAATTTATACAAAATCAATAAAATTCTACAAAACTATTGATTTATTACAAAAAAAATTGTAAATATTGCACTTTTGTTTCGATACTTTAAACTTTATTATCATTATTATGACTATCATTATTATCATCATCATCATCATCATCATTATTATCGTTATCATGTCGTCTATCATTAATATTAAAATATTTGATATTTTGTCCAGTTTGAAATGATTTTACAAAATCATTAACTGTATCAATTGTTATTTCAACACCATATTTCATTATTGCATATTTATGATTGGTTAAATCAATACCAATCAATAATGGTATTAAATCATCTAAGCCAATCAAATCACGTAATAAATCACTTGTATCAGTTGTTTCAATACAAATTAAAAATTGTAAATAATGATCATCATTTAAATAATAATCATCAGTTGTGATTGTATTAAAATTAATATTATATGTTTGATAATATGTTTCAGCAATTGGTTTTAATACAGATTCAGCAAATTGTAATTCAGTCTCTTCACCATCTACAAAACATAATACCGTAATAATATTCATTACATTACAGTTACTAAAATATTGGTTACTATAACTTACCAACAAATAGAACAATAGCTGGATAATCATGTAATTTATTTAAATAACGTTCAGTTAGTATATTGACAGGTCGTGGTTTCCATGGAAAATTCTATAAATAAACAATAAAAAAAAGTTAGGTTATATATATCAAATTATAGGTTATAAATGGCGCTTATACTTGTGCTAATGGATCTTCAGCTAATTCAGTACGTGCATCTGTTGTTATAACATGTCCATTACGATCTAATAATAATAATGTTGGTATACCACGTATGCCATATAATTGTGCTAATTCTGCACGTATTCCAGTTTGTTGCCATGGTATACATAACCATGGCATTGTTTCAATATAGGCACCATAAGATTCTTGACTTCTACAAGAAAAAAAAAACGACGACACTCTATTGGTTAATTTGTATAAATACTTGAACGTTATTGGTTAATATTTAATATCACGTGATCTGGTCGGTAAGATGGCGGCGTTTTAACCTAAAAATGTTGATTGTTTTTGTTTTGACATATGTAATGTACAAATACTTGAACGTTATTGGTTAATCTTCAAATATCACATGATCTGGCTAGTAAGATGGCGGTTTTTTAACCTATAAATGTTTATTGTTCATGCTTTGACAGGTGTGATGTGAAATGTTTTGTTTCTAGTTGTATTCAAGTGTGAATCAAGTGAGTGTTGTAGAAAAAAACACAAGAAACTCATCCATTAGTGCTGTCATATATATATGAAAAAATGCTCTTTTGTTTTTCATTAGTGTATGTTCAACTTATTTTCTCTACTAAACGAACCTGTGTTTAATTATTATTATTATTATTATTACTTTTATAACCACCCCCATTTTTCAACCCTTGTCGTTTTCCTTGACGATATAATGATGTAAGATTAGGAAGAATAAATAGTGTTATTTTGTTTTGTGAGGGTAGAAAATGACATTACCATCTCAACCCCTAGTTAGATAGTAAAGATAGAGGGATTGAAACTACTTGAAACCATGCAATTGTTGATGAGTACACCCTATACCTCACCTGCATTTATCAGACCCAAGAGGGTGGAATTTTCATTTCAAAACGCACACAAGTTTGCTTGATTATAATCCATCTAGTAGTGTGCTTTAATTAGTGATTGCGTCATCATTATGGCCGACATTGTTACAGTCGTTCCCCACTCTTTTATGGTGGGGGTTAAGGCAAAGACCACTTACCGATTATTTGATTATAATCCATCTTGTGTACATTAATGAGTGCTTACGTCATCATTATGGCCGACATTCTTATAGTCACCCCCCACTCTTTTATGGTGGGGGTAGGTTTACTTACCTATCACTGCTGACAAAGATGATTTCAAAATTAGGTTCACGTTTCCTTATCAAATTATAAACTTCAGCTAATTGAGGTGTGAATGCTCTACATGGTGGACACCAATTTGCTGAAAAATAGAAACCTTTAATACCATCCGATAAATCCGTATAGGTTATGTCATTTGATGATTGTTGTTGATTTGGATGTTCCTTATCATAATTGCCACCTTTTTGTAAGACAATATCATTCAACACCTAAATTAAAAAAAAAAAAATCAATCAAAATTCAAACCTTATCAAAAAAAATTGATGATAATAATACCTGATCAACGGGTCGGGGACGCCATGGAAATTCCAACCCTAAAGGATCTTCAAAAAGCCGGTCCTGGGCTGATACACTAACAGTACTACCATCACGATCCAATAATACTAAAGTTGGTACGCCTGATTTGATACGAAATCGACGCGATAATTTTGTCTACAACCGAAAAAACAAATGAAATTAAAACCAAAAAGTCAGTGGCGGAACTTGAAAAATTTCACCCCCAAAACAATCAAATAAAATACAATTAGGCCACTTTAATGACTTTAAATTAAATTAAAATAATAATAAATTAATAACAGAAGCATTTAGGGGTAGTTAGCATTGCACCCTTTTTTTGTACGATAGTTACGCCACTGCAAATAGCCGTTGTTACATCCGGTTAAAGTAACAATATCGCTCTATCTCTATCTAACACATTATTAGTATTAATGACTTTTCGATACTTTTCACCCTCTCCATTATTTTAACAATACAATTTCCAAAGGCAATGCGATTTTATTGCATTATAAAAATAGAAATTGGTATAGTTCATAGCCTACTGGAAACGAAAACAAACAAATAAAACTGTAGGTAGTTAAAAGTTGAAGGGGGAGTGAATAAAAAGAGGGTTGATAGTGTTTTTTTTTGTTGATAATTGATAACAACAAAATTATGTTTAGAAATCGATCGTTGTTTTTTTTTATAAAATTTACAGAATTGCTGACACGTGTATCACAGTAGCCCTTGATAGAAAACAAAAAAGGGTTAAATAGAGATGGGAAGTAGATGTTATAATGAAAGCAAAAGAGATAGACTTATACATATAAACATTGTATGAATATAAACAAAATAACAACGTTTATAAATTTTATTTTATAGACTACTAGATGAAAGATGATTGTTGCTTGTTTGTTTTTATGTAAATAATCATTTGTTAAAACATAGTCGACTCGTTTTTTTTTTTAAACAAAATTTAAGGGATGATTTATGGGGACTTTCACCCTTGTTACCTTTAAATCGATTTCATTGTAAGGCACAGCATACCATGGTAGCCCTAATAAATTAATTCTATGACTATTTTCAAAATCACTATTATAAACATCATTATGTGCCCATAAAACAATTTGTACAATTTCGAAACGTTTAAAATCACTATTATCACTAGTATTTAAATGTTCATATAACTTAAGTAATTTCTTAATTAATTCATCATTTTTTAAATTAATATTAGCAAATGAGAAATAAACACCAATAATTTGACAATTTATTAATACATCAATTGTTTTAACATTAATAAAATCATTTAATTTTCTATTATCATCACTATTATTTAATGAACATTTCATTAATTTCATTCCAAATAATTTTTCTTGCCATTTTTGATTAATTAAATCACTTTTAACGTCCATTTCTTTAATTATTATACACCAAAATCATAGTAAACATTGAAAACAAAATGAATATGGTAAGTAGGCGTCGGGACGCTCACTAGATTTGTGTTGTTGTTGTTGTTGTTTATGTTGATGTTTTGATTATAGTTGAGGCGAATTGTATAAAATGCGCATACTCACAAAACAAATGAACAAAGATCGTAGATTTCTAGATTTATACTGTTTTATATACTTGTTTTTTTTCAGTTGTTTTGTTCGCAAGTGTATATTGATCTTTGTTTGATACAATGAGATCTGAATAAGCGTCTTGACGCTTAAATCGACGCCACTAAAACGAACCCCCACTTGAATCCCATTAGCTCTAATTATCTTTCTCTCTCTATCTCTCTATCTCTATCTTATTGAATACCCTAGAAAGTACAGTTTGTACAAAAAAAAATGAGAACAAATTCAAAATGGCGCCGTATTTCTAACCTATAATTAAACAAGTTCGATTTGTATTTATTCAAAATGGACGCTATTTTTTTGTTGATATACTGATTTGATTGTGGAATTAATTAATATCAGTAATTATAAATGAATCACTGTAAAATAAGGGTTGTTTGTCATTTGTTTAAATTCTCATATGAATAATTTTGTAAATTTCGATTGTCATACAAACAATCAGATAATATTTCAATTTCAGTTGTTTTAATTGGTAAAAGAACGATTTAAAGTCGTGTTTTTTTTTTGGACTTTCTCAAGTGAGGAATAAAATCATATAGAGAAGTCCTGTAAAGTAATTTGGACTTACGTTGAATTGTATTTCGTATTATAATGTTTCAAATGTTACATTTTGTAATTATTTCCAAATTTTGGACTTACCATAGTGTAAACAAATTGTAAATAGAATTATTACTAAAAAATGAAAAAAAAAATGGTGGATGCGCCGGGCAAGCTACGGTTCTTTTTTGTCTATATTTGGCAATTTAATAACAAATTTCGAAATTTCTGAAAAAAAAAACACGTTAAGGAAGTCCAAATTTTTGATATTTTGTTCATTTTATATTAATTTCACTTGAACAAGCATTATTTTTTGGTACAAAGAAAGAATTTCTATCTGTGAACAGTAACTTTAAGCTTTTATAAAAAATACTAGAACGCATCAGCTGCTATCGTGTTTATTATCATTTGAAAGCCTGATTCCTCCACTATCGGCTATTGAAATTTCTATTCAGATATCCTTTGTAGTTTTGAAGAAATTCACAAAAATATACAAAGAGGTAAGATATAAAAAGAAGAAAATTGGCGGATGCGCCGGTCGAAAATTATCGCTTTTTCTTAGAAATTATCGTTTTTTTGTAAATTTGTTGATGATTTTGTTGTTAATTGTGATGAATTTTTTAAAATTGAAGCACATCATTCTAAATTTCAACGACTTTTGTGATTTTTTTGTAAGATTTTGTTAGAAATTCTCTGTTGATTAATAAGTTGAAAGTTTAACAATTAATAAAAAATACTAAAACTCAAAAAAATCTACATTATTGACCATGATTGGAAAGCCTAATTATTCTAGTATTTGGTAGTGAAAACCGTATTTTGATATCTTTCTTAATTTTGAAGATATTTCTAAAAAATGACAGATGTGTTACGAGGTGAAAAATGGTGGATGCGCCGGGTAAAAATATTATCTATTTCAAAATTTACACGTTTTTTGTGAATAATCCTTCAATTTTTCGACCGATTATAAGGATTCACATCGATTTCCTGTCAAAATAATCCAAATTTCTACTTTTTAATCATTTTTCCTATGAACTTATTATATATTTTGTTTCTACGTACTAAGTTAAATGTTTAAAATTGAATAAAAAATATTAGACGGCTAAGAGAGGTAAAGTGTCTTATGTCGTTTGAAAGCTTGATTATTCTGGTATCCAATAGTGAAAACCGCATCTAAATATCTTGGATAGTTTTGGAGCAAATCAGAAAAATCCAGAGGAACGTCACTTTATCGGTTGTAAAAATGTGTGGATGCGCCGAGACAATATTCTACATTCTAATTAACAAGTACAATAATACAAAATTTGTAAGCCTGTAAGCATAATTAAATTCTTAGACTTCCATCCATTCTAGTAGAACAACAGAGCGTATTGTCTAGTAACTTTAGTTTAAAATTTTTAAGCATCTTTAAAATGGACAAGTAAGTCCAAACATGTTCTAATTGTAAGTCTCACACAAAAAAGTGTAACTTTTGTAAAAAGCAATAGAATAAACGAAATAAGAATCAAAAAGTATCCGTTTAATAAGTCAATCTAAAAAATCAATCATTGGTAAGTATTGATGTTTACAGGAATAAAAATTTGGACTTACGTCTATTGTTAAAAATTCTACACTTCTCATAATCCAGTCCTTGCTTTATTATATTGAGGCTTAATTCAAGAATGATAGAAACTCTATCGAGATTATAACATTTTAATGGGTATACGGAAGCCTAAAATGGACTTTCTTAGTTTGTAACAATTATCTTAGCGCTCTTCAGGTATCTAGAAAGTGATCACAAGGTCAGGTTTTTCTCAATATATCCTAAAGGTAAGTCTTGTATAGACTTACTTTAAACATATTTTAGACTTCATTTAGTTTTGGACTTCTTTTTTACGTTGTATGGTAGTTTGACCGATTTCTCATCTTTATGTGAATAATATTAGAAATTCTATATTGTCTTTCTTTAATTATACAAGCAAATGTCGTTTAATTTGGTAGTCCATAATTAGGAAAACATTACCACGCCTACTAAATTTACAGTTCCAAAATTGATTCACTAATAATTCAAAATGGTGTCTAGAGTATAATTAGAGGAATGATTTTTAATTTCGAATTATTTTCATATAAATACACGTGAATTTCTCGAAGAACTCTTCATTTGAAATTTCTTGGACTTCATAAGTAATTCCTAAGAAATATGGTTGAAATTGTTGATTTTCATGGTGTTGGTAATATAATTAAAATACCATTAAAATTGATTCAATTAATTGGTCATCATCCTGGTAAAAAATTTAAATTTGTTAATCAATTTATCTTAATCAATGTATTACTGGTGATAATGATAATTACTTGTGATATTATCGAAATTAAACAGAAGTCCAAATTAGGACTTACTGCTATGCTAAATCCAATTCAAACCGCCACGCTATTAATACAGGTATTAATGGAGAATTATAGAAAATTTGGACTTCTTCATTTGGAATACTTTACAAATTGTAAGCCCAAAATTTGTAGGTGCTTATAAAGTGTGGTGCAATGTACTTCAATCAGGAAATATTAACGAAAATTATGAATGATAGTGGAAATTTTTTGAAATTAACCGATTTCGATATGGAAGCCCAACAAGAATGTCAGCATATTTTCAAAATTGTCAAAAACAACAGTTTATTCTATTTATCATTAGTTGCTGGTACGGCAAGTTTTTTTGTTATTGATCCGTATATTTCGGGAAATTTACCATTTGCTGGAATTTATCCAGAAGATTATCGTCCACTTTTCATTCTTATTCATTATCATATCATCTGGGTGGCTTACTGTTATCTAATGGGCTTCGATACTGTATTGTTTTCTGTATGTTGTGAAACTTTTATACAATTCAAATTGTTACACAAGTGGATTTTATCGTTGAAAGTTGATGAAGAAGTCCAAAAACAAATCAAAAAGATTGTAAAACATCAAAATTTCCTTATGGAGTAAGCCCTAAAAGTCTACTTTTTGATCAGACTATAATTGAAAGTTTACAGTTATACAATTCAAATTAACAAATTGAGCTCGATTGTGTTTCTATATCAATTTTCATTGACGATTGTAGCCAGTTGTATTCAATTGTTTATAATTTTACAACCGTAAGTCCTACAATTTGTCACCTTCTTTGATTTAATCATTTTTTGTTACTCAAAGTGGATTTACAATTGAAGATAAAATCAAATGTGTAATGTTTATCATGGGACAATTATACGAGTTCGCGATGTATTGTGGCTGGAGTGAAGCCATCTCAACTGCTGTAAGCCAATGTATAGACATTTTTGGACTTACACTTTCTTAAATTATTACAGGTTAGTGAAATTTCGGATGCTGCTTATAACACCGAATGGTACATTCAATACAATAAAACTTGGTGGAAATGTTTGATTATTATGATATCGAGAGCCCAAAAGGACTTCGTCTTTACCGGTGGTAATGGTTTTGTTCGTTTGAATATTGCCACGTTTAGTATTGTTTTTAAGAGTGTATTATCATTTTATGCTGCTTTAAAAACAATCCAAACAAAGAATGATAATTAAAAAACCATTATGTAAGTCCATTTTTCATTCATGTCTGTGGAATATGAAATGAATCTAATGGAATAAGCAAGAATATTTTTGTTGAATTTTTAAACAATTGTAGCAATAGAGCACTTGCAAATTTCCCATATTAATAAAAATACACCCCTCCACCTTCAACCCCTTTAATATAAGTGGGGTAGTTTTTTAGATTCATTACATTATTGTAAAAGTATTCTATTTAAACACAGTTGACAAAAATGTTGGAAGATTTATATTGTGGTAATAGTGACGCAATACGATTACCATTGAAATTATTATATGTCGTTGGACTTCACCCGGGTGAAAAATTCAAATTGGCAAAATGCTTATTTTTAATCAATCTATCAATAATTGGTCTAGTTGCATGTTTTGGTATTATTGATGTTCATACTTCATTCAATTTGGGCTTCACTAACATCTCAGATTCATTACAATCAACAGCATTAATGTTGCAGGTATTTTTTCCGCTTTACCATAAAAAATTGGGCTTACTTTTGAAAATTTCTAGTTATTTATCACATGCGCATCAATTTTCTACCACCAAGATCTATTCTATCAAATTTTGAGCGATACACAAAAATTTATAAAATTAGAAGATTTTTGGCATAATCGTGAAGTCTATTTGGACTGCAAACGTGTCTTAAGAATTTCACGGAATTCTAACAGTTTTTATTTAATTTTATGTGCAATTATCGCGTTATTCTTCGATACAGATCCATTGATTTCCGGTAATTTACCATTTGCTGGTTATATACCAAATGTTCAATGGAAGTTCTATTTGATTATAATCCATGAATATGCGGCATTCTTAGTGTATGCACATCTAATGGGCTTCGATACATGTTTTATTTGTATATCCAGTGAGACGATTGTGCAATTTAAGCTATTAAAAGAAAAAATTCGTCAATTAACCAGTAGTAACATAGAAGGAAGTCCAATTGAATTCCAAAACCAATTGAAATTTATCGTGGATCATCACAATTTTTTAATCAAGTAAGTCCAATAATCCACCCCAAAACTACAATAATTAGAATTTTTGTTCAATATAATGTTGCTTTTTTTCGATTAGCTTTTGTAAGTCCAATTTTTTCTAGGTATATCAACAAAATTTGCATTTTCAGCTCTGAGATTTTCTTATTACAATTCTTCTTAACTGTAACGGCCGGATGTGTACAATTGTTTATAATTCTCGAACAGTAAGTCCAAATTGTCGCCATATTTACTACATTCTAACAATTATCATTAGAGGTTTTCCCATCGAGGATAAAATCAAAACAATTATTTTCTTTTTTGGACAAATCTATGAATTTGCACTATATTGCCTTAGTAGTGAAATTATATCATCAACTGTAAGTCCAACTGTAAGCCAAACCAACAAATTACTAATTTATTTACAGGCATCACAATTAGCCGATGCAGCTTTCTACTCGAACTGGTATAAGAATTCTAATAGTTACCATGTAAGAAGTATTTTGATGATTATACAACGATCACAAATGGACTTCGTTTTTACCGGTGGTAATGGTTTTGTACGTTTGAATTTAGCAACATTTACTGTTGTTTTTAAGAGTTGCTTATCATTTTACACATCGATTAAAGCAATGGAACATAAGAAGTATTCAGAGTAAATCTTTTTGCAAATAGTGTAAGTCCAAATATGTAACACATTCAATTGCTACTAGATATTCACATGTAAGTTGTAATAAAGTCTGCAATTTTGATGAAAGATATTTGATTTTTTCCTTTCTTACCTTTTGGATTAAGTTAAGCTATAAGTAGTGTGAGTCCAAAACATAACAAATTTATACTTTTAATTTTCTTCAGTCTCTGAAGTCCAAATAGGTCAGGTCATTCTCCTAACGCAAAATCAAAGTCGGGAATAGAAAGCTAAAATTCTTAGATTTTAGTACTTACTGTAAGTCCTTATACATCGCTGCAATCGTAGCAGCCCAAAAAAGTCCAGATATCTGTGTGATCAAAAATTTAAGGATCTTGTTTAGAATACGAGGGGTGCTTTTTTGCCATGTGCTACCAATCCACTATGTAAGAAACGATTATTAATTTTTCAACCCCCTTAGTTTTACCACTACCCCCAACACTATAAAAGGGGTAGTTTTCTGGCTTGTATATTATCATTTAGTTTCTGCAATTGTTACAAAATGTTGCAAGATTTCCATTGTGGTAATAGTGACACGATATGGTTTTCATTAAAATTATTGTATGTCGTTGGACTTCATCCGGTTGAAAAATTCAAATTTTCAAATTGCTTACATTTAATTAATTTATCATTAATTACACTAATTATAAGTTTTGGTGTTGTTGATATTGTGAATGTATACCATTTAGGTTTCACAACTATGTCAGATTCATTACAATCAACCATGTTAATGATGCAGGTAATTTAACAGATAAAATACTGGACTTACTCTTAGTGTAAAAATTTACTTACAGTTATTACTTACAAGTATTTTTATCTATTACCATCAAGATACCTTCAATCAAATATTAATCGAAACAAAGAATTTTATTAATTTAGAAGAATTCAATCAAAATGATGAAGTCTATTTGGACTGTCGGCGTGTTTTTTGTATCGCTCGAAACTGTGTACGTTCTTATTTAATTCTATGTATAATTATCGCTTTAGGCTTCGATTTGGATCCATTAATTTCTGGTAAATTACCATTTGCTGGTTATATACCAAATGATAAATGGAAGTCCTATTTAATTGTAATCCATGAGTATGCCACATTTTTAACGTATGCACATCTTATGGGCTTCGATACAGGTCTTGTATGTATCTCTAGTGAAATTATTGTACAATTCAAATTATTAAATGCAAGAATTCTAAATTTGAACAACATTAATTGTAAAAGAAGTCCACAGGAATTCCAAAAACAATTAAAACTCATAGTAGATCATCATAATTTTCTAGTTGAGTAAGTGAATTTGAACTTAAAAATCAATTATATACAAGAATTTTTTATTTTTATACACCTAAATTAACCACTGTAAGTCCAATTGTTTTTGTAGATACATCAATAAAATCTGCATAATAACCTCAGAATTGTCTGTAATACAATTCTTAGTCACTTTAATCTCTGGTTGTGTCCATTTATTCATAGTCTTTGAAGAGTAAGTCCAAATATTAAAAAAATTAATATAATTATTATTATTAATTATACATACATATAGAGGCTTCCCTATTGAAGATAAAATTAAAACATTTGTATTTTTGATTGGGCGATTATGGACATTTGGTTTCTATTGTGGTAGTAGTGAGATTATTTCATCAACTGTAAATTTTGATTGCTAAGAAAATTTGGACTTACAATTCACTTATTTTTTAGGCAAACCAATTAGCCGATACGATTTTCTATTCAGATTGGTATAATGATAATAATTATGATAATGTGAAGAGTATTTTGATGATTATACAGAGATCCCAATTGGACTTCATCTTTACAGGTGGTAATGGTTTAATACGCATGAATTTAGCTACATTTACGTTAGTTTTTAAGAGTTGTTTATCATTTTATACTTCAATTAAAGCTATAGAGCGTGAGAAATACTTGAAATAATCTTAAGAAATTATTATAATACAATGTATTTCAATTAATGTAAGCCCAAAAGTGATTAAAGAGACAACTTTTAAAATTATTTGGTGTATATTGTGTTGCCTATATTTGATTTGTTTGTTAAATTTTACTATAATAACTTAATATTGTATGACCGTGTGGCCTAATGGATAAGGCGTCGGACTTCGGATCCGAAGATTGCAGGTTCGAGTCCTGTCACGGTCGCTATGAATTCCTTTTCACTTTTTTTTCTCCATATATAGCTGAATTATTTATTATAATGTGTTTTAAATTATTTATATCAACATTTATCTAAAATTTAAATAATTATTGCGTTGTGATTATTAAAATTTTGTACCGTATTAGATTGATGGTGATTTCCTGTTTTAGCATCATTTCCGGTCGATTTTCCAAAACAAAAAAAATAACAAGTGAATCTTTTCCAATAATCAAATAGGCGAATATCTTTTGTCTAAAAACAGTAATAAAACATCACAGTAGGCTGGTGATAAATTCTAAAAATAATCCAAATTTAGTGTGCTATAAACTGTTGAAAATCACAGCCAACTACTCGATTTGTTGAATTTTCAAGGTAAGAATTTTTAGAATCTAGATGCATATGTTTAAACAAATGACATTCAAGTGATAATAAGGTCAAAGTACTATTGATACAGTTCTTATTTTTTTTTTAATTTTGTTTAATTAACAAAAAAAGATCGACAAAATTTAGTACAGGAACGGATCTAGATTTAATTGGGCCCTTGATAGTTGACAATTTAATACGCATGCGCGATTCTTGTTTGACGTTCATTTGTTTCTATCATAGCAGGTAACTTTGATTGTATTGAACATAAATAGCCAAGTCTACTATAGTTATAGAAATTCACCCCTTATTTATTTCCAGGCGCACCCCTCTTATTCGATTGTGTTTGTTTTAAAGGTGAAATGACTCATTTTTACATTTAATAATTCAATAATAAAAACAAAGGGTTGTTTTTACTTTTTTTATTGTAAAATATAAAGGGTTAAAAATAATCGATTGTCACCCTCTTATTTGTCAATTTTTTACAATTATAATCTACCCGATTGTTGGAGGGTTAAAACCAAAATATGTACAAAGAAAATATTTAGAAAAAATAGTTGAATTGAAACAATTGATGTGCGCCGACGCGAAAACATCCCTCTATTGAAATAGGGGTTGAGTTTGAACAAATTCCAACATGTTTATGTGCATGTATTGAACGTTACCACCACCGCCACCATTAAAGTTACACTGTTGCCGCCACCGTCGCCGTCGCCACCACCACCACCACCACCACCGCTGTCGCCGCCGCCGTCGTCGTCGCCATCGAATTTCCTTCAATTATTTCTCAAATAAATATTTAAGTGACCGCGATTTAATTTCATTATAAAATAATAATAATAATCATAACAATAATAATAAATTATTACGTAATTAAATAGTAAAGTGAACAGGAGGGGGGTAGTTTGTATATTTCAATCGACCCTTATTTATGAAATTGTTACAGTGATAATCAAGATGGCTGATGTCAGTGCGGCGGTTTAAGACAATAAAACAATCAAACAAATGAAACAAATTCACCCCTTTTTAAAAATCATCAAAAAAAAACAGGTAATAGGGGTTGTTTTTTTATTTATTAAATTATTTATCTCATTTATATAAAAAAACAATAATTTTATATTATATGCATGTAAAAAGGGGTTGATTTTATTCATGAGGGTTGTTTTGTAATATTTATTTGTAGAGGGGTTGTAAATGTGAAAGGTCCGGAAGTTATTACAGTATATCGGACAATTTTTTCATACATTTTGTTAAGTTGAAAAAAAAAATTAAATTAATCAAGGGTTGGAAATATTTCAATTCTTATCTAAATTAATATAAGGGTTGATTTTTTTTTGTTATTATAATAAAAATGCCGGTACTTGGGATTATTTGCTTGTTTTACAAAATTCCATAGATCTACTGATTTATTTTTTATTAAACAATCATATTTTACCCCATCTTTTGTTCCAGATATGTTGATAACAATATCAATAATCGATTAATTGAAGAACAATCAACATATAACATTCATTAAATAATCAATAGAACAACAAGGGTAGTTAATAAAATAGTAACAAATTTTAATGAAAAATGGAAACAACAAATGTCAAAACACCAATTAATAATAAAATGGATGAAAAACCAATTTCCATTTATTTTTCACAATTAAAAGCCATGTTGATACGGAATATTTTATTGAAGAAACGTGAAAAACGGAAAACAACAGCCGTATGTATTATTTAAAAAAACTCGCTACAATAAGAGCTATTTTTAGCTTCTAACTGTGCACTGACCCTTAAATCGCTTACTACCAAACTTACAACAAAAAAAATCACTAAATTATGTATACGGGGATTAGTAAGAATAGCAGTATAGTGTGCGCCCACTCTTATCAAATCAATTTCGAACAGTGGCGTAACATAAATTAATAAATTGTCAATATTACGCCCTCTCTATTTTTATAATGTTATTAATAATCGTACAGCGATTTAATCGAGTCAGTGTACGTTCACATTTAGTTAATTATAAAATTAAAGATTATCGAAAATTAATAATAAATCTGTTCTGATGACCTTATAAACACACCCATTTTAATCCTTTAATGGAATCCATTTGAAAAATATTTATTTATATATTATAACCCCTATGTATTGTTTTACACCCCCCGCCCCTATATTCATCCCTATATTATTGACCCTTGATCTTGATAAAAATATATAGGGATTCATTCTAATTATAACCTAAAATTAGAACAAAAAAAAAACATAACCTTGATTTCATTGATTTATATTTGATTTTTTTTTATTCTTTCTTCTATTGTTAAGAATTCAATTGTTCGTTTTTTATGCATTTATTTTACAAAATGACATCTGTCAAATCTTAATAATAAATGTATTAATCTACGCTATACGTTTTTTTTAATGCTCCAATGCTGACTTTGATAATGCGTCATAAATTCAATTGTTCTCGCTTTTCTTTGTGTATTTCTATGTAAAATAAGAGTAAGCGTTGAAAAATGAACGTACAGCGTAGCTTGATTCAATCTTTGAAAAAAACAAAATTTGGAAGTCCTAATTTTAATTTATGTATTCTTCTCTTTTGTTATTCATTCAATTGTTCTCCATATCTATACAATAATTTTTTAGTATTCACAAAGTAAGTGTTGAATTATAGTATACAAAAATTTGACAGAAGCGAATGAATTGATTTACGTCATACGTTCTTTTTTCAACGCCTATCACGATCATGATGTCTTTTTTTGTTTTTTTATTCAATAATTGCCTGTCATTTTATATGTGGATAAAATATGTCAATTGCAATTGATGTATCAAGCTACGACATGTAATGAATGAACCAATCTACGCTCTACGTTTCGATTTTAAAGCTTACATTGTGTTATTGTTATAATTGTAGGAAGTCCTATTACCATTGTATTCCTTGGGTATATTGATTGTAATGAAAATTATGATACCGAATCCGAATTTTCCATTAATGGATACACCACGTGGTGAGGCGCGCCTATTTGATCAATTTCAAAATTTTAAAAACCATACAGTTGCCGTTGTACCGGACAATAATGAAACACAAGTAAGTCCAAAAGAAAAATACAACAAGAAAAGTTTCCAAGTCCAATTTTTTGTTTGTTTGTTTGTTTGTTTCAAGGAGTTTTTACGTAATGTGAATGATTTATGGCAGGGTATGAATCAAAATTCGGACTTACATCCAATCAATTGGTTGTTATTTCCAACAAATGAAGATCTACTAACTGCCTATTGGTTACAACCGGATAAAATACCAATTGCTGTGATTTTTGAACAACCACAACCAATCAGTGGATCTTTACAGTACGTATAACCAATAAAATAAATGGTGGATCATTTGAATTTTGACAAAGTCGTTGCGTAATGAGTTGATTACGTGACAAGATGATTTTTTGTGTTTTTAGATATGAGATAAGAACAAATCCATCATTATTCGAGTTACCCGATACAACAGTTTTGTATAGTTCACCGGCATCATGTCGGCAATCGTCCAGTCATTGGTCCAGTGTATTCCCAATTGAAACCGGTGATAGTTGTCCAGTCAATCAATATTATTATTCTGGTTTTTTAGCATTACAAGCATTATTAGATTATACAAAAATACGTGTAAGTATACACAGTGTGTAAAACGATATATTACACACAGTTGTTGTCCATCATAGCTTTGTCGGTAATACAGATTACTAACTTAACCTAACAAATGTCAAATGTCGGTGATTAACAATAGTAATCTGCATTACCGACAAAACGAAGAATAAAGCCAACTGTGACTTTTTTCGCAATTTGACAGATTGATAGTGGCCGTAATGACATTAAAGTACCAGAAATATTATTGGAGATGTTCCCAAAGGAAGCATACACAGGTAATTGGATGGTAGCATTTCGTGTATTGATACCATTATATATGGTAATGGCATTATCACAATTTATTACATATTTATTGATATTGATTGTTGGTGAGAAAGAAAATAAAATTAAAGAAGGTATGAAGATTATGGGATTAAAAGATTCAGTCTTTTGGTAAGTCAATTTATATATTTTTTTTTTTTGTATAAAGCTTGATTTACATACGTATAAAACGTGTACGTTTCAAGAAATCGTGTGAATAAGCCTTAAGTCAACCATTTTATTTGTCAAATGTCACATTGTATATCGATATAGAAGAGAGAGAGATAGAAAGATGGTCGTAGATTTGTGCTGGAAAGAGATAGATTTTATGGACATGCGCACTTCTTTTTGACAATTTCAACGATTGACCTTGAACGATATTTGACGCGTCGTCATGTGTGAATCAGGCCTTAGTTATCTATGAAATCTTATGGAAATACGAGCCAAATAATCCCAAGATTATTCGATTTGTATTTAGTAAAAAACTGGCGCATCCACCATTATTGAACCATTTTTTATCGGGTTTTTATCAATTTCTCTATAAATTGAATAATGTTCATGATTTTATTCAAAAAAAATGAAATTATATACCAAGATACCGCATAAATTTGAATAGATTAGAATTTCACCCGGCGCATCCACCATTTTTTACAGTTCGATTTCTACATCTCTTTAGTTTTTTGTCAATAACTCCGAAACTAAGAAGACTATCGAAATGCGGTTTTCACTGTCAAAGACTAGAATAAATAAGCTTCACAATGATATTAAATAATTCGTTATTGTTGTTGTTCTGTATTTCTTATGAATTTTTAAATTTTCGATTTAAAATTGAGAGATGAAATTTTCAACGTATTCGATAAAAAATGAAAACATTACAGAAATTTGTAGTTATTCTATTAGGATTTGGATAAGATTTACAATATTACTCAAAAAATTAATAATTTACGCACAGTAAACCGTTAAAATATAAATAAATTGATAATTTCACCCGGCGCATCCACCATTTTTACAACTTCATTTCTACATCTTTCTAGTTTTTTCTCAATAACTTCAAAACTAGAAAAGTTATCGATATTCGGTTTTCACTGTCAAAAAATAGAATTAATAAGCTTTACAATGATGGTAAGTAATTCATTATTGTTGCTGTTTTAGTATTTTTTCTGATTTTTTGAAGTTTCGACATAATATTGGGAGAATAAATAATTAACGTATTCGACTAAAAAAAGTAAATATTACAGAAATTTGAAATCTTTTCATTAGAATTTCAATAATATTTACAATATAAACTCAAAAAAAAATCAATTTTGTATGAAAAACCGTTCAAATAAGAAAAAGTTTAGATTTAACCTGGCGCATCCACCATTTTTACACAAATGTCTCTTCTTTGATTTTTTATCAATTTCTTCAAAACTAAAAAAGTTATGTGAATGTGGTTTTTACCATAATATACTAGAATAAATTAGCTCTACAATGATACTAAATAACCTATTATTGTTAATGCTGTACTATTTTTTATGAATTTTTAAACTTTCAATGTATATTTTGACAGCAAAATTTTCAACAAATTAATATGAAAAATAGCAAAAATTATAGAAATTTACAATTATTTACTTTGAATTCGAGTAAAATTCAGCAAATTATTTAAAAAACTTACAAATAATTAACAAAAAAGTTACAAAAAGAACACTGTTGTCAAATTAACCTAGCGCATCCACCATTTTCAACAAGTAACAACGAATTTTTAATAATTTCCTTAAGACCATTACCGAAATTTAAATATTATTATCATCATTGACCAGTACATCGAAATAGCTTTTAAATGATACCAAACACAATATCGTTATCAATAAAGAAATTTTTTTTATTAAATATTTAAATTTTTCAACCCGGCGCATCCACCAATTTTATCAATCACAGTAATAACTAAGGCTTCTCCCACACTAATTTAAAATTATAATTATTATTATTATTATTATTTGATTTCAGGCTATCATGGTTTATTATCTATGGTATCTTCGTTTTATTCTTATCAATAATCTGTTGTGTCCTCTTATTCACATTACAAGTATTCCAAAATACTAATTTTTTATTGATTTTTCTACTTGTTCTCTTATATTCATTATCAATAATAATGTTTGGCTTTATGATAACACCATTTTTTGATAAATCACGTGTAAGTCTTATAATTTTTTTTTTTTTGAAAATAATTCATATAAACATTTTTTAGACTGCTGGAATTTTAGGCAATTTTGCTGTTAATATAATGAGCTTATTGTATTTTATACAAGTTTTTGTTGATAATTCAAGTTCAATTGTTTTTGGTATTGTATCATTGATTAGTTCATCAGGATTTGCATTAGCTATGGATAAGGTATGATATTATTATTATTATTATTTAATTAGTATTAAGGTACGACCATACTAATAATATACAGACGTACCTTATTCCGCCTACTTGACTAAATCTTAATTTATTATCCTGTCAAAAAAAAAATAACAAAAATTCTAGGCTTTAGTGATGGAATTGAAGGGTGAAGGTGTCAATTTTGATAATTTATGGTCCGGTCCTGGATTACCATTTGGTGGTAGTTTAATTATGATGGGTTTAGATATTGTTTTATATGGCCTACTAGCTTATTATTTAGATTGTGTTATACCGAGTAAGTTGATTTATTCTTTTTTTTATATATACAGGGTGACTTTTGTATATGTATACATATAGCAAATTCGTATGAAACTCCTATTAGTTGGCGGGCGATTCGAATAATACCTTAAGAATATGTAGGGTGGTCCCTAGAGAACATTTGAGTAAAATCAGGACTATGTAGCTCATTGGGAAATGGGTGGAATCAAATCCAATGTCCCAATATGTAGATTTTTGTAAATATTCCTATATACAATAAAAAAAATTAGAAAAGTTGCAGACCGAGTTGCAGACGCAATAATACTTCGTCTCCCTATATTGGTCATTGTTCTTTTTCATTAGCTTACCATCAATTTCCAAAATAGTGTCTCTCAACTGTCGGTGCTGGAAAAATGAGCTACGTGATCCTAATTTTTCTAAAATGTCAGTGGCCGTAAACAAAACAAATATATGAATACCCTCGACTCATTCTCAGTCATTTTACGTGTACAGCTGACTAGTGAAAATTTCGACATTGCCTAAAAAGCTCGTCTTTAGATCAATCTACAAATGAGCTACATGATCCTACTTTTGCTAAAATGTCAGTAGCTGTAAATAAAAAAAAATACGAGGCCTCTCGATTAATTCTGTCATTTTACGTGTACAGCTGACTGGTGAAAATTTCACATTGCCAAAAAAAAAAAGGTTTTTTGATCAACTTACAAATGAATCCTACTATTGCTAAAATGTCACTGGACGTAAGAAAAATTAGGAGTATTCTCGAGTCATTCTCAGTCATTTTACGTGTAAAGTTAACTGGTGAAAATTTTAACACTGCCTAAGAAAATCGTATTTTGATCAACTTGCTAATAAGCTACGTGGTTCTACTTTTGCTAAAATATTCTCTGGAGACCACCTTACAAATCCTTAAAGTATTATTCAAATTGCCCGACAACTAATAGGAGTTTCATACGAATTTGGTATACTTACAGCACCAACCCTGTAGTGATTCACTATTATTTATGTCATAGAGGGTTGTTAAAATAACTCTTAAGGGAGAGTATAGGTGCTAAAATGTCTATAAACAATATTTCATCAAATTCTCCTATTAACCGTCGACCGTAATAGTGAGTCACCCTGTATCCACTTTCGAGACTTTTCGTATCTTACAATACTGCGCATGTGCGGTATCCACTGCGCATGTGCAGTTTTCATTGCGCATGTGCAGTTTTCATTGCGCATGCGCAGAGTCTCTTGCGCTTACCGTTAACGTTTATAGTGCGGAAAGTTTCAAATTTGATTTCTATTGTTAATTACTTTAAAAATTAATTAGTAATTAATTAAAAATTCAGGTGAACATGGTGTGAAACGTTCGATTTTCTTCTGTTTGAAACCATCATTTTGGTGTAAACATAATAAAAAATCAATGCAACGGGTAAAACAACAACAACAATATAAATCAACTGGTTGTTATCAAGTTGCCATATCATCTCAATTTCAGATACCTTATTTAAATGGTGGTAGTATTGGTTCATTGCCAACAACAAATGAAGATAGCAATATTGATGTTGAACCAGTACCAAGAGAGATGAAAGGTCGGGAAGCCATTAAAATTGTTGATCTATATAAGAGTTTCCATGTAAGTGTTTTGTTGTTGCTGCGCATCTAAATTGCGCATATTAGTGGAGGGGGAAATGTCATAAGTTACATTTTTTTATGGTACTTTTTGTTGTGTAGCATTGCCGTAAGCCGGAGATCAAGGCCATTAAAGGTATCAATTTGACAATCTATGAGGGCCAAATTACTGCCATATTAGGTCATAATGGTGCTGGTAAAACAACATTATTTAATATTTTAACTGGTTTAACAGCACCAAGTAATGGTACAGCATACATTTTTGGTTATGATATACGTGATCCAAATGATATGGATGAGATACGTCGTATGACTGGTGTATGTCCACAACATGATATTTTATTTGATAATTTAACACCAAAAGAACATTTAGAATTTTTTGCTGCTGTTAAAGCAATACCATATAAAATACGTGAACATGAAGTAATGAAAATATTACGTGATTGTGATTTAATGGAGAAAGCAAATACATCAGCAAAACATTTAAGTGGTGGTCAAAAAAGGAAATTATCAATTGGTATTGCTGTAATTGGTGATCCAAAAATTATTATATTAGATGAACCAACAGCTGGTGTTGATCCATATTCTAGGCGACATATGTGGTCTGTATTGCAAAATCGTCGGCATGGTAAAGTTATTTTGTTAACAACACATTTTATGGATGAGGCTGATATTTTAGGTAAGTTTTGTCAAATGTTTTTCTTTTGCCATACTGAGAAGTCATATTCAAGACTATAAAATAAAGGAAGGAGCCTTAATTTTATATTTATAGTGCTCCTTAGATTTTGGCAAAAACTGTCTGTTGTTTTGCGGCCATTATAATAATTAGCTTTATAATTTTTGCCATAATAAGGAAATTTGGCGTCTCCTAGGGAGCTTAAGTAGTGCATATCCTGATGATGCTGAGAGGCTAAGGTAGAGCATGTAAGATGTACAAAATCAAGAAGAGTCTCAGTGCTACTTTCGGGCTGCTCTTTGAGTCAGTTTAGCCATACTGAGAAGCCCTGTACAAAATTATAAAGCAGGAAAAAGAGCCTCATTTTTACGTTTATAATACTCCCTAAATCTTAGTAAGAGCTGTCTTTTGTTTGTGGTCAACACAATAATGAGTTCTATCATTTTTCCCATATTAAGGAGATTTGGCGTCTCCTAGGAAACTAAAGTAGTGCATATCCTGATGACGCTGAGAGGCTAGGATAGAGCATGCAAAATGTGCAAGATCAATAACAGTCTTACTTCTACTTTTGAGCTGCTCTTTGAGTCAGTTTTGCTATGTATTTCTCTTTTGCCATACTGAAAAGCCTTGTACAGAATTGTAAAACAAAAGTAAAAAAGCCTCATTTTTACGTTAATGATACTCCTGAATCTTAGTAAGAGCTGTCTTTTGTTTGTGTGTCTACAAAATATTGAGTTCTATGATTTTTCCAATACTAAGGAGATTTGGCGTCTCCTAGGGAGCTAAAGCAGTGCATATCCTGATGATCCTGAGAGACTAGAGTAGAGCATATATTAACTCATTGCATGCAAGATGTACAAAACAAAGAAAAGATTCCTATTTCTACTTTTGGGCTGCTCCTTGAGTCAGTTTTACCAGTTATTTTTCTTTTGCCATACTGAGAAACCTTGCAAAAAATTGTAAAGTAAGAAGAGAAAAACTTTTTTTATGTTTATAATACTCCTTAGATCTTAGTAAAAGCCTCCTTTTGTCTATGGTCAATACAATGATAAGGTCTATGATTTTTTCCATATTAACGAGTTTTGGCATCTCCTAGGGAACTAAAGTAGTGCATATCCTGACGTAAATATATTTAACTGAAAGCTAATTTGCCATACAAAACCAAGACAAGAGCCTTATTTCTACGTTTGGGCTGCTTTTTAGCATTGAGCAAATACTAAATCATACATAATGATTAATAATTATTCGCAAAAAAATCTTTTGTTTTGATAACTTATCAATCACCTCTAAATGTTTACCATATTAAGAATCTTTAGTGTCTTCTAGAGAACTCAAAAAGTTACTACTTCTAAACTACTTTTGATGCTTTGATCAAAACATAAATGATAAGTAAGCATTAAAATATCATCTTATAAGAATGTGTCAAACAGGGGAAAAGGCCTAATTTTTACTTTATGGCCACTCCCTAGCCTTGGCAAAATTGTTTTTCTGCCTTGGCCATCAACTAGGTGTATTTCTAGACCACTTACAATCATAAAAATGCTATTTCCTGCCTTATAAATAGCTCGCAAATATCTCAAAATGAGTAAAAACGGCTCATTTCTGCCTTACTATTACTCCCTAGTTATGGCAAAAACTCTTTTACAACAATTTAATAAATTTTTTTTTATTTTTCTTTAGCTGACAGAAAGGCTGTGGTATCAAAAGGCAATATCCGTTGTTGTGGTAGTTCATTATTTTTAAAGAATAAATTCGGTATTGGTTATCATTTAACATTAGTATTAGATGGTATATGTCGTGAACATGCTATAACACGTCTTGTTACACAACATGTCCAAAAAGCTGAGAAAGCCCGTCGACATGGTCGTGAATTAAGTTTTATATTACCACATAATGCTGTTGATAATTTTGCATCATTATTCTCAGCTATTGAACAAGAAATTAATAATAAATCAAGTAAACTTGGTAAACTCTAAAGCTCTACTTAAATTACTCGACACAAATTAAATTTTAAACAATTCTCAGGTATTTCAAGTTATGGCGTTTCTATGACAACATTAGAAGAAGTCTTTTTACATTTAGAACGTGATGATGAAAGTGAATGTACAATGGATAATCTATCGAAAAAAATGGTGCGCAGTCGTGCATTAAGTCGTAGCTTAAGTCTACAAAGTAAAAGTACTAGTTATCAATCATTACAGAATGAAGGTAATAATTTGACAGTTCAACAAGATGGTAAAGGTAACTAACTCACTACTAGATGGCGCGATATTAGCGTAATTTTATTGTATTTTTGTTCCAATAGATGGCGTAATTTCTGATCAAACACAAATTGGTGGTTTAGAGATAATAAGTGAGACACGTTCACCAATCCAAGGTATTGGTTTAGAAAAAATTGAATGTAAACCAAATTCATTTATTATAATGATTGCATTATTACGTTTACGTTGTTTACGTCTTATACGTGATATACAAAAATTATATTTTATGATTTTATTACCATTATTTTTGGCAACTGTTGGTTTATATTTTAATAGTATCCAAATTTTGGAACAGAAATCATCACCATTAATATTAAATAGTAGTACATATGGTGAACAAACAAAATTTGCTATCCATAATGGTACAAATGGTACTAATAATTTGGATCCATTTCTGGATGAATTAATAACAATAGGTGTTAAAAATATTAATATAGAGTATAATGGTAGTTTTCCATTATTATTAGAAATAAGTCCACATATGGTTGCATTAAATATAAATCGTTTTAATGATCCTGATTTTAATCTAACTATCATCTATAATGATACAGTACAACATAGTTTACCTGTTGTTATGAATTTAATAAGTAACGGACTGTATAGGTACGTTTAATTGGAGATAGTCTGTATATTTTGATGTATATACAGAGTGGTTCACTAATATAGGTCTAAATGGTATATTACAGTTTCTAATTGGTGGAATTTGATGAAATTTTGTTTATAAGCGTTTAGTTACCCAAATTATCCATAGAGAGTGTTTTGGTATCTGTATCAACCCTTATATAGGGGTTAGCACACCATTAACTCTTATTTTACAAATGATGTTTTTTTATAACGTTTTTAGATTTTGTGGTTGATTTAAAGGGGGGTTTGATTATATGATTAGTAGGCTAAAATTGATGGTTTTTGAGATATTTTGATTTTTTGGTCAAATTTTGATTTTGCAATTTTTGATAAAATAACGTAGATATCTTAGGAACAATTGTTGTTTAACGTTTAAAATTTGACACTTGAGTAGTTATCGATTATCTCAGCCGGTTGAGTATTGTTAATTTATTTGGAAAACAAAAATGGCGCATCCACCATTTTTTACTTGTTTGCGGTTTGTTCTCATTTTCTTTAAAACTAGAAAAGTTATCTGAATGCGGTTTTCACTATCAAATACTAGAATAAATTAGCTTTTTAGCTTTAGTAAACAGTCTATTGTTAATGCTGCTTAAGTATTTTTTATGAATTTTTGAACTTTCGATTTAAAATTTAAATATTCGATAAACTTGATCAAAAACAGTAAAAATTACAGAAATTTCCAGTTGTTCCATTGAAATTTGAATAATATTCAAAATACTATATGTAGAAAATTAATCCGGCGCATCCACCATTTTTACCATTTATTTTTACTACCTTGCGCTTTTTTATTGATTTTTCTAAAACTACAAAGGTTATGCAATTGCGGCTTTCACTGCCCGATAGTAGAATAAATAAGCTTTACAATGATGGTAAATAATTCATTATTGTTGAGGTTAGAGTATTTTTTTTTAATTTTTAAACTTTTCACTTAAGATTGGGAGATGAAATTTTCAACAAATTCAATCAAAAAGAAGCAAAAGTAGCATAAATTTCAAGTTATTCCATGCAAATTTAACAATATTTAAAATTCTACGAAAAAAGGTTGAATTATGTACTAAAAAACGTATAAATAAGAATAAGCTAAAAATCAACCCGGCGCATCCACCATTTTTACTATTGGGGTTTTTTTTTTACATCTCCTTAGTTTTTCATCGATTTCTCCAAAACTAAAAAGGTTATCCAAATGCCGCTTTCTCTACCCGAAAGTAGAATAAATAAGCTTTGCAATGATGGTAAATAATTCATTATTGATTCTTAGTATTTTTTGTGAATTTTTAAACTTTTGACTAGAGATTGGTAGACGAAATTTTTAATGAATTCAGTCAAAATGAAACAAGAATAACAGAAATTTCAAGTCATTTCATTCAAATTTGAATAATATTTAAAATATTACCAAAAAAATTGAATTATTTACCAAAAAACCACATAAATATAGATTAATTCAAATTTTACCCGGCGCATCCACCATTTTTACAATTTGTTTTTTACATTTCCTTAGTTTTTACTCATAAATCGACAACTAGGAAAGCTATCCAAATGCGGTTTTCACTATCACATACTAGAATTAATAAGCTTTACAATGATAGTAGAGAATTCATTATTGTTGCTGTTTTAATATTTTTTATGATTTTTCAAACTTCAACTTAAAATTGGAGAACGAAATTTTCAACAAATTCAATCAAAAAGAAGCATACTAATACAAATTTCAAATAATTCCATTCAATATGAATAATATTCTAAAGATTACCATAAAAAAATTGAATTATTTATCAAAAATCCACATAAACATAAATAAATTAAAATTTAACCCCGCGCATCCACCATTTTTTAAATTTGTTTTTTACATCTCCTTAGTTTTTCACTCATAACTAGAAAACTAGAAAAGTTGTCCAAATGCGGTTTTCACTATCACATACTAGAATTAATAAGCTTTACAATAGTGGTAAATAATTCATTATTGTTCTTATTTTAGTATTTTTTATGATTTCTTAAACTTTCATTTTAAAATTGAGAGACGAAATTTTCAACGGATTCAATAAGAAATGCAAACATTACAGAAATTCGTAGTTATTTTATTAGCATTAGAAAAATATTTACAGTATTACTCACAAAAAACTAAATTTTGTACAAAAAACCGCATAAATATATATAAAAAATATCATTTAACCCGGCGCATCCACCATTTTTACAACTTGATTTTTATACTACTTTAGTTTTTTATCAATAACTTCAAAACTAAGAAAACTATCAAGGTGCGGTTTTCACTGTCAAATACTAGAATAAATAAGCTTTACAATGATGGTAAATAATTCATTATTGTTGTTGTTTTAGTATTTTTTATGAATTTTTAAATTTTCGATTTAAAATTGAGAAACGATCTTCTCAACAAATTCAATCAAAAAGAAGCAAAAATAACAGAAATTTCACATCATTCCATTTTAATTTGAATAAAATTCAAAATACTACTAAAAAAAATGAATTATCTACCAAAAAACGTATAAATACGAATAAGGTAAAAATTAATCCAGCGCATCCACCATTTTCACAATCCGCCTTACGTCTCCTCCAATTTTAATTAATTCCTCCAAAACTAGAAAAGCTATCTGGATGCGGTTTTCACTGTCAAATATTACAATAAATAAGCTTTAAAATGATGATAAAAGATTTATTGTTGTTGCGGCTTTAGTATTTAATATGAATTATTTAAATTTCTACTTAAGATTCGGAGACGATATTTTCAACGAGTTCAGTCAAAAAGAAGCAAAAATGACAGAAATTGCAAGTTATTCGATTGGAATTTTATCAATGTCCACAATTTCACACAAAAAAAATTGAATTATGCACAGTAAACCGCTTAAAAATGAATTAATTTACAATTTAACCCGGCGCATCCACCATTTTTACAAATTTAATTTTTACATCTTGTTAGTTTTTCATCCATAACTTCAAAACTAGAAGCCTTATCTGAATGCGGTTTTCACTATCACATACTAGAATAAATAAGCTTTACAACGATGGTAAATAGTTTGTTGTTATTACCGCTTTAGTATTTTTTATGAATTTTTAAACTTTCTATTTGAAATTGGGAGAAATTATTTTCAACAGATTCGATAAAAAAGCAAACATTACACAATTTTGGAGCCAAACCATTAGAATTTCAATAATATTCATTATATAACTCAAAAAAAAAATTATGTAGAAAAAATTGTATCAATATGACTAAAAGTTTAGAAATAACCCGGCGCATCCACCATTTTTCTACTTTTAAGCTTCTATAAATTATTGAATAAAAATAAAAATTAATTACAATAAAACTAAGACAGATAAACAATAATGGTGAAAATTATAAAAAAGTGTACTTTTTAAAGTACTTAAATTCAAAATTTCAAATTTCTAACAATAAAATATTTTGAGATAAGTCAATTTTTATCAGAGACTGCTAAAGTCAAAATTTTATAAAAAAATCAAGATATCTCAAAAATTATCAACTTTAACCTACTAATTATATAACCAAAAACTTCATCAATTCAACATTAGAATCTTAAAATATAATTTGATTCCCAAAATAAAAATTAAGGGTGTACTACCCTTAATACCGGGGGTAGTTAAAACCATAAAAATCTTCCCTATACAAAGCTTATGTGTTAAAACGTCTACAATCAAAATTTTATCAATTTTCACCAATTATAAATATATCTATTAAGATTTTAAGCCCATTATAGTGAATCATCCTGTATATTACAGTTGTACAAATCAGTTTTGTCTAATTTTTAAATTTATTTACCAATTTATAAAGGATGTTAAATCAAGAACGTTTACGTTATGAACAATGGGAACCAATTGTAATTAAAGCATTACCATTTCAACAAACTGCCCAACCGGAACAATTCAATTTTGGCATCTTTTCAGCTACAACATTCATGGGGATGATTTTTGTTTTAGTACCAGTTAGTTTAGCCATCGATATGGTCTATGATCGGGAAGTATGTGAAAAATTTCTTAATAAAAAGTGTTCCATTTGATTTAAAACTATTAACCGAATGAAAATTCAAGTTCGGCCTGAAATCACCCGAAATTTCGGCCACACCGAAACTCTATATTCGTGAATCTATTGTGGACTAATTTTATTACTTAGGCAAACTGTTAAGTCCGTTTCGGTTACGGTTTCAATTTCGGCCACTTTCGGCCACACCGAAACTCTATATTCGTGAATCTATTGTGGACTAATTTTCTTACTTAGCCAAGCTTTAATGTAAGTTTCGGTTGCGGCTTTGGCCGAAAGTGAGACCGAAACCGAATGGTTTCGGCTGTAAATTCTGTTTCGGCCATACACCATTTAAAACCTTACTAATTATCTTAAATTCGTGTTTAGTGAAATGGAACACTTTGTATGTACATATATTCTAATAATTTCGTGGTTTTTTTTTTGTAGATTAAAGCAAAAAATCAATTACGTGTAAATGGTTTAAGTTTCACTATGTATTTTATTACATATTTTGTTGTTTTAGTTGGTTTAATGTTTTTAATATGTTTATTATTAATAATAATAATAATATTATTTGATATACCACCATTACGTGATTGGCCAGCATTATTTATATTAAGTTTATTATTATTATTATATTGTCCATCATCAATATTATTTAGTACATGTGTTAGTTATATATTTGATAAGACAGATTCAGCACAATCAATTTTACCAAATATTGCAACATTTTTAGGTTGTATACCATTTTTTTTAGTTATTTTCTTAGATATGTTACGTATTGGTGGTAAATCAGCATTTATATTACATATAATATGTTCATTATTAAATACAATGTATATACCATATGCTATTATATATTATGTACAACGTGTTTATATAATGTGTAATGTTAATTTTGCATGTACAAAATTAACATTAAGTGATTATTTAACAGATGAAATTATTGTTATGTTTATTGGTATATTTATAAATATACCATTTTGGTTTTGTATTTTACGTATTGTTGATATAAAGAAGAATGGTGGACATGTTGCTGATGCCTTTAAATTTTTACATGTAAGTACAATTTTTTAATTTATAAAAAATTTGAATACGGTCCTGTTGAAATTTAACAATTTTTCAAATATCGAATACGGTTCTGTTGAAATTCTGTATCAATCTGATTGGTTAAACAATTTCTAAACCAATAGAATTGAAGTAGTCGAGAAGGACCGCCCATTTTACACAGAGACGGCTTCAGATATATGTGAGCCTGACAATCTGTACTCATGGGGGTCTCAATTGGAAATAATAAGAATAATGTTGGTTTTTGGTCTTTGGAACTTTAGTTTTTAATCAAAATTTCATCGTTAATAATTAAATTTTACAGAGGCGGCTTGAGATGAGAGGGTTTTCCATTTTCTCTCCTTTTTGCTTTTGTTTTGTTCTTTTGTTTTCTTGTTATTCTTTCTTTTTTTGCAAGTTTTTCTTTTTTACAGCTCTTCTACCTCTCTTTTCTGTATTTCATTAATTCTTTCTATCCTGCTATTTTATATCATCTCTCTCTCTCTCTCTCCTTTGCTTCTATTTTTTTCCTAGCTTCCTTCATCTTTTTCTAACTTTCTCTGCTGTCTTGCGTTCGTTCTTTCTTCCTCTTCTATCTATCTTTCTGTCCCTCTTATATAATCTCCTGTTTTATTTCTTTATTTCCTGTCTTCCTAATTTTCTCGTCTGATCTTCTTTCTTGCCTTCTTTCTCACCTGCCTTAAGTTCTTTTTTCTTCTCTTGTCTTATTTTTTCTTCGTTTCTACTATCTTTCTTTTTTCTGTCTTTCTATACTTACACCCTCTTTGCCTTTCTTACTTTTCTTCTATCTTTCTTACTTTATTTTCTTCCGTTATTTTCTTTTTCTTCTTCTCTTTCTCTCTCTCTTTTTTCCGTCCCCCTCTGTCCTTTTATCCACCTGTTCTGTCTTTCTATCTCCTTCCTTCCTTCATATTTTTCTATATTTCTCTCCTATCTTACGTTCTTTCTTTCTTTCTTTCTTCATCTCTTATCTCTCTTTTCTTCTATCCCCTTTTATTTATTATCTTCTGTTTGTGTTTTATTCTTTCTTTGTTTTCATCTGTTTTTATTTTTTTTCTCCCTTTCCTATTTTATCTCCTATCTTCCTACATTTCTCGTTTGTTTTTCCTTATTTCTCACCTGGCTACTTTCTTTTTCTCGCTCTTTCTTTCTTCTCTACTATAGATCTTTTTTCCCTTTTCTGCTTTTCATACCTCTTTTGTGCATTTCTTTCTTCATTCCCATCATTCTTTCTTTCATCATTCTCTTCCCTGTCTTTCACTCATTCTCAATCTTCCCTCTTTCTCTCTCTCTCTCTCTCTCTATCTGCCTTTTGTTCGTTCTTCTCCCTCCATCTATCTCTTTCTTTCTTGTTCCTTTTTCCATGTTTTTCTATCTTTCTCTTCTGCCTTACGTTCTTCTTCTTTTCTTCCTCTCCTATCTCTCTTTTTCTATCCCCTTTTATTTCGTCTCTTCTACCTTTCTTTCTTTATGACCCTTCTATCTATCTCTCTTTCTCTCTTCTATATTCACTTAATTTTTTCTATCACCTTCCTTCTTTATTTTTTTCTCTCCGTTGTTTCTGTCTTTCTTTCTCTCCTGCCTTATGTTCTTTCTTTCTTTCATCGTTTTCTATCTCTCTCCTGTTACTTTCTCATTCTTCTTTCTTTTCGTCTGCATTTCTTCCTCTCTTGTTTTCTATCTTTATTTCCTGTCTTGCTACTTTTCTCGCCTTTTCTTCGTTCTTTTTTTCTTTCTCACCTGCCTTCTAATTTTTTCTCTTTTCTATCTTTTTATTCCTTTATTTTCTTCTTTGTTTTTCTCTCGTTCTTGTCTTACTTTTGTTCTTTTCCATCCTTCTATCCCTATCATCTGTCTTTCTTTCTTCTTCTACCCTGCAAGTTTTTATATCTTTCTCCTTTGCCTGACGTTCATTCTTTCTTGCTCTTCTATCTGTTTTTCTTCCTATTTCTTTTTATTTTGTTTCTCGTGCTTCTCTTTTTCTCTTACCTTTCATCTTTTCTCTTCTGTCTTTCTACCTTATATTCTTCTTTCCCTATCTCTGTTTCTATCCCTCTTTCTCACTTTTCTTTCCTTTGTTTATGCTTCAATTTTCTTTCCTTTTCACCTCTCTCCTCTTTTTCTTTCTCGCCTTCCTTTCACCTTTTCTCATGATCTTCCTTCATTTCTTTCTTTCTTTTTTTCCTAAATGTACAATTTACAACCTCTAAAGCCCACAAAAGTTAACTTGACACTATTCTTATATTACCATTATTATTATTATTATTATTATTGATAGGGGCCCATCCAGCTCTTGATCCGACCCTGTTTAAATTGATGCAATTTATACAGTGTGTCCATTAAATGTTGTACCATTTCGATTTCAGACCAAAAAACGTGAAGAAACAAATGAAGATATGACAGAATTCAGTGATATTGGCGAGAATGAAGATCAAGATGTTAAAAATGAACGACAAAAAGTGAAAAATTTAATCGATTGTCATGTAGCTAACCCTCCAGTTGTTATGGTGCATGTAAGTTTAATTAGTACTTGAATTTTTTTTTTAATGAATTTATTATTGCCACTCACATTTGTGATAGTTTCTGAATTTAAATATAAACAATCAATAAAGTACAGAAGAAAAACAACTGAACGATTTTGAAATGTCACTTTACAAAAGGGCGCAAGATAGAAAAAATTGTATAAAAACTCGTTTCAGAAGTCAATTCTTGCACTCGACCATTGAAAAAACTCGCGCTAGAGTGGCCGTTTTTTAAACTTGGTCTCGTGCAGTAATTATCGACTTCTAAAACTCGTTTTTTAATGCACTATTAATTTTTAATTATAAAAAATTGTAATTAATAGAATCTTCATAAGGAGTATACGAAGAAGGAGTTCCGTTGTGATTGTTGTTGTTGTAAACGTGACGAAGAACCGGACCAAACAAAAATCGCCATCAAATCCTTATCATTAGCCGTGGATGCTGGTGAAGTTTTCGGCCTATTAGGCCACAATGGTGCTGGTAAAACAACAACAATGAAAATTATAACAGCAGAAGAGGCACCGACACGTGGCCGTGTCCAAATCGGTGGTGAATCCATCACATCCAACATGAATGATGCTTTCAAACTCTTAGGTTATTATCAACGCCATCTAGAATCAATCATGTACAACACTAATGACACTTTTTCAAACTTTTAGGTTATTGTCCACAACACGACGCCCTCTGGAAGAATATCACAGTACGTGAACATTTAGAATACTATGCTGCTATCCGTGGCGTTCCCTATGGTGAAATACCGAAAATAATCAATGCTTACTTATCTGGTTTACAAATCTATGAACATGCTGATAAACAAACACAACAATGCTCAGGTGGTACAAGACGTAAATTAAGTTTCGCTATGGCTATGGTTGGTAATCCAAAGGTTGTACTATTGGATGAACCAAGTACAGGGATGGATCCGCGTAGTAAACGTTTCTTATGGGACACGATTTTGGCGAGTTTTCAAGGTAATCGGGGTGCCATCCTTACAACACATTCAATGGAAGAAGCTGATGCTTTATGTTCACGTGTTGGTATCATGGTCAAAGGTGAATTACGTTGTTTGGGTTCAACACAACATTTAAAGAATCTTTATGGGGCTGGTTATACACTCGAAATGAAATTGAAGGGTGGTGATGATCGTACCCCTACAACTAGTTGTGATTATACTATTGATGATGATGATGATGATGATGATATAATCACAAATCGTTCAACTGTATTACGTGATTTTGTTAAAAATCTATTTCCGGATTCTGTTTTACAAGAGAGTTTTGCTGATCGTTTGGTATTCAGTGTGCCACAGAAGAGTGTCCCATCGTTAGCTGATTGTTTTATGCAACTTGAGAAAGGTACTTTTTTTTGGTTGAGCCTTGTACAAATATTGCGACACGAGCGCCTATTCCGCTATGAGAGTACCTGTCCCACTAGGGGAGTACCTATTCCGCTATGAGAGTACCTGTTCCGCTATGGGAGTACCTATTCCCCACTAGGGGAGTACCTATTCAGCTATGAGAGTTCGTGTTCCGCCATGATAGTACCTGACCCACTAGGAGAGTCCCTGTTCGACTAGGAGAGGACGTATTCCTCGATAAGAGCACCTGCCCCACTGAGGGAGTACATATTCCACCATGAGAGTTCCTGTTCAGCTATAAGAGTTCCTCTTCAGCTATGAGAGTTCCTGCCCCGCTAGGAGACTTCCTGTTCCGCTATGAGAGTAGCCGTTCCGCTACAAGAGTTTCTGTCCCGCTGAGAGTTCCTGTTCCTCTAGCAGAGTTTCTGTTCCTCTAGCAGAGTTCCTACCTCGCTACGAGAGTTCCTGCTCCACTAGGAGAATTTCTGTTCCTCTATGAAAGTCCCTGTCCCGCTATGAGAGTACCTCTTCCGCTAGGAAAATACCTATGACTAACTATGAGAGTTCCCGTTCCGCTATGAGAGTGCCTGCCCACTAGTAGAGTTCCTGTTCTGCTGAGTTTCTGGCCCGCTATGAGAGTACCTGCCCCACTAGCAGAGTTCCTGTTCCGCTAGTAGAGTCTCCAGCTATGAGAGTACCTGCCCAACTAGGAGAGTCTATTCCGCGATGAGAGCTCCTGTTCCGCTATGAGTACCTGTTCCACTATAAGAGTTCCTGTTCCACAAGGAGAGGACCTATTTCTCGATGAGAGCACCTGCCCCACTAGGGGAGTACCTATTCCGCTATGAAAGTTCCTGTTCAGTTATGAGAGTACCTGTTCCACTATAAGAATTCCTGTTCAGTTATGAGAGTTCCTGTCCCGCTAGGAGAGTACCCGTTCCGCTACAAGAGTTCCTGTCCCACTAGGAGAAATCCTATTCCACGATAAGAGTTCCTGTTCCTCTAGCAGAGTACTTGCCCCTCTATGAGAGTTCCTGCTCCACTAGGAGAATTCCTGTTCCTCTATAAAAGTCCCTGTCCCGCTATGAGAGTACCTCTTCCGCTAGGAGAATACCTGCCCAGCCATGAGAGTTCCTGTTCAGTTATGAGAGTACCTGCCCTACTAGGAGAGAGCCTATTCCGATATGAGAGCTCCTGTTCCGCTATAAGAGTTGCTGTTCTGCTATGAGTTTCTGTACCACTATAAAACTATCTGCCCCGCTGTGAGAGTACCTGCACGTACGTTGCAAGGCGTGCGTTACACAATTTTTCAATAAATTATCCGCAATTAAAGCGCTATGCATTGTTAACTGTAATAATGTGTGGTGATTTGCCTCAAGTTGGCGCAGCCCTAGCAATGTTTGTACAAAACTTAAGTCATATCCGCCATTAATAACCTAACATTTCCAGCTAAAACCGAATTGGATATCGAAGAATACAGTTTCAGTCAAACAACATTAGAACAAGTTTTCTTAAAATTTGCCCAATACGATGAAATAAATGGTGAATCAACTTTTGAATAGAAGAGAAAAAAAAATTGAGGTTATGTTGTTATATAATTATGGCCTAATTATAAGTTCTCCCACAATTTTTAAAAATAGTGCCTAATTGATATAATTGTGTATATAAAAAAAATAGTCGCTTGCTATCTTTTTCTTAATCATTTACTTAAATATCTAACTTTCTCTCTCTCTTATCTGTATTATTTTGCATAACTAAGAAAAACTGAAGAAAAAAACGTATAAACATTGAAGTGTTCATTAATTAATTAATTAATTGAGAAATTAAATTAATTGGGATTTGGGGTTGAATTGATAACAACAATAATAAAATTATCAAATAATTAAAAAAAAAACTCGTTGATTAGTAGAGAAATTTTGAAAATTTTTACTTTTAACTGCAATAATTATTAATTATAATTAACTGAAGAAACAAAAAAATAAATAAAGAAAATGTATCAATTACATACGTAATAAATAAAAAGAATCTATTGCTAATTAGTTTGATTATTTCAAATACGGTCCTGTCTATTTAAATTTAACCAATCAACATCGACATTGAATTGATTTGATTGGTTCAAATATGGTGCCAAATTCAAACGTATCCAACTCGATTTACAAATTAGAAAAAGTAGGCGTTTGCTCTAATTTTATCGGTCGAAAGACGGCGCTAAATTCGAATCAACCAATCAAAAACATCCACTTAGTACTATCTGGATTAATTAACAAATATAAATTGATTTTTTTTATTGAATTTTCGGGGAAAAACAGAATTATTTTATACTAAATCCAGTACCACTGAACGCTTTAAATTCATTCCGTTCTTCTTCTTTAGATGGTTTTATTGTTCTACGTATAAATCTCAATGTACCAATTTGATAATCGTAATCTGGTATACCACGAATATATGTTGGTTTTATTATAGATTGATCATTATTATTACTATTGTTATTATTATTATTATTATTATTTGTTGTTGAATCTTTACGTTTTTTACCATCTAAACGATTACCAGCACCACGGAATGCAACAAAACCAGTTGGTTCTGGCATTAAATCAGCTGGATCAACATTCATTTCTTCATCTTCAATTTTTTTATGTTCTGGTTCTTTATAACCAACAGGTGGTGCAAATTCCACCTATATAAAATATTTTTAATTAAATTCAATCATAAATTAGTGAAAAAAAGTTTCAATTGAAACGGCAGGATTTGAACCCACAACTCCAAATTCGATACTTAACGTGTTTAGTATTATAGAATAGATTCATAGAAATTGATAAATTTAACGCTACAGGTTCAATTCTCACCGTTAAAATTGAACTTTTTTTCAATTTTTTTTTCAAGTATTTTTGATTCTTACATTCATATCACATTCAATGATACTAATAGCATTACCAGGTTTCGTTTCTAATACACATAATTCATAGACTTTTTGATTGTATTTAACGGCAATAACATCACCTGTTGTTAAACAAGCAAATGAACGTAAACAATTCTCTAATACAGCTTTAGGATTTGTTATATCTAGAAAATCGGTTGATAATGGTTGGAATTTTGCAAATGTACCAACTGGTAATGAAACACTCTCCATTTGTACAAAATCACCTTCTTCCAACACCATATTTTGCATCATCTTCAATCGAAAAAAAAATGTAAATTACAGTGTACAAAAAAAGGGTAAGAATAGGGTTTTTAAGTATTTTTGTGTGGTCATTATTATCTCTGCACTATATTCAAGAATTCGACGTTGCCAGATGTCGTTTACATATATAAATGAGACCACACCTCCTGCTTCCACCACAAAGTTGTTGTTTTTTTATTCATTTCCTCTTTGTATGTTTCCCATTCTGTTTATTTATTTCATTCTTTTTTTCACCATTTGATATCCTTGCCATTGTATTAGCAACTGCTATAAGCAGGAGGCGTGGTTTTCTCTATAAATGGCAACGTTGAATTCTTAAACATAGTACAGATACAATTTTCGCACGTCGAATCGACATACAATTTGTCTTGAGGACCTTTAAAAACCCCATTCTTATCATATTTAATGGGACATTTAATCATACCCATAACGGTAGATAGACATTGCCCTCATCAGCAACAAATTCCAAAACACCACAATGTGTAACCCGTCCAGTTTGCTTATTGGTTAATTTAAACAACATTGGATAATTGATGTTTAAACGTGTTAATTGTTCTAAAGCTGATGGTGGCATTATTACTAAAAAAAAAACAATAAAAATTAATTAATTAGAGAATTAATCAATGTAAAAAATTAATTACTTTTGCCACCACGTTCAACATCTTGCCGTTCATTACCAGGTAACATTGCCACAGAATGGCATTTGTAAGTTACATTAAATGGACGTGGTATCTCAGGGAACATATTAAAACCAAATTGGAACTATAATTATAAATTAATAATTAATTAGATTAATTTAATTTAATTTAATTTTCAAGAAAACTAAATTTACCATTTTTATTGTTGTTTTTTTTTCTTATTATTTATATATGAAAATTTCAACGATAACAAAACAATTTTTGACAGCAGACAATGATATGTCAAAAATACTGTCAGATTTGTTTTTTAATTCTAATTTTATAAAATTCTAATAGATGTCTCGCAATTGACATTTGAAAATTACAGTCACTAAGTATATACAGTACCGCAAATGACCGCCATTTTGGATCAAAATTTATGGGGACATTTGAATTTTAAACTATAAGTTGGTGACATTGAGAAGTAGAATTTAAAATCAAGATATCTGACTCCATGACAGATTATTACAAATGCCGTCATCTAATATTAATGTATTTAGTAATTAATTAATATTACTTCCATATCATTTATCAATTTTAATTTTGATTTTGTCATTTTAACAATTCTATTTGTCCAAGTACGGCCAACGAAACGATTGTAAACTTACTAAGAATTCATAATCGTTGAAGTACGGCAACCAGGCCGTCAGCGCACGCACGAATGCCGCCATTTTGGATCAAAAATTTGCTTTTTTTTTTTCTCTCTCTAACACATTGGCCCATACAATTGCGGTACTGTGTATATTTAGTGACTGTAATTTGAAAACCTATACTTTATCCACTATAACGTGACAGTGGTGTTTATTCAACAATATTGTTAAATTAATATTTTTTAACTATTTTGCGTCTATTATAGCCCCATTTCGAAACTGATTACTGTTTCGAAATGAACTCAGGCATATTATTATAAAAAAAAACGCGTCTCAGAAGTGCACTCGTAGTTAATTAAACTCCCCGTTTAGTAGCTAGTTTTACAAACTTGGACTCGTGCAATAATTGTCGATTTCTGACACTTATATTTGAATATATCATTTTCCATCAAACACCGTTGTATTAAGAGGCCATAACTATACCAATTTTGAACCAATAAGAAACCCTATAACACACTAGTATGTTATATCTATAACACACTGATATGTTAATAATTATTTCTATTTCGCCTTTTAAGGCAATAAAAAAGTACTTTAATACATACTAAAGTACTTTTTTAGTGTTCTCTAATAACTAGTGTACTCTTTTTTGTTAAAGTTGGTAGCTGGACGTTTGCCACTTAAATCCAACATTTTATTTACAGTGTTTTACTTGCAATCATTTAGAATTTTATTATAAAAAAAATTATAGCAGTGTTACCAGTCCTAATTTTTTAATAATGTAAATATCTAAAAAAATTTAAAGGAAAACAAATGACAGGTTTAACAAACAAAACAATTGAAATAAAATTAAATTTCTAATTATTACGTTAACAATACCAACCACTAAGAAATCCCCTAAATTTCAAAATTTTTTTTTTTAAAAAAGGGTACAAAGAGGTGTAAAATAGAAAAAAAAGTAGTATAAGAAGTCGTTCCAAAAGTCATATTTTTAAACAATTACTAACACGAACAAAGTATAATCTCTAGTGTTGGTGGACAGACTGTAGTTTAAAAGAAATATTGGAAATATCTAATACAACGACGTATATGGATAAATATAGCTCCAAATACCAAATTTTACAAAAATAATTATTAGCAATAATATTTCAAGAAAAATTGATTAAAATTATAAAATAATAAGAGAAATTAGATTTATTTAAACCGTTTTCAAATTGATTTTTGTTTAATATTAAGAGAAAAAGTTTGATAAATAAAAGCAGTGCAAAGAAAAAATACAAGATGGCGCTTGACAGATTTCTTCATTATCGACAGAGTTATCGGTGTACTTTTTAAAATTATTTTATAAATAAATTAAAATAAAATAATAAATTGATCATTGTCAAAAAAAACTCATATTTTCTCATTTTTTATCAATTATTATCTAAAATTTATATTATTTTTATCGATAAAGAAATAAAATTCTGAAAATAGTTGGCTATGAATTTTTATAAACGTCATACGTCAATAATGAAAATATCAATCGAAATTTTAGAATTATCAAATTATTTACAGAAATTAAATTAAATTAAAATGTAATTTACCAAAATTTCAATTTAAATAAAAGTAACAAAATAGAAAACTGTAATAAATAACGATAAAAAAATCTATAACATAAAAGTTCAAGAAATTATCAATAGATGGCTACGGTGAATCTAACCTCAAAATTACGCCCAAATTCCGAAATATTTTCCTAACAATAATTATTATTAATATTGTTAATTAAGTAAAAAAATTAATTAAAAATCCAATAAATTACAGGTAAGCGACTAATTGAATAAATTAAGAAAAAAAATTCTAGAATATTCGCACCATTTTGAGATATTTTTAAATTTTCAGGTCAATATACTAAAAATACACCTAAATGGATTAAAATTAGAAATCGAGAACATTCGATTTACTAAATAAATACCACTAACGCATTAAGTTACCGACTAGTTTACAATTACAAGTGTGTTACAATTACTTAATTAAATTACTTAAGACGGTAAAAATGGGTAGTGAAAATCATCAATTACAAGAAGAAGAAGAAGCAATTAAATTAAAAGAAAAAGGCAATGAATTATTTAAAAATAATCAATACGAGAATGCTATAAAAAATTATACAAAAGCTATCAATTTATTAATAAATCAACAAACAAAACGTGCACAAAATGAATTAGCAAACAATTATAAAAATCGTGCTGTTTGTTATTTAAAATTACAAAAATTTAATGAAACAATCAATGATTGTAATCAATGTTTAAATATTATAAAAAATGACCCAAAAGCATTATATCGACGTTGTCAAGCATATGAATCTATAGGTAAATATGATGAAGCATATCAAGATGCAACACAAATCTTTAAACATAATCCAAATAATAAAGAAATACAACCAATATTACAACGTTTATATCAAATTATACAAAAGAATTTAAATGAAAATTCACAAATACAAAAAAAAATCGAAAGTATGTCAATGATATTATTTGATAATCAAAATGATGATGATGATGATAAACGTGAAATAGCTGTACAAAATTTATTAGTATTAGCACGTGAAAAATATGCTAGTGATTTAATAATAAAAACAAATATTTTACATAAAATCAAACAATTATTAAAAATTGAAAAAAATCGTAAAATTTATATAAATACAATCCGTATAATAAGTGAATTATGTAAACATACACCAGAACAAACAATTAAAATTATAAAACAATACGGTATTCCATGGTTATTAGAATTGTTAGATTCAAATGATCAAGAACAAGTGAATAGTTGCCAATATTGTATCCAAATAATATTAAATACTTTATCTGGTATGGATACTAAAGAAGAGACTAAACCGAAAAAAGAATTATGTGATTTGTATCGTAATGAAATTGATACGATTTTAACAACATTGTGTTGTTCGATTAATAATCAAGCTTTATCTGGTCAAGGTCGTGATGCTATCATTGAATTATTAACAAAGAATATCAATTATGATGCATTAAATTGGTCGGAACGTTTAATTGAATTGAATGGTATTGAACGTTTATTAGAATGTACATCAGAATTAGAAGAATTCCATTATGAGAGTTCAATGAATATTACAAAATCTACAAGTACTATAGCTACAGTATGTTTAGCACGTATTTATGAGAATATGTATTATGATGAGGCTAAACAACGCTTTTTAAAAAGAATTGAAGATTTTATACGTGATAAATTATTAACACCAGATATTGAAAGTAAGATACGTTGTTGTGTTATAATAACTGCATTATTACGTGGACCATTAGATATTGGTAATATTATAATAAGTAAAGATGGTATAATTGAGATGATTTTAGTTATGGCAAATACAAAAGATGATTTATTACAACAGAAAGTAGCTTGTGAATGTTTAATAGCAGCTGCTTCAAAACAAGATAAAGCACAAACAATAATAAAACAAGGTATAACAATATTAAAAGATTTATATAAAAATTGTAATGATGATAGTATACGTGTACGTGCATTAGTTGGTTTATGTAAATTAGGTACAAGTAGTGGTACAGATTGTACATTACGTCCATTTCAACAAGGTTCAAATAATAAATTAGCTGAAGCATGTCGACGTTTCTTATTAAATCCAAAAAAAGATCAAGATATACGTAAATGGGCATGTGAAGGTTTAAGTTATTTAACATTAGATGCTGAAGTTAAAGAGAAATTAATTGATGATCAAGCTGCATTACAAGCAATGATTGAATTAGCTAAAACACAAGATCAAAGTTGTTTATTTGGTGTTATAACAACATTAGTTAATCTATGTAATGCATATGAAAAACAAGAAATAATACCAGAAATGATTGAATTAGCTAAATTTGCTAAACAACACATACCAAAAGAACATGAATTTGATAATCATGATTTTATTGTAAAACGTATCAATATTTTATGTCGTACTGGTTTTACTACAGCTCTTGTTGCATTATCTAAAACTGAATCTAAAAATTCACGTGAATTAATAGCGCGTATTTTTAACGCGTTTTGTAGTGAACAAGATTTACGTGGTATTGTTGTACAACAAGGTGGTGTTAAAGTTTTAATCAAATTATTTTTAAATAATACAGAAAAAGGTAAACGACAAGCTGCACAAGCCTTAGCAAGAATTGCTATAACAATAAATCCAGAAGTTGCATACCCGGGTCAACGTTCATTAGAAATTATACGTCCATTATTAAGTTTATTACATCCAGATTGTAGTGGTTTAGAAAATTTTGAAGCCTTAATGGGTTTATGTAATATAGCACAAATTAATGAGAGTGCACGACAACGTATATTAAAAGAAGGTGGTTTATCAAAGATTGAACATTATATGTATGAAGATCATCAATATTTATGTCGTGCAGCTGTACAATGTTTATGTAATTTAACAATGTCACCGGATGTTGTGAAGATTTATGAAGGTGAAAATGATCGTATTAAATTTTTAATTAGTTTAATATTGGATGATGATAGTGATACGATAATGGCAGCTAGTGGTGCATTAGCAATATTAACAAATAATAATTTAAAATGTTGTAATAAGATATTTGAATCGAAAAATTGGTTGGATTCTTTTCATATATTATTAGCTAATAATTGTAAAAGTATACAATTTCGTGGTGTTACAATTATTTATAATATTATACAATTATCAAAGGAATTAACAGAGAAATTGATTGAAACTGATATTATGGAAATTTTAATGGCTTTAAGTAAATTAGAAATGAATGATGAAAATAAGAAAATTATTGATTTGGCAACAGATTCGTTACAATTAGCTGAGAAATGGGGTGTAATTAAACGACCTAATAATGATTAATTATAATTAATTTAGATAGTAATTAAGTATTAAGTGCCTCTCTTATGTATTCTATGTACTTAAGTTATGTATGTTGATTGTTTAATAAATTAAATTAAGATTGTAATTTTGGTGTTATTTACCTCGAAATTTCTGCGTAGTGGTGGACGACGACGGGCCATTTTTGTCGTGTTTTTATTTTTGATTTTTAATCAAAAAATGCGTTTTTGTAATCTTCAAAAAGTAGAAATGAAGTTTGAAACTTTGAAGCTGTGGTTAATGTAACAATCACAATGAAAGTTGACACCAATTTAGTTTTGTCAATCTCGGCTAGATGTCACTAAATTAGGAAAAATATCGTTAATTATTAACGAATTAAAATTTTCTGATAGTTATAAATTATGTTCTTTTTTTATTTTTTATCAAAGAATGCGTTTTTGTACCTGAAAAAACGTAAAAATAAAGTTTAGAGCTGTGGTTAGAGTTACGATGGAAGCTGAGGTTAATTTAGTTCTACTAATTTTAGCTAGATGTCACTATAATTATAAAAAATATACAGTTACTAAATATATACAGTACCGATATTCTATGGGCCAATGTGTTAGAGAGAGAAAGCAAATTTTTGCACCAATATGGTGGCATTTGTAATAATCGGCCATTCTATTGGATGTACTCAATAATTTGTCATGGAGTCAGATATCTTGATTTTAAATCTTTTATATTCACCTCTCAATGTCACCAACTTATAGTTTCAAATTCAAATGTCCCCATAAATTTTTGCACCAATATGGCGGATATTGCGGTACTGTATATATTTAGTAACTGTAAAAAAATATAAAGTCCCTAGATATACAAAGTACCGCCTTTGCTTAGGCCAATGTGTTAGACAGAGACAGACTGCTATTGGAGCCAAAATGGCCGTTTGACATTTGTCGTCATATTAATCGATTTACGAGTACACCCATAAAAATAAAAATGCCGCTGCCAATGGAAACTGATCAAGCTGGTTCTTCAACATCTGGTTTGAAGAGACCACTAGTGGTAGATCCAGACAACCTGAACGACCTGGCATCTGCAAAGAAAACCAGAGTTGGTCCAGATTCAGCAAAAAAGGTCAAATGCTTGAAGTTTTTGCTACATGCTTATGGAGTCATCCATAGCTTAGTTCCACATCCAGATTTTAAAGATCATGAATGTATAAACTGGGGTAAGCAGATTATGAACATCGTGTGTACTTCCTTCTCCATATTAAGACAACGGGCAAATCAAGTAATAAGCAATGCTGAAAAGAAAGCCATGACACAGAAGGCTTTCACATTAACATCAATCATTAACATGGGTAAAAAATATACAGTTGACTTTGAAGCCGCTCTAACAGCTTGTGAAACTTCTGCCACTGAACAAGGATTGACTTTTAAAAAATACAGTAATGAAGACCCCGAAAATTGGTATGGTATTGCCGCTCCGTACGCGGATTGTTTCGTAGGAAATGGGCTTAGGATAAATGAGCTAAGACTTGGACATTATCATATGCTCATAGGTAAAGAGGCGGGCCAAACAAAACAGTTTCCTGTTTCAAAGTACGGTCTCAATGGCAACCACCATATACTATTGGAAGGTTGCACCTTTCCACCCGAAAAGAGGAGCTCCATGGCTCAGACTTTAGGCCCGATGACAGTACTATTGTGTTACATCAGATCTCCACCTCAATATCGTCAGAAATGGACGTCAGCTTCAAAGCGTGCTATGTCTCACGTTCCAGTCATCGACGAAATATTGATCGCAGTAAAAGATAAGAAAGCTTCTGAAGTGAGAGGGTTGGTGTCACTCTTAGCTGACATATTGATGTTAACCACTACTAGACAAGACCAGCGTAAGTTCTTCCCTATCAATATGCTTTACAGAGCATACAATTTAACGGTGGACAAAGATGGGAAAATTTTAGGATCTGATAATAAGCCAACAAAATTGTTGGGAAAGGATTATCTATTAGAGAATTTCACTATATCGGGCCCAGGTGGTTTCTATCTTTATAAAGTTTGTACTCACATGAAATGGATCTATGAAGGAATCATGACAGCAACAGAGGCAGCCCAAATATTGTTTCATTCTATCTTTGGGACATACAAGGAGGATCTGTCCGTCTTAGCTCAAATCACTGACCTTAAAACATGGTCGACAAGAGAAAAACTTGGAAAGTGTTTTCAAAAGATGACTACAGTAGAAAAGTTGATAAGTTTTGATCTGATAGAACTGCTATATTATTCTAAATTGTCATCTACAAATCAAAGTGGTCTGTTAGCAGCCAATTATACACAAATACACACAAATATACACAAATATACACAAATAAGTTGTCTTCCTGTATTTGGTGGACTTCGAAGACAACATTTTTCAAACGATTTTTTTGAACAGATAGGTCAGAGGACTGGTATGACGATGTCTGCGAAAACAATAGCTCAATTAACAAGTATATTAGCTGAAATCCGAGAAAAAATCATGAACAATGGAAAATCATGGAATATGGGTACTGTGGAGTGGAAATCTATGGAAGACATCAATGCCAAGGATGGAGGAAGCACTGTAGTATTTTAAAGTCCCTAGGGACTTTAAAGTACTACAGTTAATTGTTAACAAATTTAAATTTTCTGATAGTTATAAATTTTGTTCCTATTTTAACTTTTTATTGAAGAATGCGTTTTTGTACTTTATAAAAAGTAGAAATAAAGTTTTAATCTTTAAGGCTGTGGTTAGAGTTACAATAGAAGTTGTAGTTAATTTAGTTCTACCAATTTCGGCCAGATGTCACTAAAATTAGAAAAAACTACTTAAAATTATTACCAAACCTAAATTTTCTCATAGTTTATAATTATATTATCTTTTTTTTTTATTTCTTAATCGTGAAAACGCTTTTTTCTACTCTACTCTGTGGCTAGAGTCACAGTGAAAGTTGACATCAATCTAGTTTTATCAATATCGACGAGATGTCGTTAAAATTTTAAAAAAAAATATTTTCAATTATTATGATTATGATATTTATAAATTCTGTTTGTTTTTTTATTTGTAAGCATTAATGCGTTTTTGTACTCTTGAAAAGGGATAAATGAAGTTTAGAACTCTGAAGCTGTGGCTAGAGTTACAATGAAAGTTGTAACTAATCTAATTCTAGCAATTTCAGCTAAATGTCACTACAATTAGGAAAAATACTTTTAATTTTTAACAAATTAAAAATTGATTATCAACAACTAATTATAAAAATAATTATTAAAATCAAAAATTTCGCCAATTGTACTAATGACAGGACTTGATCTTGAACATAAGCATTGGTAGTACTGAAAACAATTGAAATATCCCCAGTTTTTTGGGGGGATAAATAAAAATCCCCTAGATTTTAACGAATTGTGGCAGTTGTTTTTTCACTACTGTTTTACGCGTTATAAAAGTGCGTTTATTCTGTGTAAAATTCCATAAATTAAAAACAAATTAATAATAATTAGTAATTAATAATAATATACAAACAATGTAAGTTGAATTTTTTTAATTTTAATTAAAAAAAATGTTGAAAAAAATGCAAAAATTGAGTGGATTAATTTGTAATTATTTTGACAGAAATTTTTCATACTGTCAAAAAAATCGATTGGCAATTGTTTCAATTCATAAACGACTCGATATTAACGCATTTTTTTTTTACTCCCATTATTTATGAATAGTTTTTTTTTATTAATTTGTTGTAATTTTCCTGAATTTTAAACCATTTTTTCTAATTTTTAACAATAATAACAAAAAAACAACAACACAAACAAATTAATCTTCTTATTTGGAAATAAATATAACTAACTAGTACCGAAATTTTAAATTTATTCCAATTAATTAATTAACGATGCATAATTAATTACATATTTAATTACTTGAAAGTTTTTCTATTAAAATTTGGATAATTGCTTGTTTATTGTTTTGTAAAAAAAAAAATGCAACACGCCTACTATATGCAATAAATTTTTGATTATTGTCATTTTTATTATTTTAAAATTTTACATAAATTACAGGATTATTGCTAAAACAATTACTTTAACCCCTTTTCCCCCGCCTCATTATTTTTCGATTAAAGTAAATCTAAAAATTATGAAAATTGCACACATATGTACATATACAGTGTGACCCATTAAAGAGTGCCACTTACAGAATGTTCCACTATTGAGTGTCATTTTTGTTTGTTATTCCCCATAGTTTTATACAAGTCTTTTTTAAAAGATGGGCAAACGAGCGTTTTTAAACAATTCTTCCAAATGAGCTACATGGTTCTAATTTTTGTTGAAATGGTCCACAGGGACTCCCTATAAACCCTTGAAATAATTTTCGAATTGCCTGCAATCTATTAGAAGTATCGGTTTAAAATACCATCTTCAAAAAAGCAGCCTGTATACAGTGTAACCCATTAAAAAGTGACAGTTACAGGATGTTCCATTATTGACTGTCATAAAAAATTTGTGGGTTTTTTTTTCAATAATTTTCCATAGAAAAAATTTTAGAGAACAACCCGACCTAGTAATTTACATAAAGTTCATTTCAATGTCATTTGAAATTTTGTAAAATTGTGCACTTTCATGATAACACTTATCAATTTTTTTTTTTGTAGTTATTAAATTATTAATTGTGTAAGACTAAAAATTTTCAAATTTTTCCTAATAGATGAATTGGAAACTCGAGGAATTTTCAAAAAAAAAAATTAAGGACCTCTATAATAGTCAATTGAAGCAAAAAATTGCACACTAACACATTTACAAATTATGTATGTGTTAGTTTGAATTAAATAAAAGACACAATACGATCACATTCTTAGTTTATGATACGACACGACACGTATCATAACTTTTTTTTTCCTACACGTTATCAAGTATCGTACGATATATTTGTGTTGTAGTTGGCTGGTTTTTTGCTTCATTCAATTGTTAAAACAAATTCCAGTCGGTTGTTATTTGTAATTAATCATTATAGTGGTAAATCTTAGTAAGGATAACAACTAGCAGCCTTTCACTCTGCTGATTTGATTATTTTTTAAATTGAATGTGTTTGAAGTGTTTTAGAATTTTAAATTAAATTACAAAAAAAATGTAAGTAGTAACAGAGTTAACTATGGAAATAAATGAATAATTTAGTATTAACAATTGAAAAAAAAAATTGAGGAACAACGCTTACTTGATACTTATTTTGTGATAATTACTCAAATTTTTTCTCTTACTATTAAATATATAAGAATTTTTTTTTTTAATTAATTTAATTAATTGATGATTTTTAATTACAAATAGTTGCAATGTCAATCGGTATTATATTCGATCACGTCACCATAATTTTAGAAAACAATAGGAAAAGTATTATTGTGCGATTTTCTTATCATCGTACTTTCTTTTGTTTTTGTTTTTTAAAATTTTCCAAAATTAGCGAAAATTTCGCCTGTTTTTTTTTTGTTTTATAACTTTCTCCAACATACCTTCATGTCCACCAAAATTTTCCTTTACAACTTTCTAATTTTTTATTTATGTTTTATGTTAATTATTATCATTTTATTGTATAAATATTTAAATTTAGAAAAAAAATTAATGATTATTTTATATATTTAAATAAATTTGGTCTATCTCTTCCTGTATTTGGTTCTTTTCGTTATTAATTAATGAATTAATTAATTAATTGATTAACACATTGATAATTTAATTTTTGTTATTTGTATTTAATTGACTATTCCACAAATGATAAAGGAAGATTCTGTTGTTTCTAACATGTGTTTTTTTTTTTAATCTATAGTGTGTTTCAAAATTTATACACAATGCTTTTGAATTAAGTATTGAGATTAATTTTTTTAAAAATTTTCTGTCTTTGTTGTACTCATTGTGTATTATTAGAGAAGGTACACAATATTTTAAGACATAATTCGATTTTTGGAGCTAAATTTTTGACTTATAGTGTAGTTTTTGACACGTTCTTGGTCCTAAATCGTAGATTCTTAGCACTAATTCTGCTCTTAAATAATTTTTTTAACGAATTTTGCTTGTGTATCGCTTAGAGCTTAAGTGTTGGGGTTATTTTCTAAAATTTTCTGTTTTTGTTGTACTCATTAGAGAAGGTACAGGAACATTTTAAGACATGGTTCGTTTTTTGGAGCCAAATTTTTGATCTTTAGTATAGTTTTTGAGAAGCTCTTGGTCCTATATCGTAGATTTTAAAGGCTAATTCTGCCCTTAAATACATTTTTTTAACGACTTTTTGCTAGTCTATCATGTAGAGGAGAAAATTTTAGTTTAAATTTTGACACTTTTAGTCTAATTTTGAGTAGTATTCTCAATATTTAACCCCTTCACGTATAGTATTTTTGTAAAATACCGGCAAAAAGGACTTTTTATATTTGAAAACCAAAATTTGAGCCTATTTTTAATTGGAAAACCTCTAGTGCTTCTTAAATCTCATTTTTTAGAAATGTTTTAAATACAGGGTGTTTGCTCTCAGTATGGAGAGTTCTAAGAAACTCCTATTAGTCGACGAGCGATTCGAAAAATATTTTGAGGATTTGTAGAAGAATCCCTAGGGAACATTTTAGCAAAATTAGAACCTCGTAGCTCATTTCAAAGTTGGTCAAAAAACGATCGTTTTAGATAATGTAGCAATTTTCAGAAACGAACAAAACACGCAGAACGACTAAAAATGACTCAGAGACCTTCCCAACATTGATTTTTTTCGTTTCTTTCCATTTTATTCTGTAACAGGTGTAAATATTTCGTATTTTCTCTGGAATACAATGGAGAAAACGAAAAAAATCAATGTTGGGAAGGTCTTTGAGTCATTTTTAGTCGTTCTACGTGTTTTGTTCGTTTCTGAAAATTGCTACATTATCTAAAACGATCGTTTTTTGACCAACTCCGAAATGAGCTATAAGGTTCTAATTTTGCTAAAATGTTCCCTAGGGACTCTTCTACAAATCCTCAAAATGTTTTTCGAATCGCTCGTCGACTAATAGGAGTTTCTTAGAAATGTCCATACTGAGAGCAAACACCCTGTATATTTGTGTTCTAAACTATAACTTTTTAAGGAATATTGTTCTTGTGTTTTAAAAATGGCTGAGTTCTTGAGTTTTAGTCATTTTAAATCGTTAGTTTTAACTGACTTCTACTTGTAAGTCTTATTATAGGACTCATAGAACCGAATTTAGACAATTTTAGGAAATTTTGACATTGTAACCTTTAGTTTTTGGCTTAGTTTTAACAAATTTATGCCTTAAATAATCAATGTTTCGAAGCTATTTGACTACTGATTCATAAGAAGTTGATTTTTGATCCAAGTTCTCGTCTTTTAATCCATGTTTTAGGGAATTTTTGTGTTAATATCATCAATTTTTTGCTAGCACTGGTGCTAAATCGTGACAAGGATACGATTTAAATACTTTTATCGACTTTTAAGTGAAATTTTCAACTTAAAAATTCTAAGTTTTAAAACATTTGTATCATTATTATTTTTTGAGTCGTAAAAATGGCACCCATTTAGACCCTTTAAGTTCATTTTTCAATCGATTTTAGAGCTGCGTTCTTGACTTTTAAGTAAAATTTCTTGGATATTTTCTATTTAAATTACAGTTTTTACTCAATTTTAATAAAGCTTTTGTTTTGGGCTAAGTTTTAACAAATTTTTGTTTTAAATCATCATTGTTTTGAAGTAATTTTACTACTGAGACATAAGAATCAAATTATGGTCTTTTACGCCATGTTCTATAGAATTTTTGTGTTGAAATCATCAATTTTTAGTTAGCACCGGTGCTAAATCGTGGTAAGGATAAGATTTAGACACTTAATCAATTTTTAAGCGAAATTCTCAACTTTAATTCCAGGTTTTAAAACATTTGTGTCCTAAGTCATCACTTTATAAAAAATTTTTGTTTTTGTATCCTAAAGATGGCGCCAATTTACACATTTTTAGTTTATTTTTTAGACATTTTAATTTTGGATTATGGTTTTTAGTTGATTTTAATGCTGAATTCTTAAGTTTTAGTCATCTTAAATCGTTAATTTTAACTGAATTTTTTTGAGTTTTACAACAAGACCAAATTTAGACACCTTTAATTAATTTATGCATAGAAATCTCCATTTTTTGACTTAGTACAAACAAATTTTTAACCCAAATCATTAGTGCTTTGAAGCGATTTTGCTATCGAGCCATAAGAACTAAGTCAGGTCTTTTAATCCATTTTCTAGGGAATTTTTGTGTTAATATTATCAATTTTTAGCTAGCACTAGTGCTAAATTGATAGTGTTTAGATAAGGATACGTCTAGAGACACTTTTAGTCCTTCTTTAAGCGAAATTCTGGAATTTTTTCATGTGAAATCATCAATTTTTTTGTCGAATTTTGTTTTTGAACCGTCAAAATGGAGAGATTGTGACATTTTTAGAGCTAAATTATCCACTTCTAATCGAGTTTTTTAAACTCAAATTTGTCTTAAATTTTCAAATTTTTTTAGACAACTTTCATCTTTAAAAAGAAACATCTTATCAGCCATTGAGGATCCTGTAGCTAATAGGAGGGGGCATATTTAGTTTTTAATACATCCCTGTATAGATCAGTGTTTGAATAGAATTACATAAAAGTAATCTATTTTGCAATTTTTATTTGAACTTTAAATACATTAGTGTTATCACAAAAGTCATCTATTCAAATTTTTGATTGAATAATAACTGATAACAATTATTATTTTTTCCTTGTTTATTATTTTTAGAATTTTTGGTGACTTAAAAGAAGACAACAAAACAAAAGAAAATGTCAGCAAAAGCAATCCGTGAAGCAACTGGTAAAGATTTAATTAATCGTCATCTATCAAAAATTGATACAAATTTTATTAAATGTCGTTTTGCATCTGTTAATCCTGATACAAATTTTAATGATTTATTAAATGATAATCAATGGTTAAATAATGAAAAATTAGTTGTTAAACCTGATCAATTAATTAAACGTCGTGGTAAATTAGGTTTAATTGCTGTTAATAAAGATTTTAATGATGTTAAACAATGGATTAATGAACGTATGAATAAAGAACAACTTATTGGTAAAACAAGTGGTAAATTACGTAATTTTATTATTGAACCATTTATTAAACATGATATAAATGAAGAAACATATTTATGTATTTATTCACAACGTCAAGTTGATACAATATTATTTTATCATCAAGGTGGTGTTGATATTGGTGATGTTGATACAAAAGCAATTAAATTAGATATAAAAATTGATGAAGAATTAAATGAAAAACAAATTATTGATAAATTATTAATACATATTAATGAACAAAAAACAAAAGAAATACTTGCTAAATTTATAAATGCATTATATAAATTATATGTTGATTTATATTTTACATATTTAGAAATTAATCCATTAGTTATAACAAATGATAAGATTTATATATTGGATTTAGCAGCAAAATTAGATGCAACAGCTGATTTTATATGTCGACCATTATGGGGTGAAATTGATTATCCACCACCATTTGGACGTGATGCTTATCCAGGTAAGAAAATTTAATCATAATTATAATAGAATTATTAATTTTATGCACTAGTGTGGAAAGTTACTTTGCTCCACTAGGCTGGAATCAATCATTTATCTTGTTGTTTACGTTGCTAAGTAACACTTCCATTCCATAGCAACTGAATGCTTTCCATATGTGAAACATGACAGAAAATTACCAGTTTTTACTCAATCGTAAAATATATTTATTCTGTTTAGGGACGATTTTACCGACTTTAGTTAAATCTAATGTACAGTTAAATATAATCGTTACTATGATTTTTACTTATTGGTTCGTTCAAATTTTAACAGACATTGGTGAAATCATCGACCCTTACAAGTTCAGAATTTTAATTTAATTTTAAAAGCCCGCACTTTTCTTGTTTCTATGGTAACCATTTGTTTTACACAGCTTGATTAGTTGTAGTTATATTGCGTGCGCAACTTTTGTTGCATTTTAAAATTTCACGTATAATTTTTCAAAATAAACGTTAAAAGAAGTATAACTTAAAAAAGCAAAACATTTAAATTAATGTTTTTGATTAACAATAAAACAAGTGGAGAAAACCTTTTAGTTTTAAAGTTATTGAGTGTTAAACTAATGTTAAAAATATGTTATTTTTTTTTATGATTTAATAAAACTATAAACAACAACAACAACAAATTAACTAACTAATAATTAAAAACAAAAATAACTTTAACCTATTGAAAATTCTTTATGTACTTGATTATTTGCTAGTAATAGTGATCATTATTATTATTATCATAATTGAAGGTTATTTTTTAAAAAAAATTATTAATATTTATTGATTAGTGGAACTGTAACTTTAAAATTAAATAATTGGTAGTTTAACAAATTGTTAAATTGTAAACATATTATAGTTATTTACGGTTAATTTTTAATTATATAAAATTGGTGAAATCTGATCCAGATCTAATTAATTTTTGTCTGTATAGAATAAATTTAACCATAGGTTAAATTTAACTGACGTCAATATTTCAACTACATACAGTTAAATTAGTTATAAAGGTTTCTGAATTAAATTTAACCTGACACTTTGGAATTGTGGTAAATTTCCATAATTACATATTTAAGAATTATTAATTAATTGCTGTAACAACATTTAATTAGGTTGGGGTGTAGTAGTGGGGGAGAAAGTGTGGGCTTTTAAATGATAATTGTTAAGGTGTTAATTATCGTTTTTTCTATTGAATTTGGTCAAAAAAAAAATAGTGGCTATTTTTATTCATTTTTTTGTAGCGTGTTTTTTTATCTAATAGTCAAGGTTTTATTAAATTATCAGTTTTTATCGAATCTTACTAATTAAATCGTGAAAAAGTATTGATTTAAGTCATGTTTAGCTATTTTTTTTTGGAAGATTTTCGAATAAGTAGTTTTTAGTAAAATATCGTAGTGGTACTCTCAATAACTACATAAGAGAAACATTGGTCCCGCCCATCTATACTACTTATATATTCGTTAGAAAGAGACAGAGAGTACATGGTCTAGAAATTAAAAAAAGATGATGGATATCCTTTGATCAAACAAAGCAATTTCTTTTGTACGAAAGTACCTTGAAAACTTTCTATTTTAAAAGATAACAATAACCAGATGTGTTTTGTGGATTTGGTATCTCTGTCTGTTATTCATATGAAACATGTGATTTGACAAAGAAGGGACATGGGCGGGATCAATGTTTCTCCCATTGTATCTATTGAGAATACCACTACGGTATACAACCTATAATACATCAATCGGAAAATCTATTCCCTATTCAATGTTTACGTTAATAAAAACGTACTCCCTCCAAGTTCCCTAAATTTCAAAATTCACTTATTTTTATTTATTTTTTTTTTATTATTTTTTAGAGGAAGCATATATTGCTGATTTAGATTCAAAATCTGGTGCTAGTTTAAAATTAACAATATTAAATAAATCTGGACGTATATGGACAATGGTAGCTGGTGGTGGTGCATCAGTTATATATAGTGATACAATATGTGATTTAGGTGGTGCAAAAGAATTAGCAAATTATGGTGAATATAGTGGTGCACCATCTGAACAACAAACATATGAATATGCAAAAACAATATTATCATTAATGACACATGAAAAACATCCAAATGGTAAAGTATTAATTATTGGTGGTGGTATAGCAAATTTTACAAATGTAGCAGCAACATTTCGTGGTATAATAACAGCATTAATTGAATATCAAGAACGTTTAATTGAACATAATATATCAATATTTGTACGTAGAGCTGGACCAAATTATCAAGAAGGTTTACGTAGAATGAGAGAAGTTGGACAAACATTAGGTAATTAAAGAAACCTATTATGATAATGGCTTAATTGAATATTCATCAATCATTAATTATATAAGTTACTTAGTACAATTAAGATTAGTACGGGCTCTGTTAGCTTATTTTGTACAGGAGGCTCTGCTAGCTTACTTGGTAGAGCACGCTCTGGTAGCTTAGTTAGCGGAGCAGGCTCTGCTAGCTTATTTGGTAGAGCACCCTCTGACAGCTTAGTTAGTAGAGCAGGCTGTGCTGGCTCTGGTAACTTAGTTGGTAGAGCAGGCGCTGGTAGCTTAGTTGGTAGAACTGGCTTTGTTGAGTTAATTAGTAGAGCAGGCTCTGCTAGTTCAGTTTGTAGAGCAGTTTCGAGTAACTTAGTTGATAGAGTGGCTCTTGTAGCTTACTGGGTAGAACAGGCTCTGGTAGCTTAAGTGGTAGGGCAGTTGTGCGTTAAACGAATGATTGTATATTCGACTCTAATTCAGGGTTCAAAACTTTTTTTAGTTGTTATATGATGATTATAATTCAATTGAATATTCATAAGTCATCATTTAAAAAAAAAAAAAAAACAAAAAAACATTTTGAATTAATTAATTAATTAATTTTGGATAATTAAAAGGTATACCTTTGTATGTGTTTGGTCCGGAAACACATATGACTGCAATTTGTGGTATGGCATTGGGTACAAGACCAATACCACAAGAGAATAATGTTGAATTTGCTACAGCCAATTTTCTATTACCTAGTGGTGATAAGGAACCAAATAAACAATGCTTATCACCAAATAAAGATTGTGTCGATTCACCAACTAGTTGTACAAAACCCACAAAGGTAAGTCTTATTATTATTATTATTATTATTATTATTATTATTTAAAAGGTGTACTTGGTTTGGTGGCTTTTAAAACTATCTCTAATCTTTCTATCTTTCCTACTAATTTTCTTTAATTTTTTTTTTTTACATTAAATTTAAGTTTGTATTATTGATTATTTTAAGGATATAGTTGTAGAAGTACCAAACCAGGTTCAATCATCATTATTTTGTAATATACAGGTAATATTCGTTTTTTTCCTCTCTCATTACTTTGAAGTTTATTAATCTACAAGGTGTAATTTAAATACCTGACAGTACTCAAAATAGATTACTATAAATTTATTTTGGAAAGTCGAAAAAAAAGTAATTTTTCACTAGTGCCCAAAATTGTAATTATTGTTTGATAGTTGCTGATTCAGAACTAATCTAAGAATGAAGGTGTTATTATAAGACATCCCGGATTTCCTTAACATTGAACTATCCACACAAGTCCTATTAATATATTACACAACAGATGTAGTTAAAAATTGTAAAGCAATGTAAAAAAAACATTAAAAAGTTGTACAAAATGTTCCTTCCTAGGAACGAATCTGTAGCTTTACGGATGCTGGGGGTCTGCAGCTGTTCGACATTTTCGACCAACACTGAATTTACGAATTGTTTTGTATATTGTCACAAAAAAATAATAAATGAGAAAGTGATAAATTAGCTATCATTTACAATAAACGTTCTCTTTGTATTTGCAATTGAACACTATGAACTTCACTTAATATCAGGCAAGGATTGTTAAACAGAATTGTTTATTCTTAAGATTGTTTTGTTCTAGTGTTGGTAAAATTTTTAAAGCCCAAAATTGAACCATACACATTCCATAAGATCTCATACAAATCAACACACTTTTTCGGGCTTTACACGTGATTTAAAGATTGTCAGTGCCAATGGCAATTGTACCATGTTTTATATAAATCGGCTTAGTTTTTCAATTTTTACACGTCATTTGAAGATTTTCAGAGATTTCAGTTACACTTGTTTTTTCGGGCCTTACACCTATTTTGAAGATTGTCAGGTATTGCAGTCAGGTCTTTTATTATATTACAAGTCGGCTCAGTTTTTCAAACTTTACAAGTCTTTTGAAGATTGTTAGACATTTCAATTACACCCTGTCTTATATAAATCAACTCAGTTTTTCGGGTCTTATACTTAGTTTTAAAGATTGTCTAGAATTTCAATTACAGTTTGTATTGATTATTTAAAATTTATTTATAGATGAATGAAATAACAACAACAACAACTCCAACATCATCAACAACAATAAAAACACCAATGTTTACTAATAAAACAAAAGCAATAGTATGGGGTATGCAAACACGTGCTGTACAAAGTATGTTAGATTTTGATTTTGTATGTCGACGTAATGAACCAAGTGTTGTTGCTATAATTTATCCATTTACTGGTGATCATAAACAAAAGTATTATTGGGGACATAAAGAAATTCTAATACCTGGTATGTATTTTTTTTATTAAATATAATTTTAAACAAAAAAAAAATAATTTTATCCAACACCGTTGTATAAAGAGACCAGCAAAAATTTCAATTTTAAATCTGTAACACACTAGTCTGTTATAGATGTTATAAAATATTAGTGTGTTATAACCATAACACACTAGTGTTATAAAAATTATGCATTTCTATAGGTTAGTATAGGTCGTGATATTCACACCACAGTCTCCTTGATTTTTCAGCTCAATGTGTCTAACAGGCCACTAAAATAGCATACGGAATTTTTTTGAAAAATTGCCGTTTATAGCCGCATCAGCGCTAGTTATTATCGCATAAAAAGAGATAGCTAGTATTTCTATCTTTGTTGGACTGTCATAATTAATCGCAGTTTAACAACACAGTAAAATTCTTAAAGTTTGCAATATTTTCTGTCATCATAATATCCATGCATCAGTATAGATTAGGAAAAACACAACACCTTCGAATAAGCATTGCAAGCATTGGATTAAGTAGGCGTATGTAGAATTTTGACAAAACTATTCCCAAATATGGCGGATTAAATTGTCAAAAATTAAATTGCAAATTTAAATGAAATTGGAAGTTTTAGCTACATGTAAACTGTTAGATAGATCGCATACACTTCAACCTTGCTTCCCATTTTCTCCTTAGGAGTAACCACTAGTGGTGGGCCTAAATCTATCGGATATCGCGACTTTACCCGATATTCGCGATTTCTAAGCGTTACGAATAGTTTCGCGAATAGAATCGGGTAACTTTATTGCAGTGTTGCAACAACTAACTCATCAGATTGTCATGTCTATACAAATTTCCTTAAACTAATGAAATTTTATTAAATCACGTTCAATTTCAGTGGAATTTCTAGATATAGTCGTTTATACAACAAGGAGCAAATAGGACGCTAGAGAAAACGTTGATAATAATTTGCATAATATTTTAGTGAAAAAAGCATATTTCTACAAACGAACTTTTGTTTTCCAAGCTACTATGATTCGAACAGTAAATTATACAATATGGAAAAATTAAATAAATTTTTGATATAAGTTTTAATTGTATTGCAAAATAAATGAATGGATAAAATTTGTTCTGATATCAAAATATCATATGCATTTATAACAATACACAGTATAGAAATACAAAAATTCAAAGTATTTTATTGGTTTTTCAACATGTCATATTCGAATTTCGAATAATGTTGCGAATACTTGGGATTCGTCGGGTAATTGTCGCGAGCTTCGAGTAGTATCGGGTACCCATCACTAGTAACCACCCTTAAGATTTTCAGCTTTATTTTTGACAACTACATTCGCCATATTTAAAAATAATTTTGACAAATATTCAAAATACGCCTACTTAATTCAGTAATAAGTCAATGCTTGCAATGCTTATTCAAAGATGTTGTGTTTTCGAATATTATGCTGATGCATGGGTATTATGATGACAGACATCTTGCAAATTTTAAGAATTTTTTTTTCTCAAAAATTTACTTATGTAACCCCACATTATTTTTACATATCTGAACGTAGGAAAAAATTCTCTAGCTAAAAATGCAATAAAAAATAGGGGTTGCCATTTGAAAAAAATGTTGATGATGGCAGTTCTTTGCAATGGTAGCTGGTAGAGCCGTTTTGGCTCCGTCCCGTATACTTAATTTAAAAATAAAAATTTACCTGTCTCGGCGTTTTTCAAAATTCTCATAAATAAAAAAGTTATTGTCATTATGCGTTACTTTAAACTCATCCTGTATATAAAAAAAAAATAATAAAATTAATTTTCTAAATTACAGTTTATAAAAAGATGAATGATGCAATGACAAAACATCCAGATGCTGATGTTTTAATAAATTTTGCATCATTACGTTCAGCATATCAAAGTACAATTGAAACAATGGAATTTAAACAAATACGTACAATTGCTATAATAGCTGAAGGTATACCAGAAAATCAAACACGTAAATTAATTAAAATAGCAAATGAAAAAAATATAACAATAATTGGACCAGCAACAGTTGGTGGTTTAAAACCTGGTTGTTTTAAAATTGGTAATACTGGTGGTATGATGGATAATATATTACATTCAAAATTATATCGTCCAGGTAGTGTTGCATATGTATCACGTAGTGGTGGTATGTCAAATGAATTAAATAATATAATATCAAAATCAACTGATGGTGTTTATGAGGGTATTGCAATTGGTGGTGATCGTTATCCTGGTACAACATTTATTGATCATATTATACGTTATCAATATGATGATAATATCAAAATGATTGTATTATTAGGTGAAGTTGGTGGTATTGAAGAATATCAAATATGTAATGCATTAAAAAGTGGTTTAATTAATAAACCATTAATTGCATGGTGTATTGGTACATGTGCTGGTATGTTTACATCTGAAGTACAATTTGGACATGCTGGTAGTTGTGCAAATACAAATCAAGAAACAGCACAATCAAAAAATGATGCATTAAAACAAGCTGGTGCATATGTACCAAAATCATTTGATTATTTAGGTGATATAATAAATGATGTTTATAATAAATTAGTTAATAATGGTATTATAATACCATCAAATGAAGTACCACCACCTACAGTACCAATGGATTATTCATGGGCACGTGAATTAGGTTTAATACGTAAACCAGCTAGTTTTATGACATCAATATGTGATGAACGTGGACAAGAATTAATATATGCTGGTATGCCAATATCAGATGTATTACAAAAAAATGTTGGTATTGGTGGTGTTATATCATTATTATGGTTTCAACGTTGTTTACCATCATATGTATGTAAATTTTTTGAAATGTGTTTAATGGTAACTGCTGATCATGGACCAGCTGTTAGTGGTGCACATAATACAATTGTATGTGCACGTGCTGGTAAAGATTTAGTTAGTAGTTTAGTTAGTGGTTTATTAACAATTGGTGATCGTTTTGGTGGTGCATTAGATGGTGCAGCAAAACAATTTAGTGAAGCATATGATATTGGTATGCATCCAAATGAATTTGTTAATCATATGCGTAATAAAGGACAATTAATTATGGGTATTGGACATCGTGTTAAATCAATTAATAATCCAGATCAACGTGTTAAAATTATAAAAGATTATGTTATTGAAAATTTCCCATCAACACCATTATTATTATATGCATTAGATGTTGAAAAAATTACAACAAGTAAAAAACCAAATTTAATATTAAATGTTGATGGTGTTATTGCATGTTCATTTGTTGATATGTTACGTCATTGTGGTAGTTTTACAAGTGAAGAAGCACAAGAATATATAAATATTGGTGCTATTAATTCATTATTTGTATTGGGTCGTTCAATTGGTTTTATTGGTCATTATATGGATCAAAAACGTTTAAAACAAGGTTTATATAGACATCCATGGGATGATATTAGTTATGTATTACCAGAACAATATAATAATTAAATATATCAAAAAAAAAACAAACAACAACAACATCCATATACGAGTTGGCTATGACTTTTATATTACGTACGTCCATAGCTTAATTCATAAAACAAATATCAAATATAGTAAATTGTATGAATAAAACTAGGATGTTATGTAAACAAAAAACATACTTAACTGATAGCTTTAAGTGAGTAATACATAGAAGTGACAGCTTTATAGGATGATTTGTAATCAAAAGAATTATTAGGGAGATGCTGCCATCTATTTGATTTGTAATCGAAAAATTTGCTGAGAAGATGCTGCCACCTACAAATTTGTTAAAAGAGTCATAATTCTGTGATTCTTTAAGAAAAACGAATTGTTTCACTATTTTTTAAATATTTTTTTGAGAGAGAACATATTGCCTTCTCTTAGGCAATAGATGTACTAAGTGATGGTTCTTGTTTGAAATTGTATATTTGGATAGTATCGCCATCTGGTGGTCGGAATACTCACAACGCTGATCGCGTACTTTCCGCTTATACATAAAAAGCATGAACTCGCCACTTCTATGTATTACTAATTCAATGCTACTCTAGATAAATTGAAATGGTACATCTATAGATCTAGTATGTAAATGGATAGCCCTTTCTCTAGTTTCAATTATAGCGTCTAATTTGCTAACCATATAGAGAGACCACACATTAAATATCCTATTATAAATGAGTAATATTAGAAAATTTGGTTGTGTACCCTTCTTTGCGTCACTACTCCTAGATAAAGCGCTATCAATTGATATATTCGATCTATAGTTACATTAATTGGGGGTTTTATTATTATTTTTTAATCATTTCAATTTTGGACCAACTTATTTATTTTTTAAATCATGGTAAACGTAATAATAATAATTGAAACAATTTTTTTATAAGTTTTATAAGCATAAAAAATAATTGTTAATGTTTTTTTTTTTAATTACATTTCTTTCATTGATTGTATGTAAATACTGTGTAACTTTACAATTATTTAAAAATTTGTCTAATATTAATCAAATAAAATCTAGTTAGCTTCTTTAGCATTCATTTGTTTTATTTATTTTTTACCTAGTGATAATATTCGATGAATTGTTAAAATATGCAATATTCATAGCCACTTTTTTTACAAAAGGTGTATTAGTAGATCTACACAGGACCGGTTCTAGGTACTACTTTCCGGGCCAAAAAAATCACGTGTCCCTTCTTTTATGTTAATGATAGAGGTGCTTGACATTAGTGAAAGTATAAAAAATAACAGAACAATGCGATAATTTTACAAAATTACATATAAAATGTGTACAACAATAATGTACTTCTCAGTTGGCTATGACTTTTGTTACGTACGTCCATAGATTGATTCATAAAACAAATGTCAAGTGTACGAATAAAGCTACGACGTTATGTAAACAAAATCATGACCAACTGCGAGGTGGTTTGTGGTACATCCATTGATCTTGTATATAAATGGATAGCGTTTATTCTAGTTTCAATTATAGCCTATAGCGTCTATCTTGCTAACCATATAGGCAACACATTAAATATCTTATACGAAAAAAATTGTTGATAATCATTTAAAAGTTCTGGTAACAATAAAAACTAATTAGCTTCATTAGCACTCTTTTGTTCTTTTTTTACTTTTCTTACCGAGTGATATTATCCGATGAATTGTTGTCCGATTTTGCTTGAATCGCGCGCGCAATATTTAGGGTTACTTCGTTGTGTCACCAAATCTAGTACTACCAACATTTATTTGTCTTATTCTTCATTTTTATTCTGCTTCTTTCGTTTGAATTATTGTTATTAATTTATTGTTATTAATTTGATTTATTCCTAATTATTTATTTGTTGTATTTTGATTTATTTTGTGTTGTAAAGTAATCAAGATATCAATTTTTATTTGAATCAGGCGGGCAAGCTTTAGGGATATTCCACTTTGTCACCAGTTTCAGTACTGTCAATTTTCATTTGTTTTTTTTTCTCCATTTTTATTTTTATTTGAGTTCATTTGTTTCTAATTATTGTTAATTTTTAATTTTTCTTATTTTATTAATTTTTAATTATTTTTTTTATTGTAAATATTTTTATTTTGTGTTCAAGAAAATATAGAAAAAAGTAACATAAATGGAACCTGGTAAATATAAAAAATTACAAACAAAAAAAATTAGGTTATGTTCACACTTTATTATTAACAAATTTTTTTAGCTAAAAACAACACCAATAATAATAATAATGGTAATAAAAGAAAACGATTAGACTTAAATGATGATGATAATAGTAATTCTAAATTAACAATTGAAACTAATAATAATGATAAGGGTAAGAAAATAACAAAAATACGTGATGAAATTGTAACAAAAGACGGTCGTTTATATTATCTATGCCGTTATTGTAATAAAGTGTTTCATATAAAAAAAGAACGTACAGTACATTTACGTAAATGTCCAGCTAAATCATATATTTTAACAATTGCTGATAATTACAACAATAATAATAATGATGATAAAGATAAGAATAATAATAGTAATAATATTGATAATGATAAGAAATTTGATGCCTTTGATCGTTTATTAGCTAGTAAAACAAATGAAATCTATTTAAATAATGAAAAAATCAATGTAAAACAAAATATTGTTCTAAACCAAAAGACGAAATCAAAGATACCCATGAAATTAACTATACATCATTCACCTAGTAAAGATAATGATAATACCACTACTACTGCTACCACTACTACTACTACTACTGCTGATATTATTTCCAGTACAACTAAAGATAATAATAATGATGAAGAAATTTGTAAAAATAATGATAATACGACTAATAATAATAATGATAATATGTTAAAAGTCTTATGTCGTCAATGTAAATTAACATTTAATAATGGTATTGAATTATTAAGACATCAACGTGAATTACATAAATATCCAAAAATTATTATGGCATTGAGTGAAATAAAAAAATGTTATTATAATGTAAAAGATTGGACAAAATGTCCAATTTGTATGAAACCATTACAAAAAAATTATCGTTCATCATATTTACGTCATTTACATACGCATGCCAATGAATTTCAATTTAATTGTAAGATATGTGATAAGAAATTTCGACGTTCTGATCATATGAGAGAACATGAAAAACGTCATATTATCGAACAACAATAATAATAACAACAAAGAGAAGAAGAACAAGACGATGTTGAAGAAGGAGGAGAAGAAAGTGTTAGGAAGAGTAAAGCATGCCTTTTAAGTAGTTATTGATAAGGTTTCCAGCTTAAACTCAGCTTTTATGGCCTGTAGGATAGTCGGTGAGAAGTTTTTTTCTTAATATTTTAATTTTAACCAATTAGCCACACTCGTAAATGGCTTAGAATCTTGATTGTACGCGATTGAAACGCCCTAGTCACCTACCTCCTCTATTGTTCACCTAATTTTTTATTTAATTGAGCATAATTAAATGTTGCCAACACTAACAAGAGTTGGATGATAAACAAATTTTTAGAAGTATGATGAGAGAGGCGAACGATTGGGCTTTTCAATTTGTCACAATCGATTACATTTTCTCGCACGGTAACAAGTTTTCAAAATTTTCCTCAATATCATAAGAGCTGTGTTTCCATTTTTTACTTTTACCCTCTTCACCACACTCGTAAGATAGCTTAGAATATTAACTATGCAAGATTGAAATGGCCTAGCCATCTACCTCCTTTGTTGTTTACCTAATTTTTGACTTAATCATTGATAATTCAAAAGTTCTATTACTAATAAGAGTTGATGATGAACAAATTTTTAGAAGTATGATGAGAGAGGCGAACGATTGTGCATTTCATTTTTTTATAATTGTTGACGGCTTATTTAATATTTTTTTTAAGTTTTCTCGTACACATTTCATTATTTTAAGACAAATAGCTTGCAAAAGTTCTTTTATGATGCCATAAAATCTGTGTAGTTTAAGTTGGAAGTCCTGGATTATAATCTTTTATTTCTTTAATTATCATGTTAACGCAATTTAATTAACGTATATTTTTATTTTGTTTTAATTATTAAGTTAAGTTTCTAACGTAAGACTGTAAGTGTCTTCTTTTTATTCTATATGATAGACAAAGATAAAATTTAATTGTTTAATTGTTTGTAGGTTATACATTTAACAAATATATATTTATTAAAATTTATTAATGCATTCGTTTTTGTTTTGTTTTTGGTAATTAATTACAGTATACAGGATGATTAAATTTTATTACACAGGGCCGTAATTCTGAGGAAACCAGATGGGGCTGAGCCCCCACCAGGCGCTCTCTTTTATCCTTTCCTTGCCATAACAGCGTGTTTTCTTCAAACCATAATTACTGTAAATTTTGAAGTACCTTCAAAAAAGACGCCCTACCTAGAATATTTTTCTGGGTATGACCCTGCATTACATTTTTTTTTTCTAAATTTTGTTGCGGGCTTTATCAGATGAAACGATTCTCCGTGAATCGCTTTGTATAAAAACGTTAGTGGATTGAAAGTTATGCAACTAAATATACACTTTTGCTTTGCTTATGGTTGTATATTGTAAACGTTTAAAATAAAAAACCAGTGGTGTCTCATAGAATTTGTTATAATTAACGCTTAAATATGGAAATTTTTTACAACCCATATTTTTTTTAAAAAATAAGTAAGAAGTATCAACAGCACATGTTTTTTAATACATCTCGTTTACCACCCTTTAGAAATATTTAGTAATAAATAACAAAAAAAAAATAACCCCAACTTGTCTTTCTGTTTATTCTCTCATTTTTTTTTGTATAAAAATATAATTTTCACACATTTTTCAAAAGAGATAATGTGATGGTAGCTTGTTACCAATAAATGTTTAAAAATAACTAAGAGAAAAAAATAGTTGCTTTAGACAGAAACAGTTGAAAAATTCAAGAAAAAAAGATGTCATCAACATCACAGCAACCCTTGCTTTTGACACCAAACATACGTATAGAGAAGGACAAATCAAAAAAAACAATTGGAAAAAAAGTGAAGCATCTAGTGACAAGCGATAAAAGAAATTGTAAAGAAACTTAGGAAAAAAAACCACCAACTTCCTGAATTTCGCAAATTACGTAATTTTTGACCAAAAAAAAAATATCATAATCGAAGCAGGCGTTGGTCTTTAAAAAAAATATGGCCGCTAAATGTATAAACAAATGAATTTCGATGTTTTTTTTGTTGCTTTTGTTTATATTTTTTTAAACTCCTAAACCGATCATATTAGTATATGTTTTTCACCCTCTGTCTCTCTCATTCTTCACATTTATACCATATATATCTATCTTTTTTTATCACCATGTTGTCAAGTTTCAAGTGTTTTCCTATTGGTTGTTTGCACGTGGCTTCGATTCGGTTTTTTTGTTAGTACCCAATTTTTTGTTTTGTATGCACACTCGGTAACTTGATCTTCTACAACAACACTTGTCGTTAGTTATTAAACAAAGACAGTTAAATTAAATATAAATGCAATAAGATAGATAGAGATAGAAATAGTGATGTAGATAATCTAGAGGGCTGGGGACGGGGTGTATAAATAAATGAGACGTGTCGTCGTTTCACATCAATGTTTATGACATTAAAATTTGACAGAAGAAAAAAAAAACGAAACACTTTTTTTGCTACCAAAATAACAACACAAAAAAAACTAGAGACTAAATATTTTACATATGGTCAGTTGCACCAACCTCTCAATTAAAATCACTTCAACAATAATTGTTTGAAATCAATCACAGCCACCTTGATTAGTCTCTAATTTTTTCATTATTACTATTATTTTTATAAAGATAATAATCAAGTAGACTATACTATAGTTAGGTCTTTTTTTCATTTGTTTATTATAAATATAGACACAAAAGTCTCCTACATGCCTGTTTATTGTTAATTACTTTTTGAGATCAAGCAAGCTAGCGGGCAAAAAGTATATGACTATCTTTGTTGTTTCATTCATTTATTTTTATGTATTATATGCAAATATACAGGATGGTTCATTATAATGATCGATTATTAAAAAATAATATATTTATTAAAAATTTTTATAGCCAACTTTACCTTGGAAATATTTTTGTTCTAGCCGCCCTCAATTATAGAGGGTAATTTATTTTGTATTATAGAATTATATAGTTTTTATTGCATTTTTCGATTCTTTATCAAAATTGAGGGAAACTTTGATAATACAACTTATATGTTAAAATTGATAATTTTCTAGTTATTCTAAAATTGTGACTTTTATAGTCTTTGATTACAAAGCTCATATCTCTGAAACTATAATTATTTAAGACATAAAATTTTGCATTCTGATTGTTAAAATAATGTACCTTCAATTAACGTCTACAAATTTTTAATTATCTTTTATAATTTCACTAAGGCTGACTGTTGAACTGAACTGAACGCTACCAATTACATGTATTTTCCATAAGGCAGTTAAACACCTTTTTCTCGTAAACGGTAATAGATAGCGATCTGGAAATAGTTGATTTCGATTCCAAAGACAATTATTTACAAAATTGAATGAGTGGATTTTGGAAAATTTGACAGGATTTTCTCTGTATAAGGAAAAAGTAACTTTTCGTGCTGAAACGAGTGGTTTGGTAAAACAAACATTCCCGTGTGTACAAGTTGATGATTTTAATTTTCACGGTTAGAAAAATATCGAGCAAAGTTCACACTACCGAATTGAGCGAGTCGATTATCTATTTTCTTTACCGGTTTTTCAAAAATCTGCATAGAAAATCATCTATTCTTCCGAAATTATGTATTGAAATAACACGGACAGACGCTCCTAGTGACCTAACGCACCAATCAGGGGATTCTATTCAATGCAGCTGTTAACCTTGACAATTTTTACATCAATTGGAATACATATCGACTACAATTCACAAAGAAAGGTGGGAGAAGTAGCGAAAGACTAGGTCGACTTTTGGTGGAGGCGCCGCGTATGACAAATCCGTAAACAATATTAGGTACAAATGAACATGTAGCTATAGGTAGATAGGTAATAAGACTAATAAGCAAATTTGGAGCTCGCCTTTTCCGGACCACGGGCCCTGTTACCTTGTCGCTACGCCACTGACTATCGAATCAATCAGGTCAAAATTTACCAGGACAGTAAATTCATGATTTATTGAGTAATTAATTAATCGAGTAGAAATATAGAAAAAACTATATACTAATAAAGATCTGCATAAATTATCTAATATAATAATACTTTGAATGTGTACTATATACTACACATATACCTATACATATGTATGTATGTATATGTTTATTTATTTATCTTTCGCTCGGTCGATATGTTTTTATTACTTTTTTAATTTTTTGCTTCTTTTTAAAAGACAAGGCACGCTTCTAGCATATGTTATAAGGGTTGCGTATTTAAATTCACTTAGGCGCAGCAAACTAATAGTGGACTTACACACTCGACGATAATTTTGACGCAGCATAGCGGTACCATGTCCTTAAAATCGAAGATATATTAACTAGTGATCATAGTGAATCACCCTGTATATATTTATGGATGTAATATGTGTGTATGATATGTGGCTCACTTCGAACACGTGTGTTTGTTAAGACGAGTGTGTTAAATATGACTCGAACAAAAAAAAAAAAAATGAAGAGACGTAAAGAGATAAGGGAGAATAAGTATAAGAAATAAGACCCATTAAATATGAAACAAAAACAAGTGATTAAAAATAATGCCGGCTTGATTTGAATATCGTTTAATCAACATCAATACTATAGTGTTTCGATAAAATTTCGGCTTATTGCTTGTTATACAGGGTATCTTCTAAGAGACACTAGAAAATTGAATAAAACATAAGAGAAACGAAACAAAAAAAAAATGAATAGACAGTCATCTTTCTATACGTATGCACAAATGTTGCTCTTATTATTACTATTATTATTATATATATACACATACACCATATGAATTGAAATTGTTCCTTGTCTACCCCCTCCCACCCTTCTGTCTTGCTATCAAAAAATACAGAAGAAAAAATCCCGAAGAAGAAGAAGATGTGGAGAGAAGTATAGAACATGTTGAAAAAAAAAACGAAAAGATATATTTACATACCATTGCACCGACCCGATCTAAATCCAATTGTATACATACAGAGTGATTCACTAAGATGCTATAAAGTAAATTATAAAAGATAAATTAAAGTCTTATAATTTGATGGAAATTACATTATTTGAGCTACTAAAGCTCCAAATTTCATATCGTTATCAGCAATAATTGTTGAGACAATAATTTTTCTAATCGAATACCACAAAATTGAAGAAAAAAATTCGAAAAATGTAATGAAAACTCTTGTTTAAAATCAAAATAAGAATATACATTAAATACCGTATGTTTTAAAAGTTTAAAACCGAGTTTAATACGGCTTTGAAAAAAATAAGGTTACATGAGTAAAATTTGTACGTTTTCAATAGAATACGACAATAAATACCGTACAATACGATATAATACAATAAAATACGGTAAAATTAACATCCCTAGAATAAGGTGTTAAAATCAATACAAAAAGGGTTGGTAGAGTAATAAAATTATGTCAGATGTTAGTTTCACTTGTCAACATGGCGACTTTGATCACAATCTTATGTATTTGAATTAATGGACTAGAATTGTGAAACACCCTGTATATAATTTTTGAATTTGAAAAAAGTCTTAGAATTGATATAAACAATGGAAAAAAACAAAATGTACGCGTGCTCTATGCTTTCTTCATACTTTTATTGTCTATTTTCAACCGAAAATCTACCCAGGGGATGATAAAAACTTTTTTTTTTTGAATCTTATTTAAAACCAAGAACAAGACAAAAAATCATAGTCACATATGGACGTAACAATTAAAATATCACAAGACAAGTGAACTAGTAAAACAAAAAAAAAACGTATATATAAAAAATCTTTATTTAAAAATAAAAATACATAAAAAAAATTAGAATGAAATAGAGATATTTATCACAAATTTGGACGATTTTTCAATTTTGATTTTTCTGAAATTTTATTTTTCAAGTCTTGTCGTATATTCGATGATACATATCTTCTATTATTATTATTATTTTTATTATTACTATTATTATTATTAGAATAATTATGTTCAAAATTCGTGTTATAATTATCAATTTTAATAATAGTCTTCTTTTGTTTGTCTTGTGTTAAATCAAGCAGTCTACGATTATTATTTGTACTAGTATTTGTATTAAAATCAAGTAGATTACGTTTTTTTACAGTCATTTGTTCTTCATTACTATGATTTTTCACATGTTTCCTTAGACTACTTGGATCTGTATATTTTTTAATACAACCAACTACTTGACATGCGTACGGTTTCTGTAAATTTTCAATTGTTTTATTAGTTTTTTGTTTTGTTTTTTTTGTAAGAAAGAGGTAACTTGTGTTAATTACCGTATCAAAATGGGTACGTTGATGTTTAGCACGATCGGAACTATTTGAGAAACTTTTTGTACACGTGGCAAATTGACATAAATATGGACGTTCACCTGTATGACTACGTTGGTGGATTTTCAAATTTTCCAAACGTGAAAATGCCTTATTACAACCATTAAACTGTAATTAATCAATTAATTAATTAATTAATTAACTGGTAATTAGAATGTAGGATGTACAATGTTGTTTCAAATCGCAGTTGACTATGCCTTTGGTTACGACGTACCGCCGTAGCTTAGTTCATATACTTTGCTTGGTTTGACATTTTGTATTGGTCAATTAAAAAAATCTGTCGAATCTAGTTACAGACATACGTTATTAAAAGCACGGCCAACTGTGAAATCATATAGCTTTGTACATCCTGTATTTGTAGGAATTGAAAGAGAGTTAGCTAGAGGAATGAAGAGAGATGAAGAGTATTTTAATCATTGGCTAGAAAGAAACAGAATGAACAACAACTCTTTCTCTCAGGCACACTCATTCTCTATCTTACTTGTGCACACTATGAGTCATTCTGTATAAATTAAAGTTAGCCTAACTAGTTAAGTATTAATTATTTAATTAATTAATTAATAATAATAGAATACTTACTGGACATTTATTTGGCTTCTCACCACTATGTACACGCATATGTATTAATAATTTATAACGTGCATTAAATGGTTTAATTTTACGTGGACAATTAGCCCAATAACATGTAAATTCATCACCTGTAATTAAAAGAAAACAGAAAATAATTACTTAAACTAATAGTAATTAATTAATTAATTAATTAATTATTTATACAGGGTGTGCCGTAAGTCCTGCACATTTTTATAAGATTAAATAGGGGATGAAATTCTAAGACGAAAAGTCCTTTATCATTTTTTTCATCTCTCTCTCTCTCTCTCTACCCCCTCTCCACCCCATATCTCTCACATCACCTCTTTTTTCCTGTGTCTCTTTTTGGTTCATTAATGGAACATCATACATCAGACATTGTCTTTCTCTCTCTTCCTATATAACAAACGATTTCATCTCTGTTTATCTCCTTTCCCCTTTCTCTCTTTGTTTCTGTGTCTCTTTCTTGTTCATTTGTGGAACAATAGTTCTTGCAGTTCTATCTCTCTTATGTAACAAATTATTTCACCTCTCTCTCTATCCTCTCTCACTCATCCATACTCTCTCTCTCTCTCCTTTTTTTTTATTTTCTGTGTCTCATTCTTGTTCATTTGCAAAACATCAGCCTTTGTAGTTTTTTCTCTCTCTCCTTGTCTATCTTCTTTTCTATCTTCTCCTTCTCTCTCTCTCTTTCTCTTTTCCTATCTCTTTCTTCTTTTTTATCTTCTCCGTTACTCTCTCTCTCTTTCTCCCCCCTTTTCTCTCTCCTTTTTCTATTGCTCTTGCTCTTTTTTGTGCCTCATTTATGTTCATTTGTGGAACTTCAGATTTTGTTCTCTTCCCCTCTCTCTCTCTCCTCGCTTACTCCTTATTCTCTCTAATTCTATTTCTCTTTTTAGCCTTCTATGTCCTTCTCTCTCGCTCTCTTTCATTTTTCATTCTAATTTTAATCATACACACACAGACATACATAAACACAAAATTCATAGGTAACTATGTTAATATCAAAAAACAAAAACAAAAAAAAAACAATGGAAGAATAAAAAATGGCTCACCTCGTTTAATTTCAACATGACATTTTTCAATATGTTTAACTAAAGCCATTTGATTTTCATAAATTTTATAACAATTCTCCCATTCACATTGCAATCTTTTTTTATCATTTTTATCATTATTATCACTACTATGACCATTATCACAATGATGATGATTACTATTATTATTATTATTATTATTATTATTATTATCATTATTATTCGAATTCATTTTTATTATAGAATCATCTAACAATAATGCTTGATGTTGTGTTGTTAAAATTTGATTAAAATCAATATTATCATAATTACCATAATTATGATTTATGTTATCATTAAATATTGTTGTTGTTGTTGTTGTTGGTATTGTTGATAAGAGATATTCATCTGTATTTATATTAATTAAATGACCAAAATCACCACCATCATTATCACTGTTATTATCATTAATATCATTGTGATAATGATAGAAATCATCATCTGTTTGTTGTTGTTGTTGTTTTATACTTAAGTCATCATTTGGTGATATTTTTAAGAATTTATCAAAATCAATAAAATTCATTGTTTCTGTTGTTGTGTTTGTTGTTGTTGTTGTGCTTGTTGTTGTTGTTGTTTTTGTGATATTATCATCATTATCATGATAAAAATCAGTTGATAAGCCATCATATAATTCAATATCATCTAAATTACTCTCATTATGACAATTATTATCATCATCATCATCATTATCATCATGGAAATATTGTGAAAAATCATCTTCATCTTGATCATCATCAATTTTATAATTATCGTCATCAATATCATCATAAATTGTTGATAATGATGATGATATTGTTGTTGATGTTGTTGTTATCATTGTTGATGATTGTGGTAGATTCTCATTGAAATTCTCAAAGAATTCATTGAAATTAAAATTAAAAAAATTCATCGTATTATCATCATCATTTACTAACGTTGGTAATATATCATTGTCATTATTATTATTATTATTATTATCATTGATATTAATTAGATATTCATTTGTTCTATCATTATTTAGATTTTGTCCTTCATAGAAGGCTAGATTGAATTTTTCTTCTAATTCACTTGGTGTTAATTCATGATAATGATAATGTTGATGTTGATGTTGTTGATGATCATTTTGATTTTTAATATTTGTTGTTGGATAAAATAAAATTTCAGAAGATTCATCTAGTAACATCTGAAATTTGTTTTGTTTTTATTTTTTTATTTTTTGTAAATTTTAATTAAATTAAATTAACTTACTTTGAATATTTCATAACTTGTGTGTTATTATTGTTGTTGTTGTTATTATTATTATTGTTGTCGTCTTGTCTTTCACAACGCTAATTATAAATTGAGAGATGACATCTTCTTTTTCCACTACATATACTTAAGTAATAATAATAATAATAATAATGTTTAAGTTTTTTTTTGTCCAGACTCCCCTTCAGTATCTTTACTTAACTAACTAACTAACTTAAGTAACGATAACTCGTTAACTGACTTGACTTAAAACTAAACATATTGTTGGATAGAAAAAGAAGGGTAAGAAAAAAATTTTAAAAAAAAGGAGAGGAAAACAACAAGTGCTACAATCAACATCATCACGATCAGATGGGCACGTTTCACTTTTTTTTTCATTTTTTTTTGTTTTTGCTATTGTTTTTTTTTATCATTCTAATTTTACTCTTTAAACATTTTGTCTAAATTTATACTCCGTTCAACTTGTGCTCCATTCGAGTTGTGTTCCATTCGAGTTGATTTCGATTCGAATGATATTAAAATCATAAATAAATAATATAAATCAATTATAATCGCAATTGTGCTTACATAGAGTAGGTGGAATTAACTAAAAAAAAAATTATTTGAATTATTGTTTATTTGAAACTAGCGCCATCTATTAAACCAACACTATATTAACTGTAATGAAATGAGTAAACGTGACAATAGCGCTATTATATTACCAACACTAACAAGTTGGTAGAACTGATTTAGTAATTTCCCTAAATTCATATTTGACATTTCCACCATTTGATGTAATATTTTATTCTTTTTATTTAAAATTAACAAAAAGTTCTAACAATTTAAATAAAGGTAATTATTTTTAATTAAATAATAAATATTAATTAATACAAATTATTAAATTTTTTAGATTGTCATTGCTTTAAAATGAAATAATCATCGAAAAAGTAAAAAAACATAACCTCAAAATGAATTTAAATCCAATCAATTATCATCATCGTTTATTATTAATTCGACAATTATCATCATCAATAAATACGAAAAAATCATTAAATCATTATGATGCTTTAGGTTTAACAAAGAATGCAACAGTTGCTGATATCAAATCGGCTTATTATAAATTATCAATGGTTTATCATCCTGATAAGAATCCTGAGAATAAAGATAATAATAATAATAATAATGATAGTATAGAAGCATCACAGAAATTTCGTGATATTACTGAAGCTTATAAAGTTTTAAGTAATATTAAAACACGAAAATTATACGATCGTGGTTTATTAATGAATAACAACACTTATTCTACAACTACAACAACAACAACAACTGATGATGATATTGATTTACAAAGTAAATTTTATCAATCACGTGAACGTCGATCACGAGCACCAACAGCAACAGGACGTACAGTAATTTATGATTTTGATGAATGGACACGTACACATTATGGTGCAACATTTGTTAGAGATATGGAAAATAAAGAAAGACGAAAAAAACAAGAAAATTTTAGAAAAATTGTCTCTGAAGATGTAAAAAGTGAACGTATGCTTATTCTTCTTGTTGTAGCATTTGTTTTTTGTACATTTGCATTACATGGACCACGTAATGCTGATATTGTACAAACAAAAAATGATTGATAATAATGATAATAACTAAAGGGGATGGTAAATAGGAAAATTGTATATTGTATATAGATATATGTGATTTATTTATTTTTGTTGCACAATAAAATTATAATTAACAAAAAATCTAATGTGTATTTAAAATAAAGTATAATTATCAAATCACCTATGATTCCAATACAATCAAATTACCTGATTTGTTAATTAAGTGAATCAAGTAGGTATGTGTTGATAGTTTGACGTATATGCCTACTTGATTCGTAATATTAATATTCAACTAAATCAGAGGTATTGTGATTGTATTAATATCATGGATATCTTGATATTATCCCAGATTTACCCTATCTGTACATAAATTATTTTGTAAAAATAAAGCATGATTGATAAGAGATAACAAAGGGGTGGTGAATAGTAAAATTAGATTAGAAATCTAGTATGTATTTTAAATAAAATAAAATCAAGTTATCTATGATTTCATTACAATCACAATACCTAGTTTTGTTAATTAAATGAATCAAGTAGGTGTCTGTTGATCATTTGATGTATATGCCTATTTGATCCATTTTTATTCAAATCAGAGGTATTGTGATTATGCTTAAATCATAGATATCTTAGGCGACGTGATGCTGATATTCTAAAAACAAAACACGATTATTGAAAATTATATCAAAAAGGGTGATCGATAGAAAAATTGAACATAGATAATGTGATTTATTTATAATAAAATTATAATTAACAAAAAATCTAGTGGTCATCTAAAATAATCAAATTATCTATGATTTTAATACAATCAAATGAGCTGTTTTTGTTAATTAAATGAATCAAGTAGATATATTGTTAATTTAACGTACATGCCTACTTGATCTATGTTTATCTAAATCAGAGGTATTGTGATTGTGTTAATATCATAGATATCTTGATATTATCCCAATTTGATCCTAATAATGATTTTGGAAATAATTAGATGATGGTGGTGGTGGCATTGGCATCATTAAAGGTCCTGTAGGATAAGGCACTGTTGGATTTGTTGTTTGTATTGTTGTTGGTATATTAATACCAGGAAAATAATTTGTATTTAAATTTAATGGTATAGGTGATGTATTCATATAATTATTCATTGTTGGATCACCTCTTGATACAATTTTTGTTAATTTTTCAGCTTTAATTAAACGTAAATGCATTAATTTACGTTTTATTAAAAATTCATCTAAGAAATCATCTAAATCATTTTGATTTTCTAAGAATTTTTTAACAATACGATCAGTTTCTTCTTCCATTTCACTAGCAGCTGTTTGTAATAATGCTAAAGCCGTCTCTAATGACGTATCACCAGTCTTCTCCCCTAAAAAACACAATCAAATTATCCATGAAAGAATCAGCATAGATGCGTTCTTGTTTATTTTTTAATTCTTACTTGTTCCATCATAATACCCCTGACTTATTAATAAGCATAGATTATTGAATCAAGTAGGCATATATCGTCAATTGTTCTAAAATTTGACATCTATTTGATGCTTACAAGTCAAAGGTATTAATTAGAAACAAAATAACATGCATAATGAATAAATCAGCATAGATGCGTTATTGTTTCTTGTTCAATCACAATACCTCTGACTTATAATAAGCATAGTAGATTATTGAATCAAATAGTCATTTGTTCTAAAATTTGACATACACCTACTTGATACTTCCAAATCAAAGGTATTGTGATTGGTATAAGTAATGAATTAGAAACAAAAAAAAGGCATACGTAATTCTTTTGTTTTCTGTTCAACAATCTTTGATAATTGTTCAGCTTCTTCATTTAATTGTTGTAATTTTTCACGACCTTCAACTAATTCTGGTTCACGATTCAAATTCTCTTCAGCTAATTGTTGATTACTTGTTAATAATTCATCTTTTTCTCTTTCTATTTCTTTTAAATATGACTATAATTAATTATTTCATTAAAAAAAAATTAAATTAAATTAATTTAATTAAATTTATTATTTACTTGATCTAGACTGATTAATATATTTTCTAATTTCTCATCATTATTCATTATTTCATCTAATTCATCATTTGTTAAATTATTTAAACTACCAACTGCACGTTTACAATCAGCTTGTAATAAGGGATAAGCCATTATCACTAATTAACTAAATTAATTAATTAATAATTCTTCTTTGTATTGATAACAAATAAACAAATGACACAACAGTTTGACAATTGTAAAGATTTTCGTGTTGTTAGTGTGGTAATACAAGCAATATTGCAACAAAAAAATGAAAAATTCCCTAGAACTCAAATTAGTATTATTGATTAATTTATAATTAATTATAATAGTAGTTAATTATTAAAATAATTTATAGTTGATTCATTGGAATATAAAATGCAAATATAGTGTCGATTTTTGTTGGTAATTGTGAGATAATTGCAACCGTTCGAATTCCCCTAGAATTTTACAAAGTTAGAAAATAACCTCAAAAATTGTTGGTAAATAATTAGAATTTCAAATAAAATTAACATTTACTCGAATAATTAAAAAAATTATCACAAAATTATTGAATAAATAATTAATTTAAAACAAATTCTAGTAACTTATTTATGTTGGTAGTTATGACATGTTTGCAACCGTTAGAATTCCCCTAGAATCTTACCAAATTCTTGACAGTTAACCTCAAACTTTTTTGGTAAACAAAAATTTAATTAAAATTAATTTTTCAATTAATTAATTAAATATAATTATAGAAATTATTTTGCAAACCTTTTTTTGTTATAATGAATTTACCAGAATCAGATAGTGAAGATGAATTACCACCAGGTTGGGAGGAACGTGTTACAATTGATGGTAGTGTTTTTTATGCAAATCATACAACAAAACAAACCCAATGGACACATCCACGTACTGGTAAAAAGAAACGTGTCAGTGGTGATTTACCATATGGTTGGGAACGTTGTATTGATAAAATAACAAATAAAGTTGTTTATGTTGATCATGAGAATAGACGTACAACATATACAGATCCACGTTTAGCTTTTGCTATTGAAGAAAAAGAGCATGTTAATGATTATAGACAACGATTTGATGCCTCTAGTACTGCTCTACAAGTACTTTAATTAATTACAATTAAAAAAAAATTGTTTAAATTTCAATTACTAATTATTGTTTTTTCTTTTAGGTACTACATGGACGTGATTTAACTGGTAAATTAGCATTGATAACAGGTGCTAGTAGTGGTATTGGTTATGAAACAGCACGTTCATTAATTAAACATGGTTGTACAGTAATTTTTGCATGTCGTAATCAACAATTAACTGAATTAATGTTTGATAAATTACAACAAGAAAAACAACAATATCGTGAGAATTGTTTATATCACTATATTGATTTATCAAATTTACAAACAATATTACAATTTTCTATTATTATAAAACGTTTATATAAAAAATTAGATATATTAATATTAAATGCTGGTATATTTGGTATAAATTATACAAAAACAATTGATGGTTATGAGAAAATTTTTCAAGTTAATCATTTAGGACATTTTTATTTAACATTATTATTAAAAGATATATTAATAGAAGGATCACGTGTTGTTATAGTTTCATCAGAATCACATAGGTTTGTTATAATTTAATTTTAATTAGTTAGGAACGGATTTTTATTTAAAAAACCCGAACTATATTAAAGTTGAGCGGCACACATAAAATTGGCGTATTTTGCAATGAATTCTATTAGCCGCTCACTATGTTAGACGTGTATGTAGTCAGCCATGACAATATCATAACGGTAACTATGGCGATTCATTGTGGTGCAAAATCAGTTCGTCACCATTGGCGTTCCATATAGAATAAAAGCAATATTGTAGGGCAATAAATTCTTTAGCAATATTCATGTATTAAGATGTGTTACATGAATTTTGATGTATTGTTTCGTCAAAATAACACCGGCTCGTAATATTTTATTAGTTAGGGATATATTTCATAACCCGAACTATATGAAAGTTGAGCGGCACGCGTAAAGTTGGCGTATTTGTTGTAAATTCTATTAACCGTTCACTATGTTAGGACTTGAACGTAGTTAGCCATGAATTTTTTTTACAAACATTTCTATTAAAATGTGTTATGTTAGCAATTAATTGGTTTACAAGTAGATTTTTTTTAATTATAATTTTATATATTTTTATCAGAATCACACCGATTCGTTGTAATTAAATTTTAATTAGTTGGGAACGGATTTTTTTAAAAAGTCGAACTATATTGAAGTTGAGCGGCATACACAAAGATGGCGGACTCATTATGTTAGACGTGAATTTAGTCAGTCATGTCGATGTCACAACGGCAATTATGGCGGTCTATTGTAATACAAAAATCCATAGGCGTTCCATATGGTAGAATATAAACAAAATTGTGGAGTAATTAATTTACTAATTGTGCTCTCTATCCCCGTGCCTAATTAATTAGTTTACAATTAGATTTTTTGTTGTTTTTTAATCATAATTATTTTCTATAATTTCATCAGAATCACACCGATTTGTCGTAATTTAATTTTAATTAGTTAGTAATGGATTTTGGTGCAAACTTGTACTATACGAAAGTCGAGCGGCACACGCAAAATGTGCCGTATCTGCAGTGAATTCTGTTAGCCGCACACTTGTTAGACCGGAAAATAGTTAGCTAACCATATAACTTGAAGGTGTCATAACAACAAATATGGAGGTCCATTGTAGTAGAAAATCTATAGGCGTCCCATAGTCTTATTAATCAGTTTACAATTAGATTTTATGTTCTTTTAATTATAATTTTAATTAGTTAAGAACGGATTTCGGGGTAATCTTGAACTATAATAAAGTTGAGCGGCATATGCAAAAGTGACGTATTTACAATCAAATCTGTTAGCCGCTTATTTGTTTTACCTGAACATAGAATATAAACAAAATTGTAGGGCAATACATTTATCACAAATTTTTCTATTAAAAATTGTTATATGAGTCTCTAATCTCTATATATAATTAGAATTTTTGTTGTTTTTCAAATTATAATTATTCTGTGTAATTTCATCAGAATCACACCGATTGGTTGTAATTTAATTTTAATTAGTTAGAAACGGATTTTGGGGTAAACTCGTACTATATGAAAGCTGAGCGGCATATGCAAAATGTGGCGCATTTGCAGTGAATTCTGTTAGCCGCTCACTTGATAAACCTAAACGTAGTCAACTATCAATATAATAAAGATGTGACAACAGCATCTATGGCGAAAATCCATAGGCGTCCCATATAGAATGTAAGCAGAATTGTAGGGTAATAAATTTGTTAATAGTGTTCTGTTATATGTCCGTTCCTAATTAATTAGTCTATACTAATTAGAATTTTTTTTTCGTATCTAATTAAAATTATTTTTTTAGATTTTCTAATTTAACATTAGATAATATATCACAACAAACATTATCACCAGATACAAAAAATAATTATTGGGATATAATGGCATATAATAATTCAAAATTATGTAATATTCTATTTGGTCGACAATTATCAAAATTATTACAAACAAAACATATATCTGTATTTAGTTTACATCCTGGTAATATGATATTAACAAATTTATCAAAAACATGGTGGTTGTATCGTTTATTATTTTATGTTGTACATCCATTTACAAAATCATTACAACAAGCTGCATCAACAACAATTTATTGTTCAACAGCATTAGAATTAAATGGTTGTACTGGTGTTTATTTTAATAATTGTTATCGTTGTGATGAAAGTCAATTAAGTAAAAATGAACAAATGGCACAATTATTATGGGATATTAGTTTAGATATGATTAGAAATTGTATGGGTGATAAAGCTGGGATTTAAAATAAAATTTGTAATTATATTGGCAATACTGTATAGAAAAAAATCAGGTATTTAATTACTATTATTATTAATATTATTATTATTGGTTAAATATAATCTTATTTCACCTCTCAGATTTCCATACTTTACGTACATAGTAACGTAGCTTTATCGGTAATATAGATTACTGTCATCAATTACCGACATTGATATTTGATAGTAATCTGCATTACCGATAAACATCAGAATAAAGCTACTATACTATAAAAGAAAGACATGGCCAACTGCAAGATGAAATACCGCGTGTATAAAATAATTCATAATCATTAGAAGTTTTGTAGTTGGCCATGCTTTTTTTTATGAAGTAATAACCTAGCTTTATTCAACCGTTTGTCGGTAATACAGATTACTACTGTTTACAGTTTAAATAATAATAATAAAAATAATTTATTATACAGTGTTTTTATTATTTTGTATTATAATTGCAGCTTTCAATTGAAACATGCGTCAATAAATGTCAAATATCGGTAATTGATGACAGTTATCTGTATTATCGATAAATGGCCGAATAAAGAATAAGGCATGGCTATCTGAGTGGTGAAATACTGTTGTACACCCTGTATAGGTAATCGTGAAAAAAATGAAATAAAGGTAGGATATTGAACTTATTTCCTAAAGATTGCTGATAATAATAATAATAGTAATAATAATAATAATAATAATAGTTGTAATAATATAGATATAATAGAAGCACGCAAGCATACAAATAATACAAATATAGACCTCAATATGAGGAATAAAAATATAAAATTAAATAATAATTATAAAATAAAAATAGAAAATATATACGGGGTTGGCACAAAGACATACATACATACATACAAATACACAACAATTTTTTACGAAATTTAAATATAAAAAAAAATATAATTAAATTAAAATAATGATAATATAAAGGAAAAAAGAGAGAGGGCTACAATTTTTTCCTTTGTTGTTTTTGTTGTTGTTGTTGTTGTTATAATAATAATAATAATAATAGTAATAACAAAAAAAAATGGCAGTTTTCGGCAGTTATTCCTTTTTATCTCTTAAATAATAATAATAATAATAATAATATAAATATAAAAAATACTGATAAATTTTGTTTTTGTTCCTGTTGTTGTTCTTGGTGATAGTGGTCGTGTTATTGTTGGTAAGGTGTTAAAAAAAAAATCAAGTAATTTCAACTTGTAGACCAATATCAGGATCTGGTAAACAATCACCACAATAACCGCCACAACGTCCATAGATACGTTGACCCTAATTGGTTTTTTTTTTGTTAAAAACTTGTTATTTAAGAAAAAATACACATCCCTCGGTTTACACGGTATTTAGTTAACACGGTTCTATTTTGACACGGTTTTTAATGATAATAAAAAAATGATTAAAGAAATCAGAAAAAAAGCAGAATGTGGGGAGAGAGAAAAAAGATAGAGTGGGGGTGGGAGAGAGAAAGATGGAGTGGAGAGAGAGAGAGATATGGAGTGTAGAGAGAGAGAGAGCGAGATGGAGTGGAGAGAGAGAGAGAGAGAGATGGAGTGGAGAGAGAGAGAGCGAGATGGAGTGGAGAGAGAGAGAGCGAGATGAAGGAGAGAGGGAGAGAGAGAGATGGAGTGTGGAGAGAGAGCGAGCGAGGTGGAGTGGGGAGAGAGACATGGAGTGGAGAGAGAGAAACAGAATGGGATAGATAGAGAGAAAGACAATGTGAAGAGTGAGGGGGGAGAGTTGTCCATAAATAAGAAAGAGTGAGAAGGTATCATTGCGTTCTCACTCTTGTCTTTCTAACACTATTGCCAGTCCTGTATAATAGAAATACAGTACAAGCCACTTAATGACAGCAAAATTAGAAACATTAATCAACCGTGTAAATTGAGGGATTTTAATTAATTTTTTAAATTAATAACTTACTCTTATATTAATTTGTGATGTTGCTGATGTTCCAATATTATGCCATCGTACATTATCAACAATACGAAACATTGTATCAGATAAATTAATTGAAAAACGTCCCTGTATACAACCTTGTTTAGCACTATAACAATCACCAGCCGTCCCATATGGTACCTTCTTTTCACTACTACTTGTAGAGAACGTAAAATCATCATCTATCAATAAAGAAAAAATTAATAAACTGCATATTTTATAAAACTTTTAAGGGCACGGTGTACATCTTTTTTTTATGACATTTTTCTCGCTTGATTTCAGAGATGTAGAAATGCACGGTAGATCATTGGAAAGAGCATTTTTAGATGTAGGGCGGGGCGATTTCTGTTTTGGAAGATTTCGAGGTAATTCAAAACTACAAAGGAAAATCTTGGAGCATTTTTTTAATAAATATTCCCTCATAACTCAGCGTATATTCAAAAGTTTGGAAAGAATATTTCATCATCGATAGCAAATTGAATGGACTTTCCAAGGCTTGAAAAATATTTTCGATCGGATTGTTAGTTTTCCGGAAAATCAAGAAAAACGGCAAAATCTTCCTTCATCGATTTCTTGCACAATTTTAAAGATAAAGAACCGTGCGATACCTCATTTGAAAACTTATACAAAGGCGATCCTCAGGAGAGTCACGAAAAATCAAGTTTTTGAAAATTTAGCGAATTATCGAGGAAACTATTTTTTTTTCGCACGTAAAGATGTACACAGCGCCCTTTAATCATAACACAACTCACTAATTATTTTCAATGATGTTACATTGAGGCGTACTTTCCAGAAACGTGTGGATCCAGCCCGGTCCTGTCCAATATCCAGACAATCACCACCACAATCCACCGGACGTTGGCCATTAAACGGACAACTATCCGGATTTTTCAATCTAGATGGCGGGAAGAGGTGATTATTATCAATATATTAAACAAAAGAATAATATTACCTTTTTTGATAATATTCAGAGAAATTATCAAGATCACTATGTAAACTTATAAATTCTTCCGGTTCATTTGTATCCATTTTATAACAATAAATCAGTGCCGTACGTCCATTTATTGTCATCAAATAATCTTGATTCTTTTTTGTTTTCATATATTGTTTGATTTCTTTACAATTACGATATAAACAATGCCATTGATTACATTTACGTTTACGTACTGGACGTAAATCTTTACGGCAATAATGTTTTGGTACACGTTCATTTGTACGTTTATCAATACAGAATAATTGACGCAATTGACGACCTTTTTTGCCACACGCTTGTGAACACTAAAAAACAAAAAATAGTTCATATTAAGGGGACGCGATACGACTTTTTACGAAAATTGCGAATATTTGATGCAGGATTACTCGCTTGTTTTTTAATGCTTAGAAACGTGCGATACAGCATTGGAAAGAGCATTTCAAGGTGCATCTTAAGACTGCTTCTATTTTTGAAAATTTCAATTAAATTCTGAATTACAGAGGAAAATTATTGAGCATGTTTTTCTTCTTAACTCAACCTCTATTAATTACTTTGCATTGAAAACTATACATTTTATAGGTAATTTTGTAGATTTTTCGATAGTAATACTGTTGATAGATGACTTTGTTTATTCACCTTGGAAAATTGAATGGAAAATAGGGTTTTCCGTCCAATTTTCCCAGGAAAATAAACAAATTTCACTACTGACAATGTTACTCCAATGAAACTCCATAAAATTCTTTATTAACTATAGAAATTCTTTTGCGTAGTGAAAATAACAAGTGAAGTCTACAGAATTTCCCCGGTAACTTATTGAATTTTTAAAAATTGGATTTTTCACAATTCTCTTGTGAATTGCTCGTGTATAACCTTTCAAATAAGGTATCTTCCATTTCTTAATCTTCAAAATTGTGCAAAAAAACGAGCAAAGAAGATTTTGGGTTTTTCTTGATTTTCCGGAAAACTAACAAACCGATCGGAAAATTTCTTTAAGTATTGGAAAGCCCTTTCAATTTCCTATCAACTACCCTAATGTTTATTACAAAAAAATTAATATGAGTTGAGTTATGGGTGGAAAAGTTTAAAAAAAATGCTCTAATATTCTATTTTATAATTCAGAATTCAATCAAAATTTTCCGAAACAGTAATGACCCTTTGATGCAACTTGAAAGGCTCTTTTCAATGCTGTATCAAGCATTTCTACATCTTGAAAACTAAGCGAGATATCGTCAATCAAACATTCGCTTTTTCTGATGACGTGTCATTATTTCTTAACAGGTATAATTATACAGGGTGTTTTTTTTAAACTGTTCGTTTCTTAAAAAACTCCTACTAGTTGGTGAGCGGAATGAAAATTATTTTAAGGATTTGTAGGGTAGTGCCTGGAGACCATTTTAGCAAAGTTAGAACTTTGTAGCTCATATCCAAGTCAGTCAAAAAGCCTGTTCCAGAATAAAACGGAAAACGAAAAAAATCAATGTTGCTAGGGCCGAAGAGTCATTCTAAGTTATTTTAAGTGTGCAGCTGATTGGTAAAAATCGTGAGATGATCCAAAGGAAGCGTTTTTTGACCGACTTCTAAATGAGCTACAAGGCTCTAATTTTGCTAAAATTCTCTCCAGGCACTACCCTACAAATCCTTGAAATATTTTTCCTATCACTCGCCAACTAGTATGAGTTTTGTAATAAACCACTTGAAAAAAAATTCTAATTATTGTCGGACCGAAACAAAATTTTTTACAGCCAAAACCGAAACTTCGGCCTCGGTCTCAGTTTCGGCCGAAACCGAGACTTATTTAGACATGCCAAAATGTACGTAGACATAACCTCAACTCGACACAATCCCGCCGACAGGCGATCATGAGGCACGAATTCGCCCAAAGAAAGCGCGAAAATTCACGAACACTGTCTTTCGGTACGGCCAAAGTTTCGATTGTTTTTTGGCCGAAACTAGATTTTTAGCCGAAACTGGCCGAATCTTCGGTCGGTCACTACATCTAATACACCCCGAATGAAATACTTTAATAACTGTTTGTTTTATGTTAATCAAAAACTAACCTGTCTCCATTCAGTAGTCCGCCATATATAGATGTCGCTACAATGCGCCATTTGACATTTACTTGACGTCATTGGTTTTTTATACAAATCACAATATTTCCTATGATGTAATTTGTTTGATAATAGATCAGGTAATGGATTTGGATCAATAATACCATTTTGATGTACTTTATGACATGTTACTGGACGTATTTTATAACCTTGTCCACATGTTTGTGAACATATTGACCAATCACCTTCAATCCATGTATAACTACAATTATACTTTTCGCATGGTTTTATCGATTTTGGTTTATTTAAATGATTACAATATTGATCAACTAATTGGATATCATTTAAGGTATCTTCACATTGTATCTGTCGTGTACGTATACCTTTACCACAATTATTACTACATGGATGCCATCTACCGGTCTTCCAACGGTACCTTTTCAATGTATTTGTTGAATTCATATAATCTTTTGGGATTGTATTCCTTACTTGTAAACATTCAGATATTTTACATTTCATTGTTTTTATTGGTTTATTATTTGTATGGCATTTATTTTGATCAGTAAACGTACCATTTTGGGTACGGCAAAAAATTTGCCGATGCTTCTCACAATTCAAATCACAATTACCCCATTCACTTGTATACCAACATGGTTGTGGATTGCATTCAATTGTAGCAATTGGACGTAATTTCGGATTACAAAGATGGACATTTTCATTGCCATAATCATCACGGCAAACGACCATACGGGAACTAATACCAGAGTTACATGATTTGGAGCATTGGCTCCAAGCACCAGTGATCCAACGGTAATGACGGTCATAATTTATGGAATTATCAATGATTTCATTGTCATAATGCCGTTGTTGTTGGTGGTGGTGATCATTGCTAATGCATGGTGGTAGATTATGACATATCCTTGTTGTATTAGGTTTAAGGAAATCACGACAATAATCATCTTGTAATTGTTGGTGATTATCTAAATCTTCACAGATGACATTACGTGTTTGAATACTATGATTGTTTTGGTTATCATTATTATGACAAGTTTGTGAACATTCCGACCATACACCAGTTGACCAACCAGTACATGGACGTTCATTACATTCTTCTTTTTCGATATGTATCTGTTTTGGATCACAAGCTGATGGGTTATAAATCCGGCCATCTAGCTGGCAATAGTAGGGTTTTGTACGGAAACCACGGCCGCAAGTTTTCGAACACTAAGAAGCAAAAGATTATGGTAAATGAATATGGTCATAAATTCTGTTCCAAAACTATGTGGGATGGAATGCCAAAAGTTATTTTCATTGGGACTACAGCCTACTTAGCACCTCTACTAGTACCAAGAGCTAAGCCAAAATCTTGAAGTATTCATGCTAAAAGGAGTTAAGCCAAAAGCTAAGGCTATCCATGCTAAAAGTTTGAACTAGAAATCTTCACTGTGACTACAGACGCCTTAGTACCTTTACTAGTACCAACCAAGAGCTAAGCCAAAATCTTGAACTATTTATGCTAAAAGGCTTAACTAGCAATTTTCGCTGTGACTACAAGCACCTTAGTACCTTTACTAGTACCAAGAGCTATCCATGCCGAAAGGTTTTAACTAGAAATCTTCACCGAGACTACAGCTGTGTTTAGCACCTCTACTAGTACTAAGAGCTAAATCAAAATCTTGATTCATGAAAAAAAGCTTAACTAGCAATTTTCATTGGAACTACCGCCTGCTTAGCATCTATATTTGTACAAGGAGTTTAGCCAAAAGCTAAGGCTATCCATGCTAAAAGTTTCAACTAGAAATCTTCACTGTGACTACAGGTGCCTTAGTACCTTTACTAGTACCAAGAACTAAGCCAAAATCTTGAAAATATTCATGCTACAAGGCTTAACTAGCAATTTTTACTGTGACTACAGACGCCTTAGTACCTTTACTAGTACCAAGAGCTAAGCCAAAATCGGACGCTATCGATGCCGAAAGGTTTTAACTACAAATTTTCTTCGAAAGTGTGTCTGAGCACCTATACGCCAAATGGTTCAAGAATTTTTTTTCAGTGAAACTACAGCCTCCCAAGCATCTCTATTAGCCCAAAGAGCTAAGCCAAAATCCTGAAGTATTCATGCTAAAAGGCTTAACTAAAAATTTTCACTGAGACTTCAAACGCCTTAGTACCTTTACTAGTACGAAGAGCAACGCCAAAATCTAAGCAAAAACTGATATAAATGGCTTTGTGGCTGTTGACAAAAATCAAAATTTACAATTGATCAATGGCTAAATCAGTTTTCTGGGTGCGTATCGGTATCAATGCTCATCTGGCTTTGGGAAATCGCAACACATTGAAGAAAACATTGTTGTTGTTTTTTTCTCGAAAAGTCTAGACTAAAAGTGCTAAATTATTGTCCTAAAATCAAATCAACTAAGGCAAAATTTGGAAATTGTAGAGCAAAAGTGCTAAATTAAATGAAAAGCCTTGACGAAAATCTGATGTTGTGCATAACAAACAAAAAGTTCAACTGGGAATTTTCTTTGAGACTTCAAGCATTTTAGCACCTCTACTATTTCCAAAAGCTGACGTTATCTATGCCAAAGGCTTCATCTATAAATTTTCAATGGGACTACAGTCTGTCTAGCATCTCTACTAACACCAAGAGCTAAGCCAAAATGTTCAACTAGGAATTTTCTTTGAGACTGCAAGCGTCTTAGCACCTATACTATTTCCAAAAGCCGACATTATCTGTGCCAAACGGTTCAACTATAAATTTTAAACGAGACTACAGCTGGTCTAGCATTTCTACTAGCACCAAGAGCTAAGCCGAAATCTTGAGGTATCCATGCCAAAAGATTCAACTAGCAATTATTACTACAAGCGCCTTAGCACCTCTACTGGTACCAAAAGCTAAGCCCAAAACTGACGTTATTAGCCAAAACACACATTAGCACTCTAGATCTAAAATTTCATAAGCATGCTTTATCAAAATTGTCCAGTCGAAGATTTGGAACAAAATCTATGACTTAAGGATGAAAATGGTAAAAAAAACAATTACTTACCGGTGTCCAATCTGTGGATGACCATACTGGACATTTTTGGGTATTACAAATCTGTTCAATGATCTTTTCACGATTTTGACAATGTGAATCATCAATTGATTGATTCGTTAGATTATCAATACATTTTGCACTACGCCATTGTATACCATTACCACAAGTTTTTGTACATTCTGACCATTGACTGTATTCCCAATGGGTTGTATTACAATGTTGATAACATTGTTCGGTATTTGGTGGTTTACGTATATTTGTACAATGCTTATCATCAACAATTGTACCATAATTGTTCGTCAATATATATGTTGAATAATCATCTTTATTGATTGTATCGATTTTAATACAATTATAATGGATATTTCTAATCCTAAAAACCTCAAAACAAGTCGAAATTATTACAAAATTTTGTATTCGAAATTTTGCAAAACAGTGGTTCCTTTTTTTTAGCTTAGCCTAAAGATATCCTTAGTACGCTATCTAAAGCCAAAGAGTGTCTAATTCTAATGCTTAAGGTTGCTTGAGATGGGTATCGGAAGAGATAAGCAAAAATGGCCACCGAAAGGAGCCTTAAGGTAAGAATTCGAAAGAAAATCTCCTTTTGAACGGCTAACAAAGGATAGTCTTGCAAATAGAGATGCTTCTAGAGTTTCTTAGTAGTAAAAGATCTTAGGAACTTCTGGGATTGTTCTGGGGAGCATCTTCATAAAAATGAAGCTGTAAGGAATCTTATATGGAAGACCTGTGGAGAAGAAAAAGATTATCTTCTTCACATCTTGTAAGGAAGGAGGAGATGACAAAAAATAACATCTAACGGATCTTTAGGAAAAGAAATATAAAAGAAGCACCACCTCCACTTGAAAGGCTAACAAAGGATAGTTTTGCAAATAGAGATGCCTCTAGAGTTTTCGAGTGGTAAAGATCTTAGGAACTTCTGGGACTGTTCTGGTTAGCATCTTCATAAAAATTTTCTATTAGAAATTTTGCAAAACAGTGGTTCCTTTATTTTAGCTTAGCCTAAAGATATCCTAAGCACCCTATTCAAAGCCAAGGAATGCCTAATTCTAATGCTTAAGGTTGCTTGAGATGAGTATCGGAAGAGATAAGCAAAAACGGCCACCAAAAGGAGGCTTAACGTAAGAATTCGAAAGAAAATCTCCTTTTGAAAAGCTAACAAAGGATAGTCTTGCAAATAGAGATGCTTCTAGAGTTTCTGAGTAGTAAAAGATCTTAGGAACTTGTGGAATTATTCTAGGGAGTATCTTCATAGAAATAAAGCTGTAAGGAATCTCATATGGAAGACCTGTGAAGAAGAAAAAGATTATCTTTTTCACATCTTTTAAGGAAGGCGCTTAATGGAATTTTGGATTTTCTAAAGATTGAGATCCATGCACATTTTGGGAACTACTGGTAGATACGACTGTGGTTACGATGCACATTTTGGGGAACCACTGGCATAAAATGATGCCACACAGTGGTTCCTTTTTTATTCTCTGTCCTAAAGCTTTTTCGTGAAGCTTTGTCTCAAGTCAAAAAATATCTTATGCTAAAGCCGTGAAATGAGCGCCGGGGATGAAGAACAAAAAAAGAGGCTTAAGAAAAGAAATATGTATAAAGCTAGAAACACCTCCACTTGAAAGGCTAATAAAGATAATAGAGATGCTTCTAGAGTTTACGAGTAGTAAAAGATCTTAGAAACTTCTGGGACTGTTCTGGGGAGCATCTTTATAAAAATAAAGTTGTAAGGAATCCCATACGATAGACCTGTGAAGAAGAAAAACTTTACCTTCTTTACATCTTGTAAGGAAAAAGGATGTGGCAAAAAAGACCAACAAAGGAGGCTTAAGAAAAGAAATATAAAGGAAGCACCACCTCCACTTGGAAGGCTAACAAAGGATGCTTCTAGAGTTTCTGAGTAGTAAAGATCTTAGGAACTTCTGTGACTGTTCTAAGGAGCATCTTCATAAAAATGAAGCTATAAGGAATCATATATGCAAGACCTGTGAAGAAGAAGAAGAAGACAGTCTTCTTCACATCTTGTAAGGATGGAACTTAGTGGAATTTTAGACTTTATCAATGAATTCCGTGCACATTTTGGGAACCACTGCCAAACAGTAGTTCCTTTATTCTTTTCTGACCTAAAACTTTTCCGTGAAGCTCTGTCAAAGAATGCCTAATGCTAAAGCTATGAAATGGACGCCAGAGGAGATGAGTAAAAAAGTCCAACAAACTGAGGCTAAAAAAGGAATATAAAGCAAGCAACACCTCCACTTGAAAGGCTAATAAAGGATAGCCTTATAAATAGAGATGCCTCTAGAGTTTCTTAGTAGTAAAATATCTTAGGAACTTCTGGAACTGTTCTGGGGAGCATCTTTATAAAAATAAAGTTGTAAGGAATCCCATATGATAGACCTGTGAAGAAGAAAAACTTTATCTTCTTCACATCTTGTAAGGAAAAAGTATGTGGCAAAAAAGACCAACAAAGGAGGCTTAAGAAAAGAAATATAAGGGAAGCACCACTTCCACTTGAAAGGCTAACAAAGGATAGTCTTGCAAATAGAGATGCTTCTAGAGTTTCTGAGTAGTAAAAGATATTAGGAACTTCTGGGATTGTTCTGGGGAGCATCTTCATAAAAATGAAGCTGTAAGGAATCTCATATGGAAGACCTGTGAAGAAGAAAAAGATTATCTTCTTCACATCTTGTAAAGAAAGCGCTTAATGGAATTTTGGATTTTCTCAAAGATTGAGGTCCATGCACATTTTGGGAACTACTGGTACATACGGCTGTAGCGGCCATGCACATTTTGGGGAACCACTGGCACAACATGATGCCACACAGTGGTTCCTTTTTTATTCTCTGTCCTAAAGCTTTTTCGTGAAGCTTTGTCTCAAGTTAAAAAATGTCTTAAGCTAAAGCCATGAAATGGGCGCCGGGTATGATGAACAAAAATATAAAGCAGGAAACACCTCCACTTGAAAGGCTAAAAAAGGATAGTCTTACAAATAGAGATGCTTCCAGGGCTCCTTAGTAGTAAAATATCTCAGGAACTTCTGGAACTGTTCTGGGGAGCATCGTCATAGAAATGAAGCTGTAAGGAATCCAATATGAAAGACCTGTGAAGAAGAAAAACATTATCTTCTTCACATCTTGTAAGGAAGGAGGAGATGACAAAAAAGACCAACAAAAGGAGTCTTAAGAAAAGAAATATAAAGGAAGCACCACATCCACTTGAAAGACTAACAAATAGAGATGCTTCTAAAGTTTCTTAGTAGTAAAAGATCTTAGGAACTTCTGGAACTATTCTTGGGTGCTTCTTCATAAAAATGAAGCTGTAAGGAATCCCATATGCAAGACCTGTGAAGAAGAAGAAGACAGTCTTCTTCACATCTTATAAGGACGGAACTCAGTGGAATTCTAGACTTTATCAATGAGGTCCGTGCACATTTTGGGAACCACTGGTATAAGACAAAGAATTAGCATCTTCATAAAAATGAAGCTGTAAGGAATCTCATATGGAAGACCTGTGAAGAAGAAAAACAATATCTTCTTCACATCTTGTAAGGAAAGAGGATATGACAAAAAAGACCAAGAAAAGGAGGCTTAAGAAAAGGAATATAAAGCAAGAAACACCTCTACTTGAAAGGCTAACAAAGGATAGTCTTACAATTAGAGATGCTATTAGAGTTTCTTAGTAGTATAAGATCTTAGGAACTTCTGGAATGATTCTAGGGAGTATCTTCATAAAAATGAAGCTGTAAGGAATCCCAAGACCAGTGAAGAAGAAGAAGATAGTCTTCTTCACCTCTTGTAAAAATGGAATTCTGGACATTATCAATGAGGTCCGTGCTCATTTTGGGAACCACTGGTACAAGACAAAGAATTATTTACCCTTTGCCACAATCTACTGAGCATGGTCCTTTCATTGCAACATTCCATAATAATTGGCAATGCTGATTACAATCTTGTTTTTGTGTTTGATGTTGTTTCTCTAATTCTGAACAATAATTCTCTGGTTTTTCTTCACCACTTATCATATCAACACATATAGGATACATGTATTGTATACCACTACATATGGAGCTACATTTAGACCATTTCTTACGATACAATCTCCAACCATACCTATGATTTTTATCAAATTATAATCAATTTCTAATCTTAGAATTGATAATGAAGATAACATAAAAGACACACCATCGATTCACGGGTTAGAATACATTAAAAGCATGTTTTTTTTTTGGTTGGGTTTTTAAATGGAAATACCTGTGCGATAACCGTTGATAACTGATACTAGATTTTTCATGGGTGTATCTGAATTGTGATGGAATAAAATTTCTATATGAATTGATAAGAAAAACAAAAAAAAAACACTAATAAATATGAATGAATCAATCTACTTACTTTGGTGCATTTTGTCGATTGATAACATAACGATAGGTGATATCTGGTGGTATTAATTCACCCCATGATAACACTTCTAATACTAAATCTTTGGTTAATTTACGATTCTTCAATGTTGTAATTCGTTCAATATCACCCGATGAGCCGGTATATTTGATGATAACAGTACCAAAAATTATATCTTTTTTATAATTTGATATTGTGTAATTACCATTGAGGATGTATTGTCCAGTTTCACCATCTACTAAAGCTGTAGGAAAATTAGAAAATTGTAAGGTTCATTAAAAATTGATTGCTACAAGTTTTGCAAACATAATTCACCCTTTGCAAGGCAAAGCAACACCTTTGCACGCTAAATTCACCTTTTTGCAAACCAAATTCACGCTTTTGCAAACTATTTTACAGTTTTGCAAGCCAAATTTACACTTTTGTAAGTCAATTTTGCACTTTGGCAAACCAATTATAGTATTGTAAGCCAAATTTACGATTTTGCAGGCCAAATCCTCTTTTTGGGAAGGAAAATTCACACTTTTACTAGCTACTTCACGATTTTGTAAGCCAAATTCATACTTTACAAGTTAAATTCATCCTCTTGCAAGACAAATTCAAACTATCGCAAGCCAAATTCACGCTTTTGCAATATATTTTACAGTTTTGCAAGTCAAATTCACACTTCATAAGTCAAATTCATGCTCTTAGAAGTCAAATTCAAATTTTCGCAAGCCAATTTTGTTTATTGCCAAACCCATTTACGCTTTTTCAGGAAAAGTTTACATTTTGGTAAAGCAAATTCACGCTTTCGCAAGATATTTCACGCTTGTGTAAGCCAAATTCACGCTTTACAAGTCAAATTCATCCTTTTGCAAGTCAAATTCACACTTTTGCAAGCCAAATTTGTACACTGGCAAACCGATTTACTGTATTGTAAAAGAAATTTAGGCTATTGCAGGCCAAATCCACATTTTGGCAAGGCAAATTCACACTTTTACAAGCTACGTTACGCTTTTGCAAGCGTAATTCATACTTTACAAGTTAAATTCATCCTCTTGCAAGACAAATTCAAACTTGTGCAAGCCAAATTCACGCTTTTGCAAACTATTTTACAGTTTTGCAAGCCAAATTCACACTTCTTAAGTCAAATTCATCCTTTTGCAAGTCAAATTTACACATTCGGTAATCGATTTAATTTAATTTTACACTTTTGGAGTCAAATTCATATTTTGGTATAGCAAATTCACACTTTTGTAAGCAAAATTCACATTTTACAAGTCAAATTCATCCTATTGGAAGTCAAATTCAAACTTTTGCAAGCTAATTTCAAACCAATTTACGCTTTTGCAGGCCAAATTCATATTTCGGCAAGGCAATTTTATGCTCTTGCAAGTTACTTGACACTTTGGTAAGCCAAATTCACACTTTACAAATCAAATTCAAACTTTTGCAAGCGAAATTCACACTTCATAAGTCTTGTTCATCTTTTTGCAAGTCGAATTCACGCTTTTGTAAGCCAAATTTACACATTCGATAATCGATTTACAGTCTTGTAAATGAATTTCACACCTTTTCAGGCCAAATTCACATTTTTATAAGGCAAATTAACGCTTTTGCAAGCTATTTCGCGTTTTTGTAAGCCAAATTCACATTTACAAGTCAAATTTATCCTCTTGGAAGTCAAATCCAAACTTTTGCAAGACAATTTTGTATACTGGCAAACTGATTTACTCTTTTGGAGGCCCAATTCATATTTCGCAAGCTACTTCACGCTTTTCTAAACCAAATTCACACTTTACAAGTCTAATTCAATTAACAATTGCTTGCAGATAGGTAAATTTAGCTTTAAAAACGGTGACATTGACTTGTAAAATGTAAATTTAACTTACAAAACTGTAAAATGGCTTACAAAATATATTTTATTTGAAACATTGTAAGTCGATTTGCGAAAATGTGCATTTGGATTACAGAAATGTAAACTTGGCTGACAAAGGGGTGAATTTGACTTGCTAAAGGGTGAAATTGGATTGCCAATGGTAAATTTAGCTTACAAAAGGAAGAGTCTGGCTTGCAAAATGTAAATTTGGCACACCAAAGCGAGAATTTGGCTTACAAAACGGTGAATTTGACTTGTAAGGTGTGAATTTAGCTTATAAAACTGTGAAATGGCTTACAAAATGATAAATTTTATCTAAAAAATTGTAAGCCGATTTGCGAAAATGTGAATTTGGATTACAGAAATGTAAACTTGGTTGACAAAGGGGTGAATTTGACTTGCTAAAGGGTAAATTTGAATTGGCAATTGTGAATTTAGCTTACAAAAGCGTCAACTTGGCTTGCAAAATATAAATTTGGCATACCACAGCGAGAATTTGGCTTACAAAATGGTGAATTTGACTTGTAAGGTGTCAATTTAGCTTACAAAACTGTAAAATGGCTTGCAAAAGGATAATTTTGATTTGACAAACTTAGAGTCCATTTGCAAAAGTGTGAATTTGGATTACAGAAATGTAAATTTGGCTGGCAAAGTGGTGAATCTGACTTACTAAAGGGTAAATTTGAATTGCCAATTGTAAATTTAGCTTACAAAAGCGTAAATTTGGCACACCAAAACGAGAATTTGGCTTACAAAACGGTGAATTTGTCTTGTAAGGTGTGAATTTAGCTGACTAAACTATGAAATAGCCTTGCAAAAGGACAAATTCGATTTGCAAAAAGATGAATCTATTTGCAAATGTGTAAATTTGGCTTGCAAAAGGATTCACTTCACCTGCAAAAGTGTAAATTTAACTTGCTCAAGTGTGAATTAAGGGATGCAAAAATGTGAATTTAATTGGCAAAACCTTTGACCTATTAATTGACTTACCCAAATAGTTACCATCATTGTGACCTTTCTGTTGTATATCTAGATTCGAGGAGCCTTTCGGGAAACGTATGATTTTATTATAACCATATGCTGATAGATTGTAAGTACCAGTAATCTCTTCACATTGACTATTATTACCACCACATACCCCACACTCATCCAATTCTAATTTTGAATCTAAACGATTATCACAACCACCATGTCTACAATTACCATTAACACAAATATCAAATGTATTCAAATCACATTTGGTACCATCAACAACTTTATCTTTTAATTGATAATAAGCATTAGAATTTTTTGGGCGGCAATGTAACTGACAAGATTCATAATCTTTTAAGCCGTACTTTGGTACCCATTCAACAGTTTCAGTAAGATTTGGTATATTCATACTTTTACCATTAAATTGAGCACATTGTAGTTCCCTATCAAAAGCATGCAAAAAAAATAGTACTAAAGATCCAACTGATAGTACCGAATTCTTACCGAAAATCATTCGTTTCATTCTCGCATGGTTCAATATTACATGATGCATAACGTACACTTTTACCAACACAATACGGTCCACCATTTTCTGGTACTGGATTATCACATGAACGTTTCGATATTTTGATACCACCACCACAGGTACGACTGCATGGTCCCCAATCATGCCAACGGCTCCAACCACCAGCGATTGGTGTCAATTTATCCCTGTCCATTGGTATGCATTTACCATGATGGCACCAATGGCGGTTACCACAACGAGTACCTTCCGCCCATGGTGAGTACTGACTCTTACAGCCTTCAGTCTCGCCACGGCCGCTCGTACACCACAAATTTTCACAATTTTGCTACACCCCCAAAAAAGAAAATTTAGACCTATTTTTTTTTTGATAAGTGTGAAAAAGTACCATGTAGGAACAAATCCGAAAACCGGGACCAAATTGTAGTTCACATTGACGATCTACTTCAATTGTCTCACCAGGTAGAATACCAACAAATGTTGAGGTTATAAAGTTACGTGACGGTGGTTCCGAAAGGCATTTGGCTTTTCCTGATCTGTCAAAAAAAATTATTGGTACTTATAGTTTTAGTAATTTTCTTTTTAATTGATCAATGTTGGCAACACTAGTAAGGTATAGAGAAGTGTCAGTTCTTGTTTGTATCGATGATATTTGAATATTTTTAGGGATATTTCAAGCGAAATTGTTTCAAGTTGGCAGAATTTGACTTTAAATAATTTATTTAGGCAAATTTAATGTTCGTAATACTAGTTTTCGGTTATTTATGAGGAATTTAATAAAATATGAGTTAACGTGATTGAAATTTTTTAGGGGAAATTAGTTTTCAACCCACCTCAACTATTTCTGACAAATTCAAAAAAGGCGCCACATTCTAGAGATAACTTTAATGTTGGCAATACTAGTTTTCTGTTATTGACGAGTAATTCAATTAAATTTCGAAAACTTGAGTTTAGTTATATTCGAATTGAGTTTTAATTATAGAGTTGGTAGTACCTGTGGTGATTTAAAAATAAAATGAAACAACAAAATAGAGATTTTTTTGACCAAATTGACCAATGTTGGCAATACTAGTGCTAAGATAATTTAAAATACGCTGACAATTCAAATATATGATTATTTTTTTAATCAAGTTGGCAATGCTTAAGGCCGATCCACACACGGAGATATATCTTATAAGACGGTCTCATGGTACGGTGCAATGATATATATCTATTTCTGTCGGTATCATGTATAGACAAAGCTAGATATATATCACTGTACCGTACCATGAGACCGTCTTACTAAGATATATCTCCGTGTGTGGATCGGCCTTTAGACTTAGAGACATTTCAAGTGATAAGTTTTAAGTTGGTGCGATTGAAGAATTCTAGGGAAATTTAGTTTCTAACTAATTATTCCTATAAATTATAATAAATACAAATTAAAAAATTATAACTGAAAATAAAAGAAATATTTTCTATGAATAAAACGACCCTTTAAAAATAAATATAAATAAATAAATAAATTAGATTTAGGGACATTTCAAATAAATTTTAAGTTGGTTGCAGTGAAAAATTCTAGGGAAATTTAGTTTTTAACCCATTTTTCTATCAATTGTAATAAATAATTTAGCAATTTTATTGTAAAAATAAATAGAAGTATTTTTTGTAAATAAAACTAACGTTTAGAAATTAATTAATTAATTAATTAATTAATAAACTAGATTTAGGGACATTTTAAATGCCAATTCTAAGTTGGTCTCCTTGGAAAATTCTAGGGGAATTTAGTTTTCTATAAATTAAAATAAATAATTAAATAATAATGATTTAAAATAAATTAAAGTACTTTCTATGAATAAAATAAACATTTAAAAATAGAATAAACAAATAAATAAATCAATAAATAAATAAATTCAAAGAATTACGATAATGTTAATTAAGTTGGTAGTCGTGATAAATCATTCAATTGGCGCCGCCATTTCAACAGTTTTTATAACGGGATTATCAACAATAATTTATTAATAAAATAAATAAATAAATAAAACGTTGAATAAGTGATGTTTAAAAAACTATAAAAACAAACAAATTAATTAACGTGATAAGTTATCGGTTTATTTTAATTGGTAAGTTAAAATTTATTTATAGTAAACATAACCTAACTTTTTTTTAAATCCTATATTATCTTAAATAATAAATAATAATTGCGGTTCAATTAATTAATTAATTAATTAGCTGAGTAATTAATTAATAATCTATTATTATTATTTGTTCAAATATAGTTTATCATAACAATACGATAATTAACGAAATATATGCCATATGAGAGGTAGGCAACCAATTATACACACCATTAATACTTAGAAATATACCGAATTGGCAATTCAACTAAAAACACTATGGCTATATTTCGTTATTTTAGGCTGTTTTAAGTATTATTACTGGTACATTAGATGAAAATTGTTGTAATTAATTGAAATAAAATTCATCAATTCATGAAATTATAACAGTTGTGTTGTTAAAACGTGAAAATTGCGTAATTGTTGTTTTTTTATGGTATTTTCTCTTGAATTCTGACAGAAATGGTAACTTATACTTATATGGTTGTGAATTTTATTAAATAACAATCATTACAGACCAAAAAAAGTGGACTTACTCTAAAAATTCAGTTGCAAAATGTCGTGAACATTTCGACCACATCCATGGTTTTGTACCATTTTGAAACATACGACTCATTACATTCTTCTGTTTAACACTACCATGGAAATTATCACAATTCTCATTATCATCATGTGGAATACTTCAATAAAAAAGAAAAAATTAATCAACTGTATATTGAATAATAATTTGGCTTACTTTAAAACATGCCCTAATTCATGGGCAATCGTATATGATGATGATAAACCAATATCTTTAACAATTGAACAACTAGATGACGTATCACAAATTGTACCCATTTGAGCTACACCCAATGTATTACAATTCGATGAATTCTTACATACAGTATGCCTATTAACGTTAAAAACATATAAAAATATATACAGCATGTTTCATCTAATAATGGTCATTTACCTTGTTAATAATAGAGCTGTATCATAGTTTTTAATACGATGGGATCGGTGTTGCCATTCACAGAATTCCTTTAACATTACTGAATAATTTTTTTTGATTTTGACATATTAAAAGCGCCATCTATCCAAAATTTATAAATGTAAATGTTGATTAAAAAATTAACTTACCTTGTGAATTTGATGTACTAAAATCACGTTTCTTTAATATCCATATATCAACAACTGATAATGATATTGAATTACCAATTGTTGCATCTTTAAATAATAAAGCAGCATGTGACATTAAAATTAATATATAATTACGTAATTTCTCATCAGTTTGATGATAATTTACCATAGCACGATCAGCAACTACCAATACTTTCATAAAATATTCATTTGTTTGTTTTATATCATTATTATTATTATTATTATCATCAAAAAAATCATAATCATCATCATTAAATTCATAATTTTTATGTTGGTTTATAGATGGCGGTGGTAGTGATTCTTCAGTATCACGAACTTTACGTTTACGTATCTCATCATTATCACTACCACCACCATTACTATAATCATAATAATGATCATTATCATCATTAAATTTAGTTGGTATCTCTTCAATAATATCAAAATAATCAACGATAATCTCTCGTTTTCTTCGATATTGTGTGTTGTTGTTGTTGTTATTGATATTGTTAGATGGCGTTAGTTGTTTTACAGTTGATGGTGGCGGCATCTGTACAATTTCTTCTTCAAGTTCATCTTCAATAATATTCGAAGTTGGCGTTGCTATATGATCTATATTTTTGTTGTTTTAGAGAAGAAACAAAAAAAAAAACGGAAGAAAATTAAAATCGGTTGTTTTCAGGGGCGGTTTATTAAATTAACGGCCCTCGGCCACCATTTTTAATGTTGTTTTAGGTTAGTTTTTTTATAGAGAGTTAGTGCTGGGAAAAAGAGCACTTTCAAACTTATTTTTTGGCATGGAATTCATTATTATTATTACTATTATTATTATACATGAATGGAAACCCAATCTAGCTCTTAATACGTCCCTGATTATTTCATTTTCATAACTAGTACTGAAGTGATAATTTATAATAATATTTCACCTCGTAGTTGGCCATGTTTTTGGTTACGTAGCGTCGTAGCTTGGTTCGACTGCTTTTTATTTTAGTGACAGATGTCAAATTTAATAAAATTTATGAATCAAGTTACAACTTTATGTTAGTAAATAGTTCATAGCCAATTGCGATATGAAATAATTTTGTACAGTGATGAGCATATAAAAGTGACCAATTCTTAAGCAAAGAGGTTAAGAAGATAGACAGGTTATTTATCTATTTGGGTAAATACCGAAGATGGTACAAAGAAACCCCACTCCATATCTTCTAATTGCAATATTTTTCGTCCCAAAGTTTAACCTGTCAAAATTTTATTACAAAAGCCTGTTTTACACAAAACTACAAAAATGGTCTCTTTTATATGCACATGTCTCATTGACACATATCAAATCTATTAAAGTATGAATCAAGTTACTACTTTATGTAACTAAATTCATTGCCAACTCTGATATAAGATAACGTTGTACAGTGATGAGCATAGAAAAGCGACCAAGTCTTGAACGAAGAAGCGGAAAAGGTAAATAGGTCATTTGTCTATTCAGGTAAATACCGAAGATGACGCCAGTATCTCTAACCCCATCTTCTGATCGCATAGTCTGACCTGTCAAAATTTTATTACATAGGGTTACAAAAAGTTGTCTCTTTTATATGCACATCATTGAACATTCAGCCGCTTGTTGTTTCATTGACAAAATGTCAAATCTAGTAAAGTATAAACCACGTTACGAACCGTTGTAACTAAAGTCATAGCCAACTCCGATGTTGAATAACGTTGTACAGTGATGAGCACATTAAAGTGATCGGGTATTGAGTGAAGAAGAAGGTCGATAGGTTATTTGTATATTCAGGTAAATATCGTAGATGGTACCAATAACCTCACCCCTATCTTCTGATTGCAATATCATTCCTCCCAAAGTCTGACCTGTCAAAATTTTATTACAAAAGCCTCTTTTACATAGGGCTACAAAAAATGGTCTTTTTTAATATGCACATCACTGTACACTCGGCCATTTGTTGTTTCATTGACAAAATGTCAAATCTAATAAAGTATGAATCAAGTTACGACTTTAAATAACTAAAAACATAGCCAACTGTGATATGAAATAATGTTGTACAGTGAAGAGCTTACAAAAGCTTTATTCCCAAAGTCTAATCAGTCAAAATTTTATTGCAAAAGCCTGTGAAACTAGTATCTTTTATATACACATCACTGTACATTTTATATGTTTGTAATTCGATTACACTATCTGTATATTAGAAATAAGGACAATAACATATAAAATAATCAAAGCGCCGAGCTGTCTGCTAGTTTATATATAAAGAGAAAAAAAAAAGACAAACGCCAATGTCCTCTCTTTCTCTTGTTTATATTTTTGTTTTTGTTTTGTTTTGTTTTTCTTTTATAAATCGTCATTCCAGGACAGGTTTCTCTTCTTCTTGTTCTTATTTTTCATTTTTTTTTTGTATTATTATTATTATTATTATTATATGTCGTTTATATATATTTTTTGTGAATCTACACAATCTAGTTATCAATGAATTACAATTGTTTATTGTTAATAATAATAATAACAATAATGAGAACAAGAAGAAACAACAAGAATTAATGAGATGTCTCGTGTCAGACAAGAAGCAACAGGTGTTCCGCCTCTGGCACAATTGACCCAACCTCAATATATAAAAATATATATACATATAAAAAAAGTCACACCTCTAAATTTATATACAGGATGTATATGAAAAGAAAAAAAACATATTCTATTATAACTATTTTTTTAACCTATCATTATTACATAACCTATAAATTTTAATTAATAATAATAGTAATAGTAAATAGTTGTGGTGGTGAGGGGTGGAAGCGGGTATACTTACCACTAGTTTCACAATGATTATTTTGATTATCATTATTATCAATTACTTCATTATTTTCTATTGTTGTTGTTATTGATTGATGTGGTATTTTTTTTATACGATGTAGAAAACTATCTAGTGAATTACCAACATTTAATAATTTCTCAGCTGGTTCAATATAATAATTAGCTACAGATGTACGTATATAACCAGTCTATAAACAAAAAAAAACACATTATTATTATTATTATTATTTGGAAAAAAAACTTTATATATTATTGGTGTGGTTTTGTAAAGATATTCGAAAAAGGAATGCAGTTGGACTTGTTTTATTGCCAATGGAAGAATTCGTATTGAAAACAACGCCATCTATTTTATACGACAGCTACTATTAGAAATACTATTTAGATTGTGGTAGGTTATAGAAAAATGCGGAAGCCGGTCCTGTTCTATTTTCTCTTCATTACTCCTATTATTATTATTATTTAGTTATTGTTATTTATTGTGCCAACTAGATTGCTATATAGTGAGATGATTTAGAGTTATTGAGATGCAACAAAAAAAAAATGGGTGATGTTAGTGATAATAAATCAGACAATGAGTGGAGATTAAATGATTTTTTTTTGGTTTCATCTAACTGGATTTTATACAGGGTCTTTCACCTAAATATGGTCGATTTCTTTTTAATGTACTAATGTAATAAAATAAGTCTTATGAAAACTTGAAGGGGAATATTAAGGCTATCTATTGGGGGTGAAAGTGCCTTTTACAATTTTTGTAAATTGGAAGGGTTGATTGAACTGCTATAAAAATCTGGGTAAAAACATCTCTTGGTCTATTTGCTATAAATTTAAAAAGTAAGGAAAAATGTAATAAAATATGTCCGACTATCTACACAATTTGAGAAAAAAAAGGGTGAAAATACAGAGTCTTTTATGTAAATATGGTTAATGTCAGTGAATGTGCTATATTTTTTTCATTTACTAGTGCAATAAAATAATTCTTAGAAGATTTTGAAGGAGAACTTTTAGGTTATGTACTGGAGATGAAAATGCTCTTGTACAATTTTTGAAAATAAAAGAAACTTTTGGAAATTAAAATAGATCAGAAGATGTCCTAGTTTACTCGTAAAAAATTTAAAAAGCAAGAATAGATGTAATAAAATTTAAGCGACCACCCAGTTTTGTTAGTTCTATTTTGTCTATTATTCAATTCAGTCTATGTCTTGTTTAATTTTTTTTAATTTGTGTGGATAATCGTGCAAATTTTATTACATTTCCTTGCTTTTTAAATTTATGGTAATTAGACCTAGATTTTTATAACAGATCAATCACCCCTTCTATTTCCTTCAAGTTCTCGTAAAACTTATTTTGTTGCATTAGTAAAGAATTGTACGAAACACTATATTTTAAGACTTCTTTTCTCAACTTTTTAAATTTATTACCAGTAAACTAGTGAGTCCTCTGCTCTTTTAATATTCATAAGATTTTGTCTTTTCAAAATTGCGTCATTTCCAAAAGTTAACGTCAATTTTTAGAAATTCCTAAATGTTCCCATTCAAGTCCTTGTAAAAATTATTTTATTGCATTAGTAAAAAATGTAAAAATTATAAGCGATTCATTAACATTAACCATATTTACATGAAAGACTGTATTTTAAGCCTTTTGTTCAACTTGTATAGGTAGTCGTGCAAATTTTATTACATTTCCTTGCTTTTTAAATTTATGACAATTAGACCTAGATTTTTATAACAGATCAATCACCCTTTCTAATCACAATTTTTTTTTAATATTGCGTAATTTTCAAAAATTGATTTCTGTTTCTTCAATTTCCAAAAATCGAAAAAGGGCGTTTTCACTCCTAATAAATAACCTAAATGTTTCCCTTCAAGTTTTCCTAAAACTTATTTTATTGCATTAGTAAAGAATTGTACAAAACACTATATTTTAAGACTTCTTTTCTCAACTTTTGTGAATAATCGTTCAAATTTTATTGCATCTTTTCTTGCTTTTTAAATTTATTACCAGTAAACTAGCGAGTCCTCTGCTTTTTTAATATTCATACGTTTTTGTCTTTTCAAAATTGCGTCATTTCCAAAAGTTAACGTCAATTTTTAGAAATTCCTAAATGTTCCCATTCAAGTCCTTGTAAAAATTATTTTATTGCATTAGTAATAAATTAAAAAATAACGGATTCATTGACATTGACTATATTTACATGAAAGACTATATTTTAAGACTTTTGGTCAACTTGTATAGATAGTCGTGCAAATTTTATTACATTTTTTCTTACTTTTTAAATTTATGACTGATTTAGATTTTTTATAACACATCAATCACCCCTTTTGCTACAATTTTAGAAGGGTGTTTTCCCCCTCCAATAGATAGCCTAAATGTTTCCCTTCAAGTTCTTATATAAATTATTTAATTACATCAATAAATGAAAGAAATTTCAACGGATTTAGTAACATTAACCATCTTTACTTGAAAGACGCTGTATTTTAAGAATGATGTCAAAACAGTAATCAATCAATCAATCAATCAGTGAATTAATCTTAGAAAAAGCAATTATATTTCTTATTTGTGTTTTTTGTGTGTGTATATTTTAGTGTAAAAATAGCAAAGTTTTAATTAACACTGTGTTGAATTTTGTATTTATTGAATTGTTTATAATTAGGAAACAATTGTTTTTTTGCTACATAAATGACCCCGATTTCTTGTAAACGTTTTTCTTTATTATTACATATTATTATTATTATTGCTTGAAAATTGGAAAATTGGAGAAAAAAAATGGGTAAAATCTGCACGTTTTGTTATTGGAATCTGCACGTTTCTCTTTAGTTTATATCTTTTATTGAAAAAAAAAAAAAAATTGAATTTATTGCAATTTTCATTAGTTTTCTTCTAATTTTCTTCTCATTTTCTCTTTCTTTATATATTTTCTGACTCATTTTTGGTTATTTATTTATTTTGGCCTAAATCAATGTTTTCATTTTCCACCATATACACACACACACACACACACATACAAGTTTTCTTTTAACTTTTCAAGAGTTCAGTTTATCTCTCATCATCAAGACACCCGACGATTTATAGACTAAACAAAAATTTGTAAACTGTTCGTTGATTTGTTTCATATTACATACATACATACACATATTTATACATATTTATAAAAATAGATAGATTAGAAATAGATAGATGAGGAAAAATCAATTTTCCTAGATCAATTTTCCTAAGAAAACAAAAAAAAAATACGTTTAAATTGGCGGAATTTAGCAAATTTCGTGATTGTCTGACGTCACTGCATCCATCTAAACGTCAAACGACAATAACGCCATCTATTTAAACACTAAATTAAATTATACAGATCTGGTAGTTTATTTGGGTACATTTGGAGAATATCAGTCCCCCTCATCCATACCACTTGAATATAAGTCAGAACAGTGTTTCTCAAGCTTTTTGAATATGCGACGAAAATTGGGGACTAAGTGAAGAAGTATTCATCCCCCACAAGATGTTTTTTTAAACAGGAAATCAAAAAAGAATGACATTTTATATAATTCAGCATTTGGTTTAAGAACTGCTAGACTAGAAAAAAATAGAGAGAAATTAGGTGGTGAAAAATTGAGAATAATGGCAATTATTACCACCCACCCTTAGACAAAAAAAAAACAATTCCTTAACACAAATTTTGATAAAAAGACAAACAATTATGAGTTAATAAGGATTTGGTGTCTTTGTCACACGTTATAAGTATTGCTAATGAAACATCCCCATCTCTCTCTCTCTCTCTCTCTATCTCTTCCTAACTCATGCGTACCTAGACTAACTGCCAGATCTGTAGGAACTTGTGACGTATTATAGTAGCTACGCCATCTATTGAGTAATAAATTGATTATAGATGCTAGTGACGTTAGAAAACGAAATACTTATAACTTATAACCTCTTTAATTTTGCTAAATTAACAAATATGATTACTATAAACGCACTATTTTTGGTGCTGTTATAGCTTTACATTAATATTATGGTTTTATACGGATTACAACCCACAATTAAGGAAGTTATTTTAATGGTTTTTTTTTTGAAAGATAATCGAAACGACAACAGGACATTTATTAAGGAGAAATCCGTTTTGTTATAACATATATCTTTAAATAAAAGTGTGGGTAGTCAAAATATGGGATTCTTTAAGGTGTGCCAGCACAACAAATGTGTACGGGTAACTCTCTCTCTCTTAAAAAAAAAAAACAGCCAACTCGTCTTTGTATAAAATTTTGGTTGTATTCTGGACAAAGTTATTAGTACTCAATAATTTTGACAACTAATAACTTTTTCTAGAATACGACTTTTTTTATTATTCGATAAGAGAAGATGTCGTGTTACTTTAACAATAAGTGAATTTAGTAGGCGGTCAATTCTATTTAATAAATTTATATTATTATTATTATTTTTTTTTTCATAAATGTCATTATCTGCATCTTTATAAAATATAAGAAGAAGAAAAAACAACAACAAAATTAAACAGTCTAGTTATCAATGAAATTGCTTAATTTGTTTGTTAAAGATAAGAAATTCTTGCAAGAATGTTGATAATAATATTAATAGTAGAAAGAAATTAATGACGTCATTTAACTACCAATCACAATAATCAATTGTGTGTATACGTGGCATTGGTGACGTCATTTGACAACCAATCAAACAATTGAAGGTCATTCCGTTTTTTTTACTTGTTTTAAAAATAATCATAATTATTATTGTTATTATTGTTTCTCGTATACAACATTGTTGATTATTGTAGATTGTCTACAATAAATTCTTAAAACGATTTATTAAACATGTTTACCAACCTACACAATTATAAAATAACTATGCGTATATATGTACAGAGGGCATAAAAAATGATAATACAGTAGAGATATTTCGATTAGAAACATACAGTAGAAAGGTTAAGTAACGGTAATTTCTATAATCATGCGCAAATCGTGACATTTTTCTATGTATGTTTATAGTTAAATTGCCTATAGTGTATAATTATAGTACACATAGTATATGCGATTGCAACGGTAACGTTGACCGTCGATAATTACAGGATTATTCTCATAAGATAAAATTAGTGTTTTCGGTGTTGGTTGAAAATGTCGAACAGCTGCAGACCCGAATTAGTGAAACTTGTGTGTTTGATTGCGGGCTTATTCCTTTATTATTCTATTAACTTTCATATTTTTGTCTATTTTTTTGTACGACTATACGATACAATTATGTCGTATTATCAGAAATGTCAAACAGCTACAGACCCGATTTTATGAAGCTACAGATGTAATTCGGAAACTACCGAAACATGCAGCGTTCCCTATTGCGTGCTTTGTGTTAATGAGACTTGCGTTGGTAGGATAGTACAATCTTAAAGATAAATAATTGTATTTAATCAATCAACGTTCAGTATTCAATTGCGAGTGCAATGGGAACATTGACTGTAGGATTCTTCTCTTTTTTTGTCTATTAATTTTCATATTTTTGTGCGACCACAATTTACAGTTACTGTATTCAATACTGGTTGGAAATGTCGAACAGCTGCAGACTCGAATTTGTAAAGCTACATACGCAATACAAAAACTACCCAAATATTCAGCGTCTTCTGTTACGTGCTTTGTGTGGAACAAGCACGAGAGAGATCTTGAACAATTTTTGTAGTGTTTTCAGTGTTAATATGAGACTTATGTGGGTAGTTCAATGGAAATGTTAGATATGTTTTATTGGTACCTGATTTCTTATCAATTCAATTTTAGACAACTTTTATTTGTATTTTTTTTTTGACCCTTCAAACTATGTTTCTTGTACTTTAATCAACATAAAGATAGGTGTGGTTTATGTATTTAATGGCAATTCGATTTCACCCTGTATAATTATATTAAATGATAAAAATTTACATGTGAAAACTTACCATTCCATTACATAAGGAGACAACGACATCAGAATTGTTATCACCTTTAATTTTACCAGTGTAAATACAACCGGAACTACGTGGATCATGTTTTATACGATGTGCATAATTGTCCCATACATGTGTTATCTATTAAATATTATTTTTTATATATGTATTTTTTTGTTTGTACCTCTCTATCTCTCTTTACTTACGTGTAAATCTGGTCCAACAATACGATCATCTTGTTTCAATTCCAATAATAATTTCTGTCCAAATGCTACAATTTCATATTGTGGATGTGGATCCCAAACTTCAGCTTGACTATGACGAAAATGGCCACTATGGTGACGTAATGGTGGTATTTCTATTATTATTATTATTATTATTAATAATAATATTAATAAATATTAATAAAAATTAAATGATTATTAAAAAAATTTACCATGATTGTTATGTAATTGGTCATAGATACGGTCATGATCATGTAATGGTAATGGACTACTTTTTAATGGTTTGACAAAATCAATTTGTCCATCATTATTACCATCATCCAAATGGGAACGGTCGATATATTCTGTAAAATAAACAATAAAAGATTAAAAAAAAAAATAACTGTTGCGCAGGTTACAGCGCATATTTCAATAAATGTCATTATTAAGATAGAATGGATAGAGGTTTTTGTATAAAAAGTTACAGAATACGTGCCTAACAATTATTATTCACGTAATTCCATAAATATCATTAAAATTTGTTTTTCTTATTACATAAAATTTCTTTTAATTAGCATATTGATAATTATCAGTATTATAATTACTATTATTATTATTATTACTTATCATTGTATATTATAATTTAATGGCACGGTTGCTATTCTGTAAAATAAACAACAAAACATAAAAAAATAAGTATTGCGCAGGTTACAACGCATTTATTAATAAATGTCATTTAGATAGAGTGGATAGAGGTTTTTCTATAAAAAGTTACAGACTACGTGCGTAAAAATTATTCACGTAATTCCAAAAATACTTTCAAATTTGTTTTTCTAATTATATAAAATTTCTTTTAATTAACATATTGATAATTATCAGTATTATAATTACTATTATTATTATTATTTTTACTTATCATATCCATATACTATAATTTAATGGCGCCATTGTTTTGATATTTAATTAAAATGTCATTTTATTATTAATTCAACAACAAGTTTATATAATACAAAATAATAATAATAATTATTAATAATTGATGGTAATATTTTTTCTTTATATAACACACTAAGTGACTTATATTTTTTTTTATTTAAAAAAAAAACGTTAATAATAATTCTTAATCATGATTAATAGTAAGTCAGTAAATAAGTAAGTAAGTAGTAAGTAAGTAGTTAAAAACAAACAAGCAATAATTATTATTAGATGAGAATAAATAATAATAGTAATAGAAAATAAATAGATAGATAGATAGATAGATAGAGATGGAGATAGTGGTATTATTGAAAGAATTCTAATATAGCACACACACACACACACACACACACACACACACACACACACACACACACACACACACACACACACACACACACACACACACACACACACACACACACACACACACACACACACACACACACACACACACACACACACACACACACACACACACACACACACACACACACACACACACACACACACACACACACACACACACACACACACACACACACACACACACACACACACACACACACACACACACACACACACACACACACACACACACACACACACACACACACACACACACACACACACACACACACACACACACACACACACACACACACACACACACACACACACACACACACACACACACACACACACACACACACACACACACACACACACACACACACACACACACACACACACACACACACACACACACACACACACACACACACACACACACACACACACACACACACACACACACACACACACACACACACACACACACACACACACACACACACACACACACACACACACACACACACACACACACACACACACACACACACACACACACACACACACACACACACACACACACACACACACACACACACACACACACACACACACACACACACACACACACACACACACACACACACACACACACACACACACACACACACACACACACACACACACACACACACACACACACACACACACACACACACACACACACACACACACACACACACACACACACACACACACACACACACACACACACACACACACACACACACACACACACACACACACACACACACACACACACACACACACACACACACACACACACACACACACACACACACACACACACACACACACACACACACACACACACACACACACACACACACACACACACACACACACACACACACACACACACACACACACACACACACACACACACACACACACACACACACACACACACACACACACACACACACACACACACACACACACACACACACACACACACACACACACACACACACACACACACACACACACACACACACACACACACACACACACACACACACACACACACACACACACACACACACACACACACACACACACACACACACACACACACACACACACACACACACACACACACACACACACACACACACACACACACACACACACACACACACACACACACACACACACACACACACACACACACACACACACACACACACACACACACACACACACACACACACACACACACACACACACACACACACACACACACACACACACACACACACACACACACACACACACACACACACACACACACACACACACACACACACACACACACACACACACACACACACACACACACACACACACACACACACACACACACACACACACACACACACACACACACACACACACACACACACACACACACACACACACACACACACACACACACACACACACACACACACACACACACACACACACACACACACACACACACACACACACACACACACACACACACACACACACACACACACACACACACACACACACACACACACACACACACACACACACACACACACACACACACACACACACACACACACACACACACACACACACACACACACACACACACACACACACACAATAATAATACGATGCAATTAAGTACAATTTCCTCTATCTATCTCTTTCTATTATTATTATCTCATTAATTATTTTCATATTGTTGAAAGGTTTGAACCATCGAAAAAATGTCGATCATTAAAATTTTATTATGTCTATAGAAAACGTCTAAATAGATAGATAGATAGATAGATAGATAGAGAGAGATGGATTTATAATAGAAGTAATAATAATTAAAGACCATCTGTATATGAATGATTATATCATAAAAACTACAATTAAAAAGCTTTTAAATATTTAAATAGACAAAGATCGATTTAAGTATTAATAATAGTTGAAAATTATAGTAAAAAGGTTCTTTAATGATTTATAAACAAACACTTGTGTTTTATATTTATTATTATAAAAGATAAAGAAAGAGATAGAGTACATTGACCGTCTATTATTTTATCATTAATAAAATACTATAAATATAACAATAACAATAAATATTTGATTAATATATAAGTGTATAACCTCAAAATTGATTGGAGGTTATAAATGGCTGCCATAAGAAGAGTGGAATATACGATAACAGAGAGGTTATGTACACATACATGATTATCTCACATAAATATAGTTGGTAAGATGCAACAATTTCGCTAAATTCTTTCATTTATTTCTAAAATGAAGGAAAAGCACCCTTTGATACATTTTAAAATTTATTACTTTTGGAAATTCAAATTTTAGTAAATATAAAAATATTTTGGTTTTGAAAAAAATTGATCTAAATCAAAGGATTTCCTACTCTAGTGGTAATAAATTTAAAAAGTAAGATGTGATGTAATAAAATTTGAAGGACTAGCCTACATTGTCAATTTGATACACTGTATATCAATATTTTTATTATTCAATTATTTCTATCTCTGTTTTGTCTACTTTATGTTTTTGAATTTTTTATTCTTTGAAACATAAAACTAGTCCTTCAAATTTTATTACATCTTTTCTTGCTTTTTAAATTTTTTACGAGTAAACTATCGAATCTCCTGATTTTAATTTCGACATCAAGCATTTGTTCATCTATTATTCAATTCGTTCTCTCTGTCTTGTTTAATTTTTTCTCAATTTGTGTGGATAATTGTGCAAATTTTATTACATTGTTTCTTGCTTTTTAAATTTCTGGCATTAAGACTAAGGGATTTCTGGATCTAGTTTTTTAAGGTAGTTCAATCATCCCTCCCAATTGTTTTTTTTTTCAATATTGCGTAATTTCCAACAGTTGACTTGATGTAATAAAATTTGAAGGACTAGTATATATAGTCAATTTGATACACTCTGGATATCAATATTTTTATTATTCAATTCTTTCAATCTCTGTTTCGTCTACTTTTTGCTTTTCAACTTGTGTTATTCTTTGAAAAATAAAACTAGTCCTTCAAATTTTATTACATCTTTTCTTGCTTTTTAAATTTATTACTAGTAAGCTATGGAATCTCCCGATTTAAATTTCGACATCAAGCATTTGTTCATCTATTATTCAATTCGTTCTCTCTGTCTTGTTTAATTTTTTCTCAACTTGTGTGGATAATTGTGCAAATTTTATTACAATGTTTCTTGCTTTTTAAATTTCTGGCATTAAGACTAAGGGATTTTTTGATCTAGTTTTTTAAGGTAGTTCAATCACCCCTTCCAATTGTTGTTTTTTTAATATTGCGTTATTTCCAACACTTGACTTGATGTAATAAATTTTGAAGGACTATCAATTTGATACACTGGATATCAATATTTTTATTATTCAGTTTTTTTTATCTCTGTTTCGTCTACTTTTTGTTTTTCAACTTGTGTTATTCTTTAAAAAATAAAACTAGTCCTTCAAATTTTATTACATCTTTTATGCTTTTTAAATTTATTACTAGTAAACTAGGGAATCTCCTGGTTTAAATTTTGACATCAAAAATTTATCTATCATTCAATTTTTTATCTGTCTTGTTTAATTTTTTCTCAACTTGTGTGGGCAATTTCCGGTTAATTATATTCTTTTTTAGTGTTTCTAGTCCACATTGCCAATAAAGTATAATGATATTAATGTAGCGCCATCTATTGAGACTTGATTCAATTATTTGACGAGAATTGATGTTGTTTCTACCAATTTTTAAAGAAAAATTTGGAAATTTATTTTCCATTTCAAATGAAAATTTATAAATTGTTTATTTTTTTTGTTAGTAGTAAATTTTTCCATATTGTCGTATTTTTTGCAATAAAATTGCATTTCCGTATTTTATTCATTTTTTCTATATTTGCTGACGCAAAAAAATTAACAATTGAACATAGAAAGAAAGAGAAAAAAAAAGAAAATTCATGATGAGTTCAGCAAGGTCTTAGTCGGCGCGCGGTCGGTCATCGATTTTTTTCTTCTTCTGTTGTTTCGTTAGTGTTTTTTTTTACTTCATTTTTTCATCATGATCTATATCTGTCTCTTTCTATCTTTATCTATCGTATTATATTTTGCCTGGATAGAATTTTAAGAATTTAGGCCATTTGATATTAAATTTATACATTATTGTTATAGTTGTGGTAGTTTAATGCGAAAATTTACACATTATAGTAGGCGCAAGAAAAAGTGGAATATTGCACTGATAATATTTTTTTTTCAATAATAATAACAACCTAACCCACAAAAATGAAATAATCAAAAGGCCCGCTTTCTTCTACCCGTTTCCATAGCAACTATTTGTTTTCCAGTTTAATTGGGTGTCGTACTGTTGCGCGCGCAACTTTTATTGCTTGTTAAAATTTCATTCTCATATCAAAAAGGCCCGCCTTCATCCAGTTTCCATATCAACAATTTGTTAGTGTCGTTGCATTAAAAAAATTTCATATAAAACGCCAAAAAAGGAGACATCAAAGAAATAATACACGCTTATTGTCACTTTTTTGTGAGCCTACTATAAATGTATTTAAATTGAATTTTATTATGTATGAATACATGTTGTGCCGAGCAAGATTCCAAAGAAATAAATGCAATAAGAAACTAGTGTCGTTGGTTTCTCTTATCGAAATATTTCTATCTATCTATCTCTATCTTTGTCTTAACACTATTATTATTACCATAAGACATGTTTGATAATATACCTAGAAATGTTTGAAATTCTTCTAGTTTGTTGTTGGTCCAGACAAAAAAAATAAACTTGAAGAAATCGTTAAGGCATACTTGAAAGAAATTCTTTAAGAAAGGTTAAAGAATTTTTTTTTTTTTGATGTTCTAATTGAGTGATAAAATAAGATGACAAATTCTTGAATGGCTTCTTAACGAGTTTCTACATTTGCCAAAATTAAAAATTCTTCAAATGCCTTTGGTTTTATTTTGGGCAACAACAATCTTCAAGAATTTGAAGTATTTTTATTAAGATAAGCAATGAGAAAAAGCAAAATTTTTGTTTTTATCAAATGTATCTCAAAGGTATCGTGATAGTGGAGCTTCGCTTATCATAGCACAGTCGTAATCCGAAAACTGTTCCAACTAAAGCGTGTTTTTGAAGTAACAATGACTTAAGGAAAAAAGTTCCTATGACAGAGGAGAGGAGGAAGATTCACGCTAGGTGGGGCAAAAAACTATTCCATGTGGACACGTTTTGGTAAGGCTGGGCAACTTTTAAAGTAACATTGATTTAAGGAAAAAAGTTCCTATGGCAAGGCTAAGGGGGGGGGCAAGGATTTGTGCTAGGTGGGGTCAACTTCATCTGGCCCTTTCATAATTGCCTGTTTTGGGCCTTGGGTAAAAAACTATTCCAGGAGGAAGGTAGGGCAACTTTTTAAGTAATAATGATTTAAGAAAAAAAGTTTCTATCGCAAGGCTAAGGGGGCAAGGAATTACGCTAGGTGGCATCAACGTCATCTGGCCCCTTTATAATTACGGCTTTGAGCCTTAGGCAAAAGACTACTTCAGGTGGATGCGTTTTTAGAAGGTAGGAGGGCAACTTTGTGAGTAATAATGATTGAAGGAAAAAAGTGCCTATACAGGAAAGGAAGGGGCAAGGAATTGTGCTAAGTGGGGCTCAGTCGCATCTGGTCCATTCATAGCTACAGCCCAGGGCTCTAGGCAAAAAGAATATTCCAGATGGGGGAGTTTTTTGGAAAGTAGTAGAAGAAACGTTCTTATGACAAGGAAGGAGCAAGAAATTGCCTCTTTGGTCCTGGAACAAAATCATGCCTTCAACAATACCTACAAGAACTACCTCTTAGAATTACTTGTTTTGTTCTCTTTGATATAATTGCAAAAGTTAAAAAGATTACGTCGTTTTTTTGCTATATTGATAACTCCTAGACTAAAGTGATTATCCACTTTAGAAAGAGTGTAGGTACTCAAAATTTGAAAATCCTTTCAAAAAGATGGATTTAAGCCAATTTAAAAGTGCATTATGTTTTTTTTTTTCTACACTCTTGATTTTGATAAAGTTCCAATGAATTGTTTTTGTGACGATAAAGCCGGCGCCTTTAAATATCAAAAAAAAAAACAACATAACACTAGTCAAAAATAAAATTTGTCTAAAAGGGTAGATCGAATTTTGACCTGAGACTCATCTTGGCACGTTTTTTTACCACTCCCCTCGCCCGCCATGATTAGCACTCTACTAACAGGAAGCTAAAATCGTGAAAAAAACGCAGAGAGAAAGAGAGAGAGAGAGAGAGAAGGCACTTAAAATAACTTCCTTTAATTAATCAAACATTTCGGAAATAAATTTCAAACTACAAAAAGTAATAAAAATAAACGACGATCATTAATAATTATTCAAAACAGGCCACATGTGAAAAAACAAAATCGTTAACAATATACTCATTGTTCCATTATTTTGTTCAAAATCCATCAAGTTACTGTTTTTCTCTTATTTCATTGTTTTTTTCTGACAGCTGTCATTTCCATCTCTATTGTCCTCAAGACAAATAACAACAACAAGTTACCGCCCCTCCAGCCGCCATTAATAACCATATTTCCTTGAATTTCCCCCTAACCTGTCTATCTGTCTGTCTCATCTCTATATCTATTGGAATTTCACTGAATAACTGTCAAGTTCGATGAAATACAACCGAAATTTATGGTTTTTTAATGATTGTAAAAACAAAAAATTACCCCCTCTAATTCGTTGAGGACTGAGATTTGAGGTTAAGTTGACGTACAATAACCTCCCCTTCAGTAGCCATTAAATCAATATAATTTTCATGACCAACTTTGATTTTGTCTGTGTGTATTAGTACAAAAAACTTATTTTAACCACACACATATGTATATACACACACACAAACACAATATTATTTATGAATTTTATTACCAACTGAACAACAAATAAAACCTATAAATATAATTTTACAGTTGCCAATAAGCATCTGGTGTATTTCATAAATATTAACAGTCGATTTTTTTTTCGTTGATGTATTTAAATTATCGAAAAATCTAAAGTAGTCGTATCAAATTCAAGGAAAACAAATGAATGAATAGGTTCATTCATTTGTTTTATTTATCAGAACACCAATAAAATGATAATATGTGTCTCAAGGGTAGTGGTGGGGGAGGATTAAAATAAAATTTCTTCCAATTTGATAAATTCGCTATAATTAACTAATAATAATGTCA